>JACDJE010000006.1:2571226-2866922 GCA_016647715.1 Pavo muticus
GGGGCGCGGCGGAGGGCCGGGGGTGGGCGCCGAGCCCCGGGCCCGCAGCACCGTCTCACCCCGCTGGTGGGGCAGGGCGGGGCCCCTCTGCGGAGCGGCGCTCGGAGGGGTTCGGGGTGGGGAGGGGGGGGAAATCCGCGTCGAGCACCGCATCCCTGGAGCCGCCCGCTCCGCCTCGGGGCCCCGAGGGGCTGCGTGGGGGCGGCGGGGAGGCGCCTGCTGTCCGGAAACCGTCTCGGGCTGCGGGCTGGCGGCTGTGCGGCTCTGTCACCACCGGCGGAGCGGAGCGGAGCGGGGCGGCCCGGCTGGGCTGAGGGAATGCGGCGCCGCAGCAACAGGCAGCTCCCGGGCTGCTTATCTGCTGCGGGAATGCGGGCAGAGTTCTCTCTCTCTCCTTTATTTGCGTTCCCGTTCTCCCGCCGTCTGTCAGTTGTTTGGGTTTTTTTCCTACCAGCGCTCGTGTGGGTTTGGGCGCTCTGTGAAATCATCGTGGGATAACGGGGCTGAGCTGGGCGTGCACGCGCTGTGCGCGGTGGCGGAGCCCTGTCTGGAGGTGCTCTGTCGGAAAAATGCACCGTCATGAGGTGCTGTGGTGACACTTCCGAGGCACGGTGCTGGTTTCTACGTTCAGATTTTTTATTTACTTCTTTTTGCAGTATTTGCTTTTTTTTGTCTGCACTTAGCACTGAGGTGATCACCTGTACAGCAGCAAAGCTAAATAGGAGTTGAGGAAAAAATAGCTTGGAATTTAATCTGGTTATGTGTAATAAATTTTTGAACTAATAGAGCAGCAGCTGTTTTCCGAGTACCAGGAAAGGAAGGGAAGAGAGTGGCAGAAGGATCTAGAGAGAAAAGACAGGTAACCAGCACCTAAAAGAACAGCAGAGAAGGGTTGGGAGAAATGAGAACTGGAGTCTTTTGAGTCAGATGGAACTCCGCAGATACAAAAAGCTATGTGGTTGTTCTGTGTTCTAGTCCAGTCTCTTAGATGAAAAACCTGTGTTCTACTGAGATTCTAGTTGAGAGATGGGAGCGATGGTGTGGCACAGAGTATCAGCGTGGTAGTAGCTGCGATTTTGCTATGCAGCTGTCAGCTCAGGGTCGGGTGCACAGGGCTTCCTCTCCTCATCTGCGGTGTTACCACTGCCCCATGCGTCCCTGATGTAGATAGGGCACCTGGGGGTAAGGTAGTTCTTGCAGGGAGTTAAATGGCTGTGGTGGGGATATCTGGGGGTGTGGGTGTGGAGTGGAAACCTAACCCAGCACTCTGACTGTTGGTAGAAATAGAGGGAGTGATGTAGAAGTGGTCACTAATCTGAAGATCACTTGGCAGGTACAGCAGGTAGAACTGCTCGTTACAACTGGGGGAACTCTGAAGTAATGTTAATAATAACAGTATCAACAAATCAAAAAACCAAGCAACCACATGTGAAAAACCCTTAAAATTCTAAAAGCCTCCTAATGAGAAGGGGATCTTGAGCTTTCTTTTCTGCAGCGCTTGTGATTTTTGTGTATGATAGCTGTGATGTAGTTAACTTGTGTTCCCACAAGACAGGCTGATTTTATCTTGAAGGAACAGGGCAAGGAGAAAGGGGGAGATCTTATGTATAAAAAACTTTAATGTTACAGAGATGCCTTTTTTGCATGATGTGAATTGACGTCGTTAAAGTGGTACAGCGAATAGCGGGTGCTCTCTTGTTAAGCCTTCTCCCAAGTGCTTGAGAAGTTGCTCTTAATTGACTGCTCAGGTCATATAAATCTTATGGGGAAGATAGTTGGCTATGTAATCTGTTGTATTTATGTGGGATAATGGAAGTTTCAATTATGTCTTAACGTTCCTTAGCTGAGTACTCATATATCTAGTGTTTAATTTGTCCACGTATTTTATTTTTCAAACAGTTTTTAAAGAAAAGCCTGGGATTCACAGACAACGTGAGGAAAAACTTGCAAAATATCTTTGAATGCAGTGTACGTAGTTCTTTTCTAGAACCTCAGGCAGCCTTGAAAATGCCACAATGTATGAATATAAGATCTCGAAGGTAAAATAAGAAATAAAAACAAAAACAGAAAAAAAACCCAATGCAGTGTGTTGTAAATCTTTCTCAGTTACTGTTTTCTCTGTCACAGTCATAAATTAAGACTGTTGCTAAAGACAGATCTGTTTGATGTATTGTTTCCAATCTCAGGAGTCACTTTAGAAAATCTCATCAGACAGGTAAGAAATTCAGAATCCCAAAGCCGTGTCATGCAGCTCCTACTCATGGTATGTAAGTGCTTATGGACACTGATAATGGTGTGATCATTTATTTTATTTAATGCTGTCAGAAAATAGAAATCCACAGGTTAATGCAATTTCTGAGTGCCTTGAACTCGCCTTTTAGAAAGTATGGGCAATATTGCTAACCCAAATTTTTCTGCCCTTTAATTGGATGCAGAGCTGTCACTTCATCTTCTGAAGTGTGAAGTTAAGTCTGTTATTGTTGTGTTCTTGTATGAAACTTCTGTATTTTGTAATCCAGTCTTTTGTAATAGAATTTATGTGAAAGATACTGAACAGAGCTAAAGCAAACAGTCATGAAAAGCACGAACATATGCTGCTCTCTTAAGGTTGTGGTTTGATTATCTGAAAGAGCTTCAAAGAGCTTTCTAGATAACAAGAGGCACTGCTATACAAAGCTGTGGCTTATAAAATTAAAACTTCTATAGGATTGCACTGCTATGCTCAGCAGTGTGTGGACAATGAGGTGTTCGATACTTGAAGAGAGCCTGAAATGAAGGACCAAGAGGTGAACTTCTCAATGTTTTGAATGGATTTCAGCTTGGATACCACCTACGATATCTGATGCTCTGATTTGTCTGAATTGCTGTGGTTAGTGTGGGGAATACTGTGAAGATGAATGAGAACTGACCTGAAGGTTTAATTAAAAATATATATATAGTTGGCCATAGTTACATCAGTGAAGACAGTTTCACTTCCTTTAAGATGTCTCAGCTTCCCAAAGTGTGCCAAATGCTGACATACAGCAAATCCAGTTCTGATTCAGTTACTCTTAAGCCTTGCAGTCTGCTACCATATGAAAGGACTTCATCTGGAAAGGAGAGGGAGAACTACCCAACAGTAACATATTAGTTAGTTTGAAGGTAGAATAGGTTTGCCACTTTCCAGAAGCTGTAGTTTTCCCCTCCTCATTATGTTGGATCTCAGACAAATATTAATCATATGGACCTTCAGTATAAGCCAAGTCTTTGAGTCATGCTGAATGCTGCTGTTTAGAAACACTGTTAAAAGAGCTGAGTAATGGTAAGATTTAAATTATATAATTTTCATCTTTACATGAGGAGGGAAACAGCATCATCAGTCCTAGTATTGGATGTGTTTCTCACATGGGGTTGAAGATCTTGGAGCTACTCTGTGACTGGCTTGGCATCTTTGGGAAGAGCAGCTAACCTCGTTGCTCCCAGCTCTGGGGACTCCTGGGCATGCTGGGTTTGTTTTCTAGTGCAAGTAACTCAAACAGCGCCTCAGCACACTGCTCTGTGCACAAGGGCTCTGCCAGTGAGATTGCATTCCCTGCATTACTGCCCTGAAGAGCCACAGTCGCTGTGTGCACATTGGAGGTTGTACCCTGAGGCACTTTGTGCTGGGATACTCACTTTGAAACCAACCGGCAAAAAAATCCCAGAATTTGTTCCTTTTGGGAATGCTGTGAGAGTCACGGCAAGGCTTGTGTTGGCCTCTCGGCACTTGGATGTCGTGATGCCCTGCAGTGAGAGCTCTGTTCCCCTGCCCCAAAAGTACTGCTTTTAGGCTTGGGCAGAGCACCTCAGCAGGTTGAGGGTAACCTGATGGATAAGAAACCTTTGAATAGCTTTTCTGCTGCCCTCTGTTTTTCTTTTCTACTGCACTAATTACTTCTAATGTAAATGATGTGTGTCATTTTCTATTTGGATCAAAATGGAAATGCAGTTTTTGATGGATTTGTCCACATTGAAAGTCTTGCATTAAAACTGAAGATGCTTATTCAAAACAGATCAGAATCATAGAATCTCAAGGTTAGAAAGGACCTACAAGATCATCTAGTCCAGCCGTCCTCCTATCACCATTACTGCCCACTAAGCTACTAAACCATATCTCGTATATGGTTATAGCTGTATATATATATGGTTATAGCCATAGAATACTGCTAAAACACATTTAGTATTAGAAGTAGATTTAACTGAAATAAATCATATTTGATATGAGTGTCTTTCTGGTGGCTTGTAGCACTCTCAGCATTAGGTACACTGAACAACCTTTTGAAAAATGGCAGGACTGAGCTTGCAGAAAGGCAGTAGGTCTGCGTGGTGCAGACTGTGTCCAACCTGCTGGGTTTGACGTTGTTGCCCTCTTTTTAATGTGTTTTAACAAAAAAATAAAAGAAGTGTTGTTACTCATACATTAAACATGTTATATACTTTACATGCAGCCCAAGAAAATGGCTCTTTACTCAGGCATGCCAGCAGGTTGAACACCCATGTGCTGTCAAGAAGCTCTGTTGTCAGTATTATATTATTTCCACTGCAGAGATAGGAGGGGGAGTTGGGTGCCCCTAACAGTGTTGGGTGAGAAGATTGAGGTGCACATGTAAGTGCTGCTGCATTTTACAGGAGATTAAATGCATTTAAGTACCTCTCCTGGCTGACACTTACGGGACGAGAGCCGTCTTTGTAGTTACTCTTTGTAGATTCTTTTAGTAGCTTGGATACAAAGTGCTTAAATGAAGGAAAAAAACCACCAAAAACCACAACGATCTAAAGCGTGCAGAATGAGGTGATCAGGAAGTAAAGCTACTGTTCCGGGCACTACAAACACAATCTCAGTCTCCAAGGTATGCAACAGAGAAGGGGAAACTCTTTCATCTAAGAAGCAGCCCAAAAGAGGGAGCTGAATTATTTTTAGTATGGTACAAATCCAAGTAAAAGCACTCTAAATGACTGTATAACTGTGTCTGCTCTTCAGCGCTGCTGCCCAGATGTTGATAAGCACCTACTTGAGTAGGTCAGGTAGCTGGGGACTGGAAGTCATTTGGAACTTCTTTTTCCTGTCATCTATTATGTTTTGTTACAAATGCTGATAGGCATCAAAAGTAAAATGTACTTTAAAGAAAGATGAAAGAAAGAAAGGAAAAATGACTTCTGCCAGTGGTGGTAATTCAGGAGCTGGAGCAGTTTGCTGCTCAGTCTCTGCAGTAACGTTGCAGCCCTGGTTTGCAGGCTTTCCTAGTGACTTTGCTAAAAGGACGGACAAAGTGCTGCGGTCCTCAGCAGACAGTTCAGTTGCCTGGGGGTTGCACTGGTATTGCTAGCATTTGCTTTTTCTTCGAGCCTGATAATATTTTGCATTGCGCTCAGCTTCTGGAGCCGGGGGTTTAAGAACACTGAGCTATTTCTACTAATCTTTCAGCCACAAATGCTGAAGAAAACTCTGAAATGGTAGCGTGTGTGTCCCAAGCTCTAAAACAAAGATCTGGGGGTATGATGTCTGCTTCTTGGTGAGGGCTGGAAACTGAGACAGTGTACTTGGCTGGGTTGTTGTTGACCCAGCTCGCTTTGAGATAGGCTGGGAGTGTTGATGAGAGCAGGAGTTTCGGTGGGGCGGGCTGATAACCTCCAGCACTGCGGGCTGTCAGGTGGCTGCGTGCTTGGCAAATACATCTTGTCTGTAGCTGTGGGCTTTGTCTCCACAGGGGGATCCTGCTATTTATAGCCTAATGGCTGTCATGACTTCATAGAAAAAGTCTCACTCTCTTATAATTAAAAAAAAACCCAACCTAACAAAACCAACTGTAAAAGCGTGTCACTTTTGTAATGATTTTTTGCTGGGAGTGTTGTACTTCCTTCCTGCCTTTTCTTTTTTTCTTCCATCCTCTTGAAAACTTCATCTAGGACTGCTTTCCTTCCAACACCCACTGAGGTAATTTCTAACTTTTGGCAACTGAACTCTATACGTTAACGTCACCTAAATATATCTGTTCTTTTTTCCTTGCCTTTTGAGACATGATCTCTAAAAATACATCTGGATTTTAAGGCATCATAACAGCGTGAAGTGGAATGAGTTGCAAGCTCAATTTACAACTTCCTGTAAGCATAATGCCAGCTTTATCTAGATGTGTTTTTATCTTGTCTAAAAGCTTTCTGCTAGATACAATCAGTATGTTAAAAATATTCTTTCTGGAAAGACAGGCCTTACTTTGAGAACCTGGTGCTTGTGAAGATAGTTCAGCAGCGGCCATACGTACGGCTTTAGCGGAGCTCTTCCTGAAGTGTGCAGTGTGGTTTGTTTGAAAAGAGGCAGTACTGCACGAGGAGCATCAAAAGCAGTTCCCAGCAGGATAAATATCTGAATCTCATCACAAGTGGTGCCTGAAGTGGCTACGCGATCTCTGCACTCTTAATCCCTTACATGCATTAGTAAGGAGGAAAACTGGTGCTTGAACAGTTTACATTTTCCAGTGTGGTATTTGTAGTCATTCAGTGGTGCTCTAAAGCTGAGGCTTTTGGTGGATTTTAAGGCCCATGACAGTAAGTGTCTCTTAAAAATATATATTTATATGTATATTTGTATTCATGTGTATAAAACCCACTAAAGTAGCCTGAACTCTACACTGGGAGACAACTTATTTTTTGTGGCTTATAATTGCAAGTAATTGCCCAGCGATGTATCCTGAACCATAAGCGAAATGAAGTCAGATGTGAGGGCAATAGCTTTATCTGATATTTGGGTAATCAGTATAAAAAACAAATGCTTATATTCCCTTGTTTTCTTATGAAGGAGTACAGCTGTATGCTGAATGTTACAGCTGCATAATTGTGTGAGCTGCATAATGCCTCGCTGTAGCTTTGGTACCAAGGGAGCGTGTGTGTAGGGCTGAATGGTGAGGAGGAGGGAAGGGTGCAGAAGACTATGTATAGATCAAATGCAGATTTCTTTTTTCCAAGCTGATGGATACATCTGAAAGGGAGCAATGTGTGTGTGTAGCTGGTACTGCTGGGTTTTCTGCTCCTGCAGTGTGTGAGAATGCTCTACTCTTGAGATCTGTCAGCCAGAAATTATTTCAGTCAAGCGTACAGTCATCTGCGTGGATCAAGGCTCTTCCCTGCAGACACTGTTAGTTTCTCTAAATGTCTATCTTCACCAGCTTTAAGCCTAACGTTTTCTGTGTACTTAGAGCCTGTTGTGTGTGCTGTGCAGTCTGCACATGCTTAGAAAACAGGGAGCTGCTGGAGTAGTGCTTTGTGCCTGCAGGAACCAGAGCAGACCTTATGTGCATATCATCACTTGGCTCTACAAAATGAAAGGGGCTGTGCCACTTCAGTCAGCATCAGTGCACTAGCCCTTCAATCTCAAATCAAGCTTGTAGAGGTGGGCTTTAGTACAAGTCACTTCAAAATGACTTTGGATTGTCCTCCTCTCTTTGCTATGAAGAGCGTACTGGGCAAGCTGGTAGAATAGCTTCTGGGGATAGGTGAGTGTTTGAAGAGGCAGCTAAAGTAATATTTTGGCTCACTGGTCTGTGTGTGCCCACCTGTCTTTTCAAGGAGAATATTGGACTGGAACCGTCCCTGTCTTGTTACTTTGGCTTACAAGTTTTCACCTCACTAAGGCCTTTCTTGCCACCGCTTGCACATTTTGAATTGCAAAACCAGTGGCAGTTCATTCAGCAGTGGAAAGTCCTGTGGTCACTGAACGAAGTTTTCAATGGCAATCATGTTGTCTTTTGTGACAACAATAATAACTTGAATTCCACATGAAGTTCTGGTTACAGGGAGTGTGATTTAAAAAAAAAAAGAAAAAAAGAAAAAAAAGAAAAATCTTTGCTTATATACTGGAACATTTTGACCTGGAAATGAGCAACATTAACATAATGCAGATGCAAGAATGTTACTTGTAGAAAAATCCCTCTTTTGGACTGTGAAATATTCATGACATTTAAAAATTCCTTCTTCCTGTGTTTTTTCAGTCTTTTGCTTAACACTGGATTTCTTGTTTTACAAATGTACTTGGCTTAGACTTTAAGATGGATCTTAGGAATAAACTCACGCCTCTGAGCTTACCACACTGATCTGATGAACTGTCAACTGATGTGTGTGTGTAACACTACGAGCCTACAGTCACTGGTAACTTCTTATTTCACTGTAGTGTCTAACCTGCAACTTCCTTTGCCTGTTTTGTGACTGCTGTTAACAACCTCGGTATTTGTCAGTCTGTTTGTGTTCCACGGAGACCACAATCAACCCAGCAGTCGAATGCGGAGACGAATGCAGCGAGCTGCTAGAACCCGTCACCGCCTGCATTCGCTTTCTCACGTGCAGGCTGTGCACGCAGTGTTGCCTGTGCTGCTAAAATGGCACTGGTTTCGAGGTGCGCTCTCACTGCTGCTTTCCTCTGCCCTCCTCACGTTCATGACAAACACTGAGGGTTGATGCTTATAGTGCTGCAGTCTGAAGGTGAGATTTCGTGTACATCTTCGTCTGACGCAGGTTACCTCTGCTAATACATCCAAGCAGTTATCGCAGTAAATAGAAACTCTTTTTTGCATGGCAGGCAATATTTCAAAGTTCTATTAAAATGCCAAGCTATGCGTGTGTGTGCAACAGCAGATCATTATATTCTTTATGATGGGTAGGAGGGCAGGGTGTTTCAGCGGAGGAAGGCAGGCAGCAGCGCTGGCCTGGCCCTGCTTGTGCCGCACGGCTGCGTGCCGCAGTTGGCACCCCGAGAGGTGAGGCTGTTCTCATGTCCCACTGAGTGCTTGTTTGCTCGTGGGTCTCTTTTGTCACGTGTGCCTTCCAGCTGTACATGAAACGTTGAGCATGTATATTCAACAGTTCCTTAAAATTCAGTATGTTATCTGTAAGAGAAATGGGTGTTTAACTAAGTTCTGCTAGTGCCATTCCTCTTAGAGGCGTTGGTTGATTATTTCCTGTTTTTGTACCAAAGCTATAATGGAGATGTGTCGCTTTAAAACACTTCCAAAATGTGCAGAAGTGCAACAATAGTGTGACCTCAGAGAACAAGGTCACACCCAGGCTTGTTTCCTGTTTTGTTCTTGGGGAAACCGGGGCCTGTGAAATGCTGGAGAGCCCGGGGTTACATATGTGTGTGTGCTCTGAAACCCGGGCAGCTGCTTGCCCGTGGTACAAAACAAAATTGTGAAAACAAAGTCGTACAGAACAATTCAGTTACAGTTTCCAATCTTATTTTTTAAATGCTGATGATTTTTTTTTTTTAAATTAATCATTATTCTGCTCCTTTCTGAAAAGTCTGTGGTGTTTCTCCCCAGCCAGAGTAAAGTGGCACCTTTCAAATGTGTGTGTTAAGGCTACAAAAGGGAAGGAGGTGCACTGGGGAGGTTTGGAAGAGAGAAATAGGAAGAGAAAGGTACAAACTGACATGTTTGCACGTCTTATGTACTCTTATTTCAAATTATGCCTGCTTGGATTTAAGTGTATTTAGTTTATTGATGCAAAAACTCCTTGGAAAATTGAGTATCAGGTGGGTGGAAAGCATGTGTGGTCTTCTCCATTCATGGCTTTGAGGAGACATAAATGAATGAGCTGAGCTGCGTAGGTCTCCAGTATTGTCACTAGATGAGGAAATATTCTATAGAAAGCTTCTTTGGCACATCCCAGATGCACAAACTATTGCTCTGTGTGTGCTACCAGAGCTCAGCTTCGGAGAGAGAATCCTGCTGTCTGCCACTGCTGAGCAGCAAGCTGTGCCTAGGCTGTCAGCAGTGACAGGGAGCAGGCAGGTAGCTGGAACTGTACAAGTGACTTCAGTGTGTGGAAGTTCAATGGAGCCTGGATTTGTGTGTTACCAGTTTAGCTCACTTGAGAGAGAGCTGCAGTATTTCTTGGTGCCGTTTTCCTCTATTTAGCAGTGTTATAGTTAGCATTCCTTATGTTTAGCCACCTGTGTGATCACTAGCAGGGATGATTGCATGGAAGTGAATCGTGAAGCCTCCTGCCTTGCTTTCTGCTGCTGTGTATTTACTGCATGTGAGATCTTCAGCATATGCATTGAAAAATGGAGAACAGATATGTATAGCTGAGCACTTCTGAAGGACTGTTTTTTGGTACAGAGTATAGCTGTTGCTTGAATGATCCTTTAGTTGGTAGCTTTTTAGAGTCCAGGCAGTCAGACTGTTCTTTTTTTGAGTCTCCTTAGACAAGTTATATCTGATACAAAAATAGCAGTGCTTTGTTGTGGGGAGGAGTGTATTTACACTCTGCTAGTTTTTTTTCCCCCGTCTATATGGTGATTTTACATGGGAACAAGCTAAATGAAGACATTTTTTAAAGAAACCAAATTACTTACGATCCTCATTTGTAAACTGTAGTCTTCTTTGGACCGAAATAGCTCTGCTTTGCAGCACCGAAGGCTCCTATCACTCTGTGCCCGACTGTTCAGCAACCTGCCAAGTGTCAGCTGCTTCCAGAGCTGCATCGTGCTCTGCTCCTGAGTCACTCTGGCCGGCAGCGCGGGGTTCCCCCTGGCACACGGAGCTCCCCTGGTCCCACTCAGGCTGTGCTCACCTGCTGCTCCAGCCGGCTCCTGGCCGCGGCACACCGTGTCCTTGGGAAGAGTATTCACAGAGAAAAAGACAGCCTTTGAGTCAACGTGCTACAGAGAAAGTACTTTCAAGATGAGAACTCGGGGTAATTTGCCTCTACCTGCCAATAGAACGAAGAATTAAGCCATTAGCAAGTGACACGGCTGCTGAGTCAGGAACAGGATGAGGGATAATTTGTCTCTGGAGCACTCAAGCTTGCTGGTGGCTTTTGTGACACGGGATGTGCTGTGTAATCGTAGTTAATTATTTTGCCTTGGGAGGTGGCAGGTTATTTTGGTATTGCTCAATTCACTGACCTGTATTCTCCGAGGGAACCCGCAGGGAGCAAAGCTGAGCCTGCAAGGACAGAACTGTTGGGAGGGCAGAGCTGTGCCACAGGGCTGTGCAATGGCAGCTCCTCACTGCTCGCTCCCGTTACTGTCGGCTCTTATGGGAAGCGTGTGGTGTCCTTGACCCCGTTTCCTGACTGCTTGGATATGTTGCAGTGATATACCCCCTGGCTAGCAGCATTATTAAAAAGTTCCTGCACTTCCTGTTGCTTATCCCCACCAGGCCTCTTTGCTGCAGCAGATACTGTTCATAGTACAGGGTGCACGTTGGGAATTGCACTGGAAAAGAAGCATCTGGCTTCATCTGGTTTGGGTAATGGTCTGCATACGCAGCTGCATCCCAACTATGGCTTCTTCTCTTTTTCTTGGTTTTACCATATCACTGTAGAATCAGAAGCATCAAAGTCAGAGATACCTGCACACAAATTCCTGCCTTGCTGTGCTGATTCTGGCACCGGCCGTGTGTGTTCCTGTGGTGGTTTGCCAGCAGCTGCTGAGTTAGTGCACATCTGGGAAAGGATCCGTGAGAGCTTCCTCCTCGCCCACTCCATTTCCCCAGTTTCCTGTGGGCATCTCAAAATAGCGTTTAAAAAGAGAATCCCAAGTGGAAGCATCTTTCTCTCAGTTCTGCTAAATACTTTATGGTGAATGACAGTTAGAGCGTACGTGCTGTCACGGTGTGATCTGCAGGCAGCCGGCCCAGCGAAGAGGCTGGGATGCACTTCGGTCTGATGGTGAAACGGTGCACTGGCTTTGTTCGCTGTAGTACCCCGTGCTTATCTATAGCTTAAGGGTATCTCGAATTTGATGTTCAGCTGCTCCAAACTGTGCAAAAACTTTAAATTGGTTTATCTGAGCTTTCAGTTAATCTGGGTTTTGTAGCAGTGCTGACTTGGAGGCTGTTGTGTTCGGTAAGGTATAGATTGACCTCAGACCACTGCAACATCCCTGCTGAGCAGTAACACCAATGGCCTTGCATGCTTCAGGACGTACTGATATTGCTAGGGCTTCTCAACTAAAAGGAATGGGAATTTTTTGTTGTTTGTTTGTTGGATAAGGAAAGGTAGGAAAAGGCATTGTCCTTTAATTGGCTTAGGATTGGTTCCAGAGATGGGTGAATGGGAGGGCTTTGGAAGCTGGGTTATGTCCATGTACTGCTACGTACAGCTGTAACACCATTTAAGCTGTTCAGCATCATGTGGAAGTGACATTCACAATGAACAGTGCTGATAGTAATGGCATTATAAAGTCATTTACACTGACTGAAGTGCAGAATGATCCTCAGTGGTCTGTGAGCACCGGTTTTCTCATACACTCACAGTGTTACCTGTCCATAACAAGGTGCCCTGACTCTACCTAGCTGTGGCCATTGTTCTGACTGAGGTACTTCTTTGTGGGTTCTAGAGCAAAAAAGGGAAAGCATTTTAAAAAGGAAAATATGATGCTGTTGGAACTGATGGTGGGACTATATTTCATAGTGGTGCAGTGTTCCTGTCAGCTGTATTAACGTTATAAGTGAACTTCAAAAACAATAGGAGCATTTGATTAGCAAGCATGCTAAAGTGATTACAGGTTTTAAAAATTGAATTTTGGAATGGGACACGTGTATGGATTACATCCATCTTATACCTGCTGCGTACTAAGCAACGTTAACACACTCTGGCTTCTGAAAGAGGACATTGATTGTAAATGAAGTAGTCTCCTAGAATATTCACATATGGATTATAGCGTTCTCTAGTTGAACAGAGCATAGGCTTAAGGAAGGGAAGGGTATGGGCTTCATAGTTGCCTTAGATATAGCTGAGAAGGTGGGTTAGACCAAAGTCACCATGCTGCTCCTACCGTAGGTTGGATTTGGAGGTGATCCAATTTGTGTACAGCTATGGATCTGTTCTGAAAAGGATTTCACAGTGTACTGTGGAAAGCAGGGGAGGTTCAATTGAAAAACAAAAGTTAAAAAAAAGAATAGATTACCAAAGAAATACTTCTATTTTACTGCAGCAGGAAGTGTCATACCTCTCAGACACGTGAACTGCTAGGAAGTGCAGGGGCGGTTGTTGTATTGCTAAGTTACCTGGAAGGAAAACCTTTCGCTGAAGGAGATGGTTGAAGTCTGTACGTGTGGCTGGACTCCTGTGTCACTTGTTTGCGTAGCTGTCATGGGGATAAGGAGGAGAACTGATTTGAGGAAGCTGTTACACAGGCTGAAAAATGTTACATGCGAAGTCTGTCTGTTGATTTTTTTAAATATATCTAAAAACTACCCTGAAAGTGTGCTGGCACGTGGCCTAGCTGCTTGTTTGAACGGTTGCTTTGTGTCCTTGTTCAGAACTGCTCTGGGTTGCTGTGGGCTGTACCAGTGTGAAGATGTTCTCACAGATGTCTCTTTATAGACTCTTCTTACCATGTAGATGCTTTTAAAATGAAAACAACATCGTGACTTGGCCAAGAAAATATGGGAAAAGTCATAGAAAACCTCTTTAAGCCACAGTCTGTGATTTAAGGTTTTCATCTTCAAAATGAAAACTGTTTTGTGTATTGTGTACAAAGATGCTCCATCGCAACACTGTTGGGCTTAAAAGGTTTTTAAGTGACCACTTCAGTCTCTGCTCTCTGTTGCCATCTTGGGGCGAGGACTGACATTCTGGGAGGCTGCCGGGTGGATGAGAAGAGCGATGCTACAAATGCATTCAGTAACGTTTTTTAAAGTACTGTGGGGTTTTTTGTTTGTTTTTATATTCAAGATGCACTTCATTTAACTGTATTTTTCATTATAATTGAGGAGTAGAAATAACTTTGGTTTTGTCGGGGTTATTAGGCAGCGTACTGAAGGAGTACCTGTTTGGAGCTTCCTTAAAAGTAGAACAAATATAGATGCATAGTGATACTGAAACTTATTTCTCCTCCTTCTTATTGGCAGGTTTTCTTCAGCAGTGGAGTGTGAAATAGAAACTGAAGCAAGATGAGTGAGCTGGAACAGTTACGGCAGGAGGCAGAGCAGCTGCGAAATCAGATCAGAGTAAGAATTGCTAATTCCTTGTTTTTCGTGATGGAGTTCCTCATTTTAAAGGAGTAAAGTATGGAGATTCTATCTATTACCGAGCAAATCTTTGCCTGCAACTTGGCCAGTCATACAAATATTAGATGTTGCTAATATCTCCCTCTAAGAAAAGTCGCTTTGTTTAGTTAAGATCGCATTCAGAAACCATTTTATGTTGGACACCTTAATGTGTTTCAGCTAAACTAAAGAATTAAACTTGTTTAAAGTCCGGTGTATTTCTTCCTGTGGATGGAGTAAGTCCTGTGCTGAGGGATTTGCTGCTCTGGTATTTTAAACCCCTCCTGATTCCCGGCGTCAACATTTCATAAATATTTCTGCAGTTCAACATGTTAAAAATAAGTTGAGATGACTTAATCCACTCTGAAGCTTGCTTTCTGGGAGGAGGGCTATAAAGGGTGGTTATAGTAAACACACTCTGAAAACCGTTGAAGTTGTATATCAAACAACTCTTGAGAGAGATCTCAAAGAATTTTAAGATCCTAGTCTGAATGTATTAATTCAGTTCCAAAATGTGTAAGTAAATGCTTCTGTTCCTTCTCTCAAGGATGACGTTGTCATTAGCACATAGATGGAACACTTCCTTGGGCAGAGGGGCACACAAATTAATGGTAAAGGGGGGCCATCCACCTGTGTTGGATGCCTGCCTCAGTAGTTGCAGAACTTGAGCCTTATTTGTAGAAATTACAGGGAACTGGGAAGGCTCGTATAGCAGAAATGCTGAGTCACAGCCTGAAGCAGTGATGGAGCACCTGGTGGGAAGGCAGGGCCAACCCAGGGGAGCTCAGGTGGATGCAATGCAGCTGCATGACCAGAAGGGGTGGAGCCAGGATCCACCCCTTCCCAGACCTCATTTAAAGGTTGGTAGTGGAGGCAAAAGTATCTTACTTGAGATCCATGTCTTCCTGAGGCCTTCCAAGAGTAAGTAGCTCTTTTCCTTCATTTCTGTGTCCATGGCTGCTGCATTTGGGCTTGTTCTCATTTGCTGCAGCCAAAGACTTTGCCACTCTGCTATTATCGCTGTACTTTCAATCATATTAGAGTGTTACAGCTCTTATGGCTGATCCTTCAATGTCGCTGTTGCTACAAACTCTACAGCACAAATTGAAGATAAAGCTATTTAAATTTAAGACAATTATTTTAAACCATGCTACTTGGAAATGGTTGCTGACTGCATGCGTGTATTTGTGTTTCAGTGGCTGGAGACTGAGTCTGTTTGAAGCGTCTAATCTCTTACTGTGCAAACAGAAACAAAACCTGTTTTTTGGGTAGGGTTGAATAACGTGCAGAATGTAAGTCTGATGTAAAAGGAGAAGCCAGAGAATCTGTATGAAGACCTGAGCATCATGCATTCTATAAAATGAATGAGTGTTCATAGAGTATTTTTCTTTAAGCATGAAGTGCATCAGCAGCTTAAATTTCTGTAAGCCTGCTGGCTGTCCTGCTCCCCAGGTCCTGTCTCTTGTACCTGCTGTTGTCACACCTGCTGTGGCAAAAGAAGTGAAGGCAAGACTTGCTATTTATGTACAGTATGTGGTTGGTATTTCAGCTGGATAGTTCCTTCCTGGGTGCTCAGTGCCTGCTGAGTGAGCACAGGGAAAGGGGCTGGCTTCAAATGCTTTTCAATCACTTCTTTTGTAGAAAGAGAGACTGAAACATTGCTAGGATGTAACTCTCCTTAAGTCCCTCTTCTCCTGCTCCTCAGCTTGATGCTCAGTGTTGCATTTTTGGATTCAAATTGTTCTGTTCTTTTGTTTCAGGATGCAAGGAAAGCATGTAGTGACACAACTCTTGCTCAGGTATGTTCCTGATCCCGTGCATAGGCTGTTCCTTCATATTTAAACAAACCCTGCAGTTTATGACTGTGACATGCTTCTGTTCAGTAACTGAAAGATAGCAAAACAAGCATTTGGGAATGTACCGTGTGCTTATATAATTACTTTGGAATTGTAGGTGAATGAAGTGAAGCAGTTAGAAAGACAATGGTTTATTTTTACCTTCATGCCTAACCAAACAAACAGCCACACCAAAAAGTCCCCACCAACCAAAAAAAAAATCCACCATCTTAGTATGTCCTGATTCCAACTTACCCTCTCAATAGAGCATGTCAGCTGTACTTACTCCATTTAGAAGGATACGGGTAAGTGTCTTTTAGCTGTGCTGTGGGAACAAAAATACTTGGCGTTTAGATTTTGCCATGCTGGAAAAAGTAACAATGCAGTAAATATCACAGAACGGCCCGGGTTGGAAGGGACCTCAAGGATCATGAATCTCCAACCTTCCCATTTAATACCAGACCAGGCTGCCCAGGGCCCCATCCAACCTGGCCTTGAGCACCTCCAGGGACGGGGCATCCATAGCCTCTCTGGGCAGCTGTTCCAGCACCTCACCACTCTCATAGGAAAGAATATTAGAGGATTTTCTTCCCTTTGTTTTAGTAGAGAACTTTCAGATTTGATAATCTGAAGTAGTCTCAGTATTATGTAGTGATACCTTTAGAAGCTTTTTAAAGCTCCAGTTACAGTGATTATGATATTATTCTCTTGTGAAACTTCTTTTCCCCAGTGTTGCACGGTTTTGACGCTGATAATTCTTTTTTTCTTTTCTATTGCGTGCCAAGATAGCTTTTCTTAATCAAAGTTCAAATGTATTTAGTTATCATGTGTATTAAAAACAGTCCTCAGTGTCTGAAGGGTTTGTATTTATTTTTAGATCACAACAAGTCTGGACTCAGTGGGTCGAATTCAAATGCGAACGAGGCGTACGCTTAGAGGTCACCTAGCCAAAATTTATGCTATGCACTGGGGATCTGACTCAAGGTTTGTATCGTTGGTCTTTAAACCTGCAACCTGAGCCTTAGAAATAAGGTTGTCAGCAGCGTCAAGTTTTGTGAGATGTGTGATGCAGTCTTGGCCCCTTCAAGGGGAGACCATGAACCATGACTAGGATTGTCATTTTTTTAGCCACAGTTTGTTTTTGTACAGCCAGTGAGGACTGCATAGTAATACGAGAGAAGCACTGAGTGAAAGGAGAGGTGCTTTTTACTACCACAGTCATTTTGCTTTTTCTTCTTTTAGTTTTAACAAAGTTCTTAGGCTGTATGTAAGCAGAGGGGTTTGTGGTGAGGTGTATTCCTACAACGATGGGTGTTATTTTCCAAGATGTTGAGTAATTATGTAACTTCTATGACAATGGAGTTTTAAGACTTCTTAAGAGCAAACTTTATTTCACTGAAAAAGGATCTTTATGTGTATAGCAAAGAAAAGTTACAGGGCTTCTAGGAGGGAGTTCTGTCACTGCCTTAGAGCAGTCGATGGTCAGATGTTCGTAGAGCTTTGTGTTCTCTTCTCCCTTGTGTGGATTCCTTATGCCCTAAGTTATTTTGTTTTATTTTTGTAGAACTGTAGTTTAAAAAAAAAAAAAGCATGAAATGTGTTTTGGTTTTTGTCCATTGTACTCACGAGCCCTTTGGATGCAGGGATTTGTTCTGTGGTGTGACATGCAGGTCTTTGCAGATTTTCCAACAAATGTTGCACTTCATTAAAAAAGAATGGCAATAGTGAAAGTCTTTCTGATTCACTTGGAGGTCCTGTGTGATGTGTGTCTATTTTGAGATTTTTTTGTTTTATATTAACTTACTTTACTCTGCTTGTATTTAGGCTACTAGTCAGTGCCTCACAAGATGGAAAATTAATTATCTGGGATAGTTACACAACAAATAAGGTATTTATAATCCGTATCAATAATTCATGCATAATTTGTGTGTTTGCAAGTCAGGAAACGAAGCAGTTAGAAAGATGTTTCTTTTTAACCTTCGTGCATGGCTGTTTGGTGGAGATATTCTGTAGGCTGTGTTTCAAAAGTAATAGTCCTTGGTGATACATCATGTCTTTCCTCCAGTTTGCTAGTGCAGTAGCTTGTAGCTGTTTTTATCTGCCTCGGTGATGATGTTTATTTAACTGATTTGGCTTTACATTGTAGAAATAGATAAACTCAGAATTTAATGCTTTGGCTGTGAGGTCAGATGGGGTGGGGGTGGAGAGGAAGCTGTTACAGGAGGAAAGCTTAGGCAGAGTGTGGGGCAATGATTTGTTGCTGTAAGCTGTCCGATTTCCATGGGTTCAGCCATCCCAGTTTGTAACCTGTCATTCAGAAACAGAAGAACTGTACAAAGAAATCTCACCAGAACAAACAAATGTTGTAGATGTTTAAGTTCAGAATAGCTTTGCTATTAAATCATGTTGTACAGGAGTTCTGTGTGTACACCCAGGAGACATAGTGGTATTTTTCATCCTGATATGTGTATGAACAGAACTTATGATATGCAGTCTGTTTGCCGTGTTTGATCTGCTGTAATCCAAGAATGACTGCAGTAAAACATGAAAGCGAAGGTGTGATGTAGCACTGATGAGCTCTGTCTTTCTGAAGATGCATGCCATTCCTCTGAGATCCTCCTGGGTGATGACTTGTGCATATGCACCGTCTGGCAACTACGTGGCCTGTGGTGGATTGGACAACATCTGTTCCATATACAACTTAAAAACCAGAGAGGGCAACGTGAGAGTGAGCCGAGAGCTGCCGGGGCACACAGGTCAGCCTGCTTTTGTGTTCTATTGCATCAAATGAAACAGTCTCGCTTTGAGGTGTATTGTGGACTGTGAAATAGTTCTGTTGGCTTACAAAATAGCTGTGAGAGAACTTCAGGAACTGCTCTTGGATGGTACCCTTCAGTTTGAACTCTCACAGCTGACACTTCCGTAACTGTTTTGTTTTTAGGGTATTTGTCCTGCTGTCGCTTTTTAGATGACAACCAAATTGTCACTAGCTCAGGAGACACCACTTGGTAAGTTTTCTTTCTCTCTATTACCTTTTTTTCCTGCCCAGTGTGTCCATTTTAAATAAAACTGAAGCTTTAAGTAACCAGTTACACTGTTTTAACGCTGTCGCTTTCTCTGCAGCGCTCTGTGGGATATTGAAACTGGTCAGCAGACCACCACGTTCACTGGGCATACTGGCGACGTAATGAGTCTCTCTCTAAGTCCAGATATGAGGACTTTTGTTTCGGGTGCCTGCGATGCCTCCTCGAAGCTCTGGGATATCCGGGATGGGATGTGCAGGCAGTCGTTCACAGGGCACGTGTCAGATATTAACGCCGTTTGTGTAAGTGAGCCTTTGTATTTCTGCATGGGAAGAAAGCTGGAGAAGGACAGCAATAGGTGCATGAATTTAGCTCCCAGTCTGTTGTTACCTTGATTTAAAATCAGTGACTTAGGGTGGAGACTGTTTAATGAAGATTGTCTAACAACCTAATTTTACATATGATCTAGTTTATAACTGAATGATTACCGTTATCTGCGATGCACTGAAGTGGCTTTGGAATAGTTTCAGCAGTGTTCTTGTTCAGCCACTGAGACTGTGCTTTTTTAAGAAGCAAAGAACAGAGGATGGGAACTTTTTGCAGTGTGACAGTGTTAAAACTGAAACTGTGGATGAATATGATATGCTGAGAGGGAGTGAAACAGCCAAGCATCCTCATCTTAAGCCTTTCTGTTAAATACAAGTGTGTCTGGTATTTTCTACTGAAAAAAAGCTGGAAACATGCTGGAAGGTGAAGTTAAAAATCAGTGCTTACATTGAATGTTCATCCTCAGAATAATTCTGTAATATTTATAAACTGGATTATGTTTCCTCTCTGTCATAATAACACTGTGTTCTGATCTGCAAGATACAAGCTCTGATAAATAGGGATTGAAATCTAAGCTGCATCTGTTTTTGATAAACATGAGAAATTATTAAGGCTGAGAAAATACCGAAGGCATGACCTGTAGCAAAACGCAGCTCCTATACTTAGACCTGAATCCTGAGATGTGCTGAGCTCTTTTCATTCCAATTTCAATCAGTATGGCTGTTGTAAGACTGAGTTTGATTTGGAGTAGATTTTGACAATTGAATTGCTTGTTTGCAATCTTCTGTCTTGGCTGAGCCAACCTGGCTGACCATCTTAAGAGAGAACATAGCATACACTTCACATAGGTCTTCCTGGCCCCCAGCCAGGGCACAAGTACGTTTTGCCTCCTTTCATGGGAGTTAGTTATATCCCTTTTGACGCCTGTTGAACTGCATGCAGGAACTTGTCTGAGTAAAAGTGCAGTCATTCAGGTGTTTCCAGTACTATTCTAGAAGTGTTTAATTGCATAGCTGCACAGGTAGCATAGTTTGCTAACAAACTATTTCTGTTCAGTACATCATTCTGTCTTTGCCTCGTCCCCCTGATAATATCATATTGTGATGTTTCTGAAATAATGCATGAGAAATGTGTTTTTCTGATGTCAAACTCCTGTCTCTTAATTAAAACTTCCAGTTTTTCCCCAATGGACATGCATTTGCCACTGGATCTGATGATGCCACTTGCCGACTCTTTGACCTGCGTGCAGACCAGGAGTTAATGATGTATTCACATGACAATATCATCTGTGGAATCACTTCTGTAGCCTTCTCAAAAAGTGGCCGCCTTTTGCTAGCAGGTTATGATGATTTCAACTGCAATGTGTGGGATACTCTGAAAGGGGAGAGAGCAGGTAAGTGTGTGTAACTGCAGTGAGCTGCAGTCATTGCATGAGCAGGAGGTGGATATTGAAAATCCATGCCAAATGCAGGGCTAGTTCACTGTCAGTGCTGTTGGTGACATAATGAGCTCTGCTTGCTTCCTGTCAGCACTGTTCTCTCTTGGAATGATACCTTTTCATTTTATTGCATTTGGTTGTATCTTCCAGTTGTTACAGTGCATGGGCCATCTTCTGTCACTGTACTGAAAGATAGCTCTAAAGGTTAAGGAACGGCCACCAAAGTTGCATTACATGTGTGGAAAGCTCATTTTGCTGAAACGTACAGAACTAGGCAATACAAAATGATGCATTTGCATTGATTCTGGCACCTATCACAAGTAGTAATGCTTCTGGTGACAGGAAAGTTGTGCTCAGAAGTAGTTTACGATAGACTTTTTGATTTGAGGACTTAACTTGCCTGCTGTTTGGAGGGAGGGGAGGTGGACATTCTCACTTGGTACAGTAGATTAAACAGTGGAGCTTGGAGCAGTTCTGAACCTTGACTGCAATTCAAAATGACAGTATATCCTTCTCCCTAAGGGATGTGAGCAGACTAAATATTAATAGACCTGGGTGTGATACCTTGAGAGAGGAGATAAGTGCAAGAAGTGTTACCAGAAAGCAAAAACGAAGTGAAGAGGCAGAGCAGTAGTGTCTAATAGTCTGACATGATACATGAGGGATTTTTAATCCTCAGCTTTTGCAAAACTTGAGGAATTTAAGGTAGTTCTGTCTCTGTGGTATTGCCAAAGACATCACTTCTGATTTTGAAATTGACTTGATGGCCGAGATTGTGGGCAGCATTTCTGAAAAGGTGGGACAAAACAGTACAGAGCGTGGCGAGGGATGAGGAGGCCTGTGGGGCAGCTAGATGGAAAAGTTTAAGAGCAGAGGAAATAAATGGAGGCAGAAGTGTGTTTGTTTGTGTTTACATACTGTTGGTAACCTCACTGTTCTGTTTCCTGATATGGCTGTTGTGATATGCGGTTCCTAAAGCTAAAGAAAAGGGAGGCTGCTTAGACCTCTTGTTACGTATTTATCGGCCTGTTTGAAGACTTAATCTGGGAGGGCAGAGTAGCAGCTGAAGCCCCTGATGCATCGTGTAAATATTAACGTTCAGTTGTTCTTTTCCAGGTGTCCTTGCTGGCCACGACAACCGTGTCAGCTGTTTAGGTGTTACTGATGATGGCATGGCTGTAGCTACAGGGTCTTGGGACAGTTTTCTCAGAATCTGGAATTAACTGGGAGCCAAACATGTACATTCTCCACTTGAGACCTGGAGAGATCAATGCTGCAGCCTATAGCTGTGAAATAACATTTCTACCTTGTATTTGCAGGTGAAGTTTTTCTATTCACTGATTATTACACAAAAAGGCTTTCTGTAAACTAGAAAAAAATCAAGTGAAGAAACAGGGGAGGGGGGAAGAAATCACTGACTTTTTAAAAGGGGCCAGCACACATAATCATGGTGACCGACAAACTAAGAGCCAGTCTTTTTGTTTTTGATGGTTTGGTTAGATTGTCTTTGAAGGGTTTTTGCTTGTGCTCAGTCTGCTAATCCTGTACTTTTTTTTGTACATACCAGAGTATACACATTATAGCAGCCAATCATGTAACATTTGTCTGTATGTAAAGAAATATGTTTGCATTTTTTAAGGAACTACATTTATAGCTTTGCTTTAACCTGAGGTGTCACTTCTGAGTTTTGTAGTGGATGAACTATAATTGCTGTTTTAAATGTTTTTGTGAATTTACTGTAGATAAGTGAAGCCAATGGTATGTATGTGTTTTTATAATGGAAGGCATTTGAATTATTTTTTTTTAGAGGCCCTGGAGACTCCCAGTTAATACCTACTGCCTTACTCACTCACTTCTTGACCTGCTTGCCTATTTTTAATCGTGGGGGTTCTTCCTTAAGCCAGTGGTTCCTGGTTCATCCATTGGCAGTGACAGCCTCCAAACACCAAGGAGTTAATGCCAGGCAGACTTGCGACAACAGAGGAAAAAAACCAAGTCCAGTTCCAGAAGTATTAGCCTCCGCACTGCGGCTTTCCGCACCTGCTATTCCACCCAGCCCTTGGGTATGGAAACCAAGTGACCTGCACTGCTGCTGTTCAGTGGCTGAGTGCTGTTCTTTCTGACAGTTCAGCTCTAAATGAGGTAGTTTGGCCTGTCACAAACTCGAACAAAGTGATTTGGCACGATACTCGGTGCGCAGAAAGCAGCGTGTTTGCAGAGCTTGCTCAGTCACCCCCAACAAACAGAAATTCAAGAGAACTTTGCTGAGAATCTTAAAGATTTAAACGTGCAGTTAATCACCTATAATTCCCCTCCAAACTGGGGGTTTGCCAAAGCATACCACAACCAAAAGTGCTTGTTGTCAGTTACGTGCGGTGTGAATTATGAAAGGAATTGTGTAACTTACAGTGAACCAAATAACCTTACTTACTTGTGTGGCCCTTTAAAACTTCGTGCTATCAAGTTAGTGACTTGCTTGTTCTCCTGTGGTCACGGGTCTGTGCCATAGTGGCTCATTAGATGCTAATTGTTCTGCAGTTCTCACACTGTAAATAGCCATCTCCTCTTCCTGATTTATTGAGATTTTGGTGTCAGCTGCTTACAAATGACAAGTTCTGATCAAGTACGGTTGAGTGTAGATAGAAGAGAATCAAGTGAGTGATGCCCGTTTGAAACTACCCATGAAGACTGCTTAACTTCTTGGTGCCTGGCGGCGTGCTTGTGCCTGCAATGGATGTTCCCTTGGGAATCTCAAAGCCTGTGGCGTTTGTAGAAAGGGGAAATCAAGTCTATTGGCTTTTCTGAAGTGACTCGTCTTAAATACGTGTGAATTTTGAATTACCAGGTTGGAAGACAATGTTCATCTGCCCTCAGCTGAAGGTATGGGGAGTCTGGGTATCGCTGGGTCAGGTACCAAATCTAAGTGCCCAATATTTTGTAGTATGCCAAAACAGAGATGACTCTTTGTCAAGTTTATGACATTTGTAATCCTAAATTTCACAGCTTCCAAACTGTGCCTGTAAACTTGCCATGTCTGAATGGCCAAGGTGCCAATAAATGCACCAATCACAGTAAATTCACTTAATAAGAATAAAGCAGCACATCTCGTGCTGCAGCAGCGTGCATTTACTAACAGCAGATTGTGGTGTAGGACCAAACCACACGATACTGTATGTCACAGGAATTCCTCAGCGTTTTGCTTTTCAATCTGTCTGCATTAACAGAACTATTATGGAATACTTGTTACTCTTTTAAGTGAGCAAGTCGAGATCTCTCAGATTTGGTTCAGTTTTCAGTGGTGCACTTGACTTTTTTTTCCTTAACTCACAGCTGCCTTGAGGGAATTGTTCTGGCGATTTGTTACTATGGGACTGTAAGAAAATATTCTTTTTCTAAGAAGTTGTTTTCCATAGAAGTGTGCTTTGAACCAATTTCCTAGCCAATGCTGTTGCGAAGACAGGTGCCATTTTTACATGCTGGTGTTGAAGCTAGTTTCTACTTGGGAAACTCCAAGAACAATTTTACAACTGTATATAACTTTTCATAAAAGCTTGGGTAGATGTAAACATGGTGATGGCTCTCGTACAGGTATTACTGCAAATAACTTCACTACCGTTGGTTGATGAGCAGTTGTCTGTTGGGTTCAGCTGCTGGTAAGGAATGCCAGCTACTTGCCTGTGAGGTTTCCAAAAGCATCATTAAAATACCTGCCTGTTTTTGCTGCTTGGTTAACTGGTTCTTCTAGTGCTGCAGGTCCCGCGGTGGCTCCTTTTGTATTGGTGCACAAGGAAATGTGGAAGGAGCCTCAGCACAGCTGTGGAAGCAGTATCTGATGCTTCTTGGGAACTTGTAAAAGCTTGTGCTAGATCCTGCCAAGGTGATGTTTGCTGTTTAATTACTGTCCTGTATTATCTAAGACTGATTAAAAAAAAAAGCCTACAGACTTGATGTAATGCATTGTTGCTATTGTATGAGGCCAAATAATGAACTAGCACGAGATTGCTTTTTTCTTCCATGGCTATCATTGGTGAGCTCACTCACTAGAATGGATGTGGTTTAATGGTTAAATGCTCAAACTCCCTCTAATATGAGGAAGTTTTACTTAAAAGATGTAATTCCCAGCTTTGCATCTCAAAGAAAATGGTATGTGCCTATGGTATGGTGTAGGCACAGCTATGCAGCTTGTGCAGTTTCTAACTGCTCCATGGCAGCAAACTGGGAGTACAGCAGATTTTGCAGCCCCAGCGGGTACATCTTAACTGTGAAGTTTGTGTTGCCAAACTGCATCGTTGTGTGAATTTCAAACACTTTGTGTAATTACAGAAATGTAGTAACTAAGGCAGTTGTGCCAAAACCAGTGGCGGTAAAGTAACCCGTTCCAAGCCTCTCACCTAAAACCCTATCGGTTATAGCTTGGAAAGCGGAACTCTGTGCTTTGCGTGGCAGGATTTATTTCATTCAGGTACAGTTGTTGGTTTTTTTTGTCAGCGTTTTCCAGCGTTGATTTAATGTTGCAATACAGGATACTAATCAGGCCAGGCAAGCAGCTAACCTGGGCTTGTTCTCGTGTAGATTCAGACATCTATTTATTGGTGAGGATGTTGATTGAGATTCTGGAAACCTCAAAAGCTTTAAATGTATACTCACTGAGTACTGCAATGTTGGCCTGTTTTCACCTGTCTCCAGACCTTTTTTCTTCCAACCATCAGCACCAACTGCCTTGCAAAACTGCAGCTGCTTGGCAGCACCTGGCAGAACTGGTAGGTTTAAGCATTGACACCGATCTGTGTATCGAAGCGGAACGTGGATTCACGGGCTGTCCCCCAGTCTATGAGAGGGCCTGACCTGGAGCCCTGGACTTTCCAAAGCTGAATGGATGTAACAGCTGGTCCTGGCGTGCTTACTGTTGTGCATGGGTTGGAAATAGTTAACTCTTCAGTTCGTGTCCCACAATGAAGTTGGCGTTACTTTAAGGTAGAATGAAACCATTGTGAAAACATTCCAAGCGTGCTTAGTCTTTCCTCTTTGAGGACACTGTCACCTCCACTAGGTTTAGTGCTGTGCTTTAAGATGTTGGTGAGAATAAGTATTGGCTAATTCAAATAGTTGGTATAAATGGTCGTGTAGCAGAATGACTGATTTTTGAGATAGCATTTCCTGTAAAAGTAATTAAGCATGGGTTGATGGTGCACTTTGTATACAGTAATCTGGCATGCATGCTGGTAAACTACTTCCTACACTTCAGAGGCACCACAAGCCTTTTTATCCAATTGCTGGTTATGTAAAATACATGCAGAATGTTAATGCAGTGTTGTTATGGTAAATGTGTGAACAGTGTTACTAATTGATATAACTGATAACAGATTACATGTGCCTGACATTCTTATACCACACAGTATGTTTAGGTTTTAACTAATATGGACTTCGGTGGAATAGTCTTAGATATTTCAAGCCTTTGTTTTACTTACACAATGGTGCTCTATTTGTGTTTTTCTCCTTTTTCTTTTCTTTTTTTTTTTTAAAGAAGAAAAAAATAAAAGCATCTGAACACTTGTAGTACATATTACATCCAAAGGAGTCCAAATCAAAACTGCTTCTGACCATCTCGGTTTTAATTTGCCTTCGGTTTCTGGCACTTCCCATCAGCTCGGTTCCTTCTGTCACTTGTTGCTGACTACTTTGGATAACTGCGGTCATGTTACCAATTATGAAGTGATTCTGCACTGCCTTTGGATCGTGTATGTATACAGAAACAGTCTTAAAGCTTTTATTTAAGCTACTGAAAAAACCAGGGACTTGTGCCATTTGTTCTTTAACAGTGCTGTTGTAAAAAGACTTCCCTGTGAAAAAGAAATCACTTGCTATGAACTCTGTTTATAGCTTTTTTTTTTTCCCACAATGGATCTTTTCTTTGTATTTGTACAGTGGCTCAGTGAAAGATGTTGCCATGAGTTGATATTGTAACCAATAAACAAGTGCTTTTAACCAGATGGTGCCATGTGTGGATGCTCCTTTCCACCTCCACCCCATGGCCCTGTCCTGCAGCTGGAGGTCCTTCCCCTGAGCTCCATGGAGGCAGATCAGCAGGTTCCTGCTGTTAAACAGCAGACCGCTGTGCAAGTACATTGCCCTTCTGAACAAGTGCTTCAGGAACTGTTGTTCTTTTTTCTCACCTGGTCATGCTGCACTAAAGAAGTGAGCAGGAAGTTCGTTAGCCACCAGTCCTGGACCGGAGCTATTTTTTACACCATTCCCTCACTCTTAGCAGCAGAATTCCCACTGCTCAGTGCCATCTTCCACTCTTTTTAAGTCTGCAGCAGATTCTTTTCTCCACAACTGAACTGAGCAATCAGTACTGCTTGGTGAAATGCAGGCAGAAACCGCTTAAATTTAACCTCAACTGTTGCGGGTTCTGTCCCACAGTAGAAGCAAGGGGGTGGCTTTTCCCTACTGAGACAGCTGTGAAGTGACGTTACCACAGGAGAAGAGAGGGAGTTATTTTTTTAATAAATATAACTGTAGAACACATGCATGTCAAGTTTTCATCCTGGTACAATCTCTGTAACAAGGCTTCAGACAAGAGCACCGATACACGCCTGTCACCTCACAGACACAAAGGCTGGGCTGTCGCTCATCTTCACCGTTTCCCTCAGTCACCCCGAGCCACCTCACACACTGCTAATGCCGGTTCAGAGAGCTGTGCTGCTGCACAGTCAGAAACGCTATGGTGAAAACAGTGCTCTTCAGCTTATTTACAACATTCCATTGCTATTAGCTTTTAAAATCTCTCTCCTTTTAGGATAGCCCTTATTTACTGGAATATAGCAAATCCTTAACTCCTAAGTTTTGAATTTGAGTATTTCATTAGTCTTGTTAATACATCCATAAAAATATATAAATATTCTGAAAAGGTTTTCTCTTCTAAAATAAGTTATTCTTAAAAAGTCTGGTTAGAAAAATGAAGGTGCTCAGCGACTGCAGGTGTCAGCAGCCACGCTAAGAGGCTTTGCACTGCTAGAGGTGAGCAGGGGTGGAGGTACTCCCACAAACCTGTCACAGAGCTCATGGCAGAGATCGGTGCTAGAGCAGAACCGAGGAACAGGTCAGGATGTTGCGTGAGGAAATCCCCTCTGACAGCCTCCACCTCTGAGGGCAGTAGATGATGAGCTCTGGCTGAAGCCTGACACCCAAATATTTCCCTCCACCATGCAAAAAGGGGTCAAAACCACTGACTCGGCCACTTCTTTGCTGCACTTCACCTGAACGTGGGTTCCAGCTGTGCTCTCAGAGACAAGTGACCATTTTACCAACTACTTATTTTTACTTAATAATGCCATCTTGGCTAGAGATGCAGGAGCCAGTGGGGAAACTACAGCCTACTGCATTCCATGAGTGACTGCTGTACAGTTACTACCTTTTGTTGCCTTATCCAAGAACAGAAACATCTTCCCAACCCAATTCCACTTGCTCTCAAAAAGGTCAGGACTCCTGTCCTCCATGCTGGAGTACATACTTCCCTTCATTAAAAAACCCAAACAAGCACAAATGAAAAAGCAGCATCCTTCTTCCCTGGCTATTCCTAGTCAACTGAGGACGAGAGAGAGACAGCAGTGATAAGCACTCTCCCTGCATAAACTCCTGGATGCCAGGAAGCCAGACCTGCCCCTGCTAAGCACTAATGAAAATCAAAAGGGATTTGGGTTTTTATTCTCAAGTGCCCAAAGAAATTTAGTGTTAAAGATTTTTAACCCCAAATCTTCAAAACAAACATAACACTTTTAAGCGTCCCACAGCTCTTCAGTTCGGTTCACCGTCAGAGTCCAAATTAAGCTTTACAATAATTAAGTGTAACCAAAATAAGATTAAAAATATGAATCATTTCATGTGACTCCACAGAGAAGTGTCATCTGTAAAATCTCTACTTTGTCCTACAAAGGATCAAGGGAAAGGTAACGATGATGCTTTATTTACTCTTCTGAAGAAAATGCTTTGTAAAGCGATCTAGTTCATTCTCAAGGTGAATGGCTTTATTTCTGGAAAACAAACAAAAGCAAAGTATTCACTTCAATGCAGTACGATCACAAAGAGGGCAGAAGCAACACCTGTGTTTGGTTTCTATTCCTGAAACCCGCAGCACGGAGAAAACTGGAACATTTGCTCTGGTCGGAGCCTGGACCTACTCCTGAGTCCCTAAGCCACCCATTGCTGCCAGTGTCTGTTCCACAAACGCCTACTGCTGGTGGCAAAAACAAAATGGTTCTGAACTGAAAGACAACCTGACAGCTGCTCTAATGCTCTCCTGTCCTCTGGGAAGGTGCCACCCCCCAGTTTACCTGTGGGAGACGAACACTCTTAAGAAAGCCACCAATCCAATAGAGTAAGGTAAAGATTGCCTAAGAGCATTTCAGGAGCTTTTCTCATTCTCCTTGGAAGAAGCCTGCATTTATTTAACTCTCAACCAAAGAGCTGTTTGGTTCTGAGTAAAGGAAGGAGGTATTCATGTCTGCACCTGTGTATACCTCGCTTTTATGCTGAAGGTAACAGCAAGCATCTATCTCAGAGGTCAGCAGTGCCAGGAACTGGCTCTTGGCAGTCACAGGCAGGCTTACCTCAGCTGCTTGGAGTGGCTCTGTATGTTCTCCAGCTGATCTATTTCTTTGGAAAGACGGGCAATTTCTTTCTCCAGGTTTTTCTGGGTAACATCCACCTGCTGACAGAGCCGAGCAAAGGTAGTGGCCATTTCCCTAAAGGAAAAACAATTAATTAAAATAATTAATTAATTCTGTAATCGGAGCTTACAGAAGTCTGCCACAAAAATAATACGGGATAAATCACACAGTGTTGCAGAGCACAGCAAAACACTGCAGCCAAAGCCTCCAGCTGCCAGGGGATTACAGAACAGCACAAATCAGGAGAATCACCTATTTTTCAAATTTAAAAGGCAACCTTGATCATCAAAAGGTACCACAGTCCATCCTAACAGCACACCTGTCAACTTTTGATTGGGTATCTACAGGTGTTAAGTCTGCGATGGGGATGCTGGCAGGAACCACACCGCAGCAGCCAAATCCAAAATCAGTCTCTACTAGAACTGAGCCAGCTCCCACGTCCATCCACATAGTAACGTGTTAAAGAGTCCTGAGTCCACAGCTACAGACTCTCACATGCAAATACCCATGCAGAGGAGCATGTCTTACCCTCTCTAGGTACCAACTTCACACCTATAACCTACCAACACCTATTATTGGTACAGTAACACCTCCTCCCTATAACGATATTACAAATGTCCCTTACAATAAATGCTAAGGGGCTGCAAGAACGTTCTGCCTTCCCACGCCACGTACAGCCAAGCAGACTGCCAGGACAACCCAGCACCACGCTGACAAAGGCTTCTTATCTTGTGTAACACTTACTGCTGCACCTGGTGGCTGCAGTTTGCACTCGTAAGGTTGACGATCATCTGCAGCTTTTCGGTCGCGTAGTTCACGAACTGCTGCTTGAAGGCTCTCTCTTTTGCTTTAGTGGTCCAAGTTAGTCTCTCATAGAGATATAACAACCCATACATACTTAAGGAGAGAGAGATGAGTTTCCAGCCGACTGTTTTCCAAATCTGAAAATGAAGACTCATTAGCTTAAATAAGAGTTGCCCTACAGAACGCAATTAGACTATAAGGAAATCTATTTATTTCCACCTTTTTTTTTGTTGCTGTTTTTGTCTTTAAGGCCCTTTTACTAGATTACATTAACAAATATATTACTGTAGAGCAATACAGCTCTGTCCAAATCAGCTGGTACCCCCATGGCTTGGAGAACATCCAGGTTACAGCAGGAAGGAAAAAGCAAAGCTCCTGCCAGTTCAACAATACTTAAGGCACTACCAAATCACCCCACAGTTCAGAAACTGAACACAGTCAGAACATGCCCAGCTACGCTCAGTGTCATCACAGCAATTTTCTCTGTGTACCACATGTGCTCATCCAGCCCAGCCATGCTAATATGTTACTACGTGCTAATATGTTACTACATGCTTCATGCTGCATGGTACGGAACGCCAGAAAGGAAAGAACAGCCCATCTCTGCCATCAGTGAGTGCTGCTGATACTACTTGCCACTCCGCCAACAACGATGATGCTCATGGAGGTCCGTGATGTCAGTGAAGCTAAACTCATTACCAAAGGAACCATGAAATCATCGGGCGATGCGTTCTCTGGAGTTGCAGCAGGAAGGCTGGCAGCAGACGGGGTGGTAGCTAAGGGACGAGGGATCTAGAAGAGTGGAATACAGCAGCCTGAGTCAAAAGCATTATGGAACTACACAGAGATTAGTTTTATTTTCATATACTCAGGGTTCCATTCGTTTAAAGGGAACTCTTCAGCACAGAAGCCTGAACAATGTTCCTGGTAAGCAGTGGAGTTCTGACAGTTCCCTGCCATACAGGGACTAGGTTAGAATGAGGGCTCTGCTCACGGATCCAGATGTGACAAATAGAAGTTCCCCAGAGCGTTCAACCCAAAGGAAAGCAGAACTTAGGCAACATCTGCAGGAAGTACGGGAAAGATTTTTGGTTCTCTTTTAACCCTGAATATAATCCAATAAAACAACCCTTGCCAAAAATATTTCACACAAAGGGACTAGGGGAAGGCAGCAGCAAGCAGGGAAACAGTAGAAGCAAATAGGATTTTAAAAGCACTCACTTGTAAATTGGGATCTGCCAGACCCAGAAGTACCCTCTGAGCATGTTTAGGACCCAAGAACCGGTTTACGAGTGAAGTCCATCCCAAGGAAAAGTGGAACATGATATCCTCTTGGAAATCCGCACACAGACTGTGACAGTTCAGATCATAGCTGAGGTCAAACTTCCTGCACGGAATCAGCAAGTGGAGCTGATTCTGAGCACCAGAAGGCAACAATGGTTTCAGGTTTTCTACAAACAGAACCGAACTGTGAGGATGAGCTAACACTGAAGGCCTGACAGCATATCCCCAGGTAGAATCCTTGCAGTGCTGACCAGCTTTGAGAACTACAAGAATCCAAACTGACTTTTTAAACAAACCAACAAAAAGCTACAGAAAGAAATCCTCGAGCATTTTAGCACTCTGGATCCTAACAGAGCAGCCCATTCACTGCTCTGAGAAAACAGCCACACAAAAGCAACTTGTAGATAAAGCACCGCTGTCAGAAAAGAACACATCAACTTAAAGACCTGCAGCAATGGTAAAAGATAAGGATGACTACAAATAAGTTGTTTATCCAGCCATTTGGTGGTGCCATACAGAAAAGGCAGCATTACTGAATAAGATAACGAGGCTTCATGTAATTCAATCATCTTGCTCCAAATCTTTTGTTACCAGAAACAGACCAGAGCAGAAGAAATGGATATGCATTAACATTACATAGGAAACATTGCTACAAAAAAAAAAACCCCAGTATCTCCAAAAAGACAGTGCTAAATCAGAACCCTGCCACAACTGCTTTGTGAAACCATCCTGCTAATTCAGAGCGACCTGGAGAGAAGACTATACTGTAGAAACATTATGTGACAATTACTGTGTTTCATGGCTAAAATGGGGTTACAAAAGGATTAGGCAAGTTCCCAGAGGGAAGTCCATTATTACCTGCTTAAAACATTAATTCAGATGCTGCATTTTGGTTCAGAAGTCCCTCAGAGGGCACGGATCACTCTACTGACCCTGGTTCATCCTTCTTCTCCCCAAGCATCTGTTACTGGCTATTACCAGAGCCAGGATGGTTTACCCTTACTGTTGCATCGTGTAAACATTAAATCACGCTCAGAAAGAAAATTGTTCTAAAAGCAGATTTTCCCAAACTGCCCTCTCTAAACAGAAAGTCAACATTCTGCTTTCCCCACGTTACCAATGATCTCCTGCTGCGACTGATGCATCGACTCGTTGACCTCACTGGAGCAACGATCAGCCAGGTTCTTCCCCAAACCATCTTCTATGTGTTTGTTGAGTTCCTGAAGGTTTAAAAAGAAAATATGCTCATCAACTTCTATTTAGCTCATCAATTACACTACATTGTTCAGAGGTATGTTAAACACTAGGTGTTAATATTTGCAGTGGGAAGAAAAGCAGGTTACCATGAAAATAAGATGCTTTTAAATTGTGACTGAAAATCTAATTACAGTGACACAGGGAGGATTTCTCTAGGCTTGTTACCATTAAAAGGCATATGGAAAAGCATTTCTCTAGGCTTGTTATCATTAAAAGGCATATGGAAAAGCACATATTTTCAATAAGAATGTGACACTGAAGAGCACACCAGTACCATGCTGCCCTACAAAGCAGTCAGCCACAATTCAGTAGGCGACTTCACTGGTCTACATAGATATAGACCAATCCCACCAACACCTATGGAGTCTGCCCTGGGCATTCTGCAGAGCCAGGACAGGGCAGAGACACACGTATCATAAAACAAAAGTTCTGTAATGCTTAAACAAAGCATCATATAAAATGATAAGCAAATTATGAAAATATAGAAGTTAAAGGAAAGACAAAGAAGACTTACTGTCTTATAGAGCTTCAGTACTTGAGGAGAAGGGTGGAAGTCTGAATAGAATTCATCAACTAGAACCGAAAGTCGGCAAATCTCATCAGTCATGGCAGAGGAGACCTGAAAGACAACACACAATCCTCTCCTATCTTCTCCAAACAGAGTGGAAACAGGCTTCTGGACTAACTGGGTTACAACAAGTAACTCAATTACCTGACACTCAGCAAGGACTGCCAGCGTGTCTTTTTATTTATCTCTGATTCTTTGAAATGGAACATAATGACAGTTCAAATGTACTTCACAAGCTTGGGGTGGGGCACGTACCTCTGTCAGTGACTGAAAGGGACTGCTGTTCAGAAGGGAAAACAACTGAATCTGAGAGATTTTTGACACTGCTATGACCTGCTGCTGTCAGGACACTTCAAGGTCACAATATACTCCCCCCAGTCAGCTTCTGCAGCTAACCAGAAAAACTCCATCAGTCCAGAGGTAAAACCTGCAGGCTTCTCCTTAGAACCACAGGCAGTTTCAGATGAGCTGATCGGGATGCCAGAGGCCATGGGTAATGCAATTTTCCCCCAACAGACACTGGAGATGCTCAGTGTTTTTTCTCTTGTGTGCTCAGGACACACACAGGAGAAGTGGACTACAGTCTAGCAATCTCTTACACATCAATTAGCACTGCTGATGTGAATTAAAACAATGTCTTATAATATCTTCTCAAATACTTCAGTCTTCAGTCCAGCCAAGCATCCTGGACTAATATAATCTGCTCGCCTATATTCAGTTATACACTCTCTGAACGTAAACGTTGTCTCCAAATCTAGGAAAGCAAAAACCCACCCCAAATTATGCTCCCACTTTGAAAAGCACCTATTCCAAACACTTCAAGATTCACATCTGCTCAAGCTGAAGATTTGCTTTGTCCATCTCTGCAGAACTTCAGATCAAACTTCTATGAAGCTCAGAGTGCCTGTGGTCAGCCACAGCCCTAATGCTGAGCGTGAAGCCATTTGTAAGAAGTTCATCTGCTGCTCAACATCCACGTGCTGACAGATTCACTTCTTTATCTGCCACGCTGTGTCATGCACACACTCCTCCCTCCCTGCATTACTTACCTTATTTTCTACCTCCTCAGTAACACGTTTGATTTTTTCCTTAGTATCTTCTGTCAAAACGTTCAGCTGATTTCGAACGAAGTCCAGCCTATCCTTCTGGTCCTCTCGCTCCTCCATTGAGAGCACTCTAATGGAGCAGAAAGGAAATCACCATTACCAGCAGGTATTCCCCCACAAATGAAGCATGTACCATTAGGCACGAACCACTGAGCTTACAGCTAACTGAGCAGCCAAAAAGGTTCCACAGTGACAGCAGTGGAACAAAGCAGAAACACTGACTGCTTCAGAACGACTGCAACGTAGATATAGAACTTACAAGTGCACTTAAAGGCTGCACTGATTGAACAGAACTCTAATGACTGGGCTTTGATGTATCTTAAAAATTAGCGTTTGGAGTTGGAACTGAATAAAGAGGGAGCAGAAACGAGAGGCCTTTAATACTTAGCCTTTCCTAACTATAAAAGAAAGGAAAAAACAAATCCAATCAAGCTGTCCTACTGCTGCTCACCAGCACCATTCAGCTGTTCCTTACCAATGACACGAGCCCAATGACCCTGCGGAGCAAACAGGAGGCAGCAGAAACTAACCTTGTCACAAACAACTCTCTTCAAAGGTGCTAGGCCTGTCGTTTAAGTAAAACACACCTAAAAGCTAGAGCAGTTGTATCTTGAAGGATCAGCAGTTACATTAAGAGACAATTCAGACTAAGAGGGGTGACTGCACAGGTTTGGGTTGGTAACAGAAAGAAGGAGGTATCAAAATATTTTCCAACAGTTTCACAGCAGGTTTTCATAGCATCTGACAAAGTGAGACAGGTTAATATGTAAACAGGCAGCTCGGCAATGCTGATATGTTTGGGAAGATGAATGTTTGACAGGCATAGCAGAGTCTGTTGGGACACAAAGACACTTTGTTAACAGACAAAGAAAGGAGGTGGATGGAAAGGAATGTACGAGAAAGAAAAGAGGCAGCAGCAAAAGTGGGGAAAAAACATTCATATCCCAATCTCCAAAAAGATGGAACTATGAGAGAGAAAATATGAATTATTACCACATGCACTAAGGGATATTTTCACGAGCAAAGAGACAGTAAAGACACTTAAGGATACAACCTGAAAAGAACCAGTGACACAGCCCAAAGAGCTCACCTGGGCTCTTCCCACTCCTCCCAGCACTCTTAAGCACTTGCAAATCAGAGCACTACAGCCTCCCATATTGTTGCTCAATGTTACCATAAACAAACATCTACAGGTATAGCAGCAGGCCCAAATGTGACTGCTGAGGTGCTGGATACAATGAGAAAAAAACTTTAAAGTTTTAAAAAACGACTGGAAAGCCCACAGATTATCTTTGTGACCATAAACCAGTGAGAAGGAAAACAAAGTAAACCAAGATCCCTGTGCAGGACACACAGAGCAAGGGCAGGACTGAGCAGTGCAAGAGAACAGTCAGGCTGACACACCAGAGAAATTCTCTGTTTCTTACCAATGGGAAAAAAAAGTGCATTTTACAGTCCAAAATGACCCAAGAAAGCAGCAGCATGGAAACGGCTCCTGAGATGAGCTGGAGAAACCAACAGCAACCAGCCCTCCGACACACCTACCTTTTCTCTGCTGCAGCTACGTTTATGGCGTCCATAATGTTTTTCACAGTATCTATTATCTGTTTAGCTCTGATAGTGTGCTGTTCAAACTTGGTTTTCACGGCTGACTGCGAGATACACTCCTGCGAGGAGCCCAAGCCACAACACATTACTGCAATTCCATACCAACACCTCCTGGAATTTCACTGTCAGAAAGCACTTGCTGCTGTTAGCATGAACTTAAACCCAGGGGAAACAAAAAGAGAAAATATACAGAAATCAAAAGACAACGGAACAGAAATCTCAAATGAATCTATAGCAGCAGGTCTCTACCTTCATGTTCATTCACAGTAATGTGCAGAGGTTTTTTGTCTGAAACAAATGAGGAATGGAAACAGAAACCAAACTCAGTGTCCGTGTTAGATGAATCCAGCTCTTCAGATAACTCTCCTAACTGTCTATTGGGAACAACGAATGTCTGACGTGACCCCTGGCAATCTGCCTCACTCCAGTTCTCTTTGTTGTGATAAATATTCATAGCTTCTAGAATAAAAATACTACAAGCTTATGTCAATACTGACAGTCCAGGCACAAACTATATACTGAGGAATTAAAAACAAAGGTTGCCCAACAGTCCTTAACATATTGCTGAAGTGTTACATCTATCAGTACAGGATGCTCTACACATTTCCAATCAATCTGCAATCTTGAATATTGTACAGCAACTCAGCTGTTACAGAAAATAAATTGAAAGATGTTAAATGTGGGCAAAAGCCAATCAGTTGTGATTGGGCATAAATTAAGGCTTTAAGTAACCGTGCATCGTGAGGCATGCGGCCAATAAGAGGTGCTGGAGCTCAGCCTGCACCACGTGCACAAAGCAGCAGGATCTTCTGTACTCAGGGGGAAGAAAGCAAGCAGCTAGATTCCTTACATCAGATCTGTTTTGTGGTGGTGGTGTTTTGTGTAGGTTTTTTTTAACTATTCTTAATCTGTGGACAGCACAAACAACGTTTGTGGTGCTTTTAAAAGGCTTGTCTACGACCTCAGCATACACTGTATGCAGCTATCTACAAATAACAGATGAAAACAAAAGAAACAACATGAATAAAATGTATTCCCTGTTCCTCGATGAAGCAGATCTAGAAATCAGCAATGAAAGGCCAGAGTTTCAGAAATATCAGCACATTGTTAGAGCTAGACTAGACACAGAGGAAAGAGTCTTCCCAGCATTAGTGTGTGGTAGGTAAAAGGACGACAGTCACTCACAACACAACCAGACAATCCAAGTTAGAGCACTAGGAAAAACACAAAGGTTAATTATACAGCTGGAAAAGGTAAGAGGAGGACAGGAGCATTTTTGCTGTTAGTCTGTAAATAACCATCTATTGAAACAAAGATAAAAGCTTTCAGTGTTCCAATAACATAACCAAACCCTCTGTAAGTCTACTGCCTTCCAGCATAGCCAGACAGACTTTTAGTGTTAGGGAAGGACCCTGCTGCAGGGTACTAATTCAGGCTGTGTTATCCACTCTAAATTACAGCCAGAACCACTGTTCTGCCCTGCGTGCCTTTTCCACTCCTCCATACACCATTTCTGTTTGGCGAAGCAACTCTGCAAACCCTACAACCCGTGGCACAACTGGTTTGTGGTTTTGTGTAGAATATTCACTAAAGACAACTGCATACAGTCCACTGGATGCAGCAAAACGTTTATTGTGACTTCAGGATGGATCATTTTGGTGGTTGTGACCTTGGGACAGAAGATTCTCATCTCAGTGTCCAGCCTGAGACTCTCAAATCTGATTTACCGATGTGCTGAGCGTTTGTAACAGCAAATCATTTAATAAGTCACACGTCTGCCAATTCTGAAATGTCCTGTGTTGAAGGCATAACTGTAACCATGAGAGACTGTATAGAAAAAGGAGTGCTTTGGATACAGCGCATAGCAAAAAAACATGGCAGTAACTGAGTTAAAAACTTAATTTCCACTTTTTCCCCACTAGTTGAAAGTTCCCTACTGTAAGTGCAAGGACAAAAATGACAAACAGAAATGTGTGCTTGGTTACAAGTAGTAACCCAAGCAAGAAAATTCCAGTCTCATGGACATACATGCTGTGTTCTGAGCTGATTATTTCAACATCTCAGTCATCTTCCAGTACAGGTAAAGCCTCAACAATCAAGGCATATCCAAGACCCCAGTTTAAGATAACAAGTAACAGCTTTAGAGTTATCCAATTCCACAAGATAAATGGATCCTATCACACAGGAATCAACTGATCATCTAGCCAGACCTACTGCTGAAGAACACGTGAACTCAGCTATGACTACAGCTGAACTGAGGGTGAAGGATGGTTTCAGCACAGCGCCAAGGATGCAAAAAGAGTGTTAAGAGTTCAGAACAGAGCTAAGAGGTAGATAATGGTGATAATTTCAAAACTCTGGCTTTAAAAATGCAAGTGAATATTTACTTTTACATTAGTGAAAGACACTGCCTTACTGTTTGAGTGCTGGACTGCAATAAGGAATTACAAAGTTACATGTGCAGAACAAAATAAGACTTACAGCACAGCAGGCATTTTAGCAGCTAATGGTTATTAAGTGATACAGTCATTTCTAAGAGCAGTCTCTTATCATCTATACTATACTGGGATTGAGATCTCAAAACATGAGCTTAGAACCCAGCTTTGACCCCCTCCCTCACTGAACAACACTCTGTTCTACCTGCTGTCCTAAGAGGCAACTGATGAACAGAGCCAGAAGATAAGGCACAGCTGTCACACGCCTGGAATACTTGACACTCCTCCACTTGTTCACCAAGGTCACGCTCAGTAAAGTTAAGCTACACATAAACAAAAGTTACCTTCCCATCAGTAAAAGAGGCAGTTAAAAAAGTCCATCATAAATACCTCAAATATCTGCTCAAAATTTTGGAATTCTTGGAATCTTGTTTGAAACCCTTCAGCAAGTGCTCCGCCTGTGGAACACAACAGACCGTGAGGGAGAGAACAGCACAGCAAGACCACTATCCATACCACTTTCATCAGGTTTTATGACATCTTTTTCTGCATTTGAGGGAAAATAGAGCTCCTACACACCACTCTCTGGCATTCCTTGGGCCTTCTGACTCCTGGCGCTCAGAACTTCTTTGGCTGAAACAAAGAAGATGCGATTCCTCGCTTCTACAGGATCGATAACTTTGAGCTCATCGACGAGGAAAGTCAGGCAGCGCTCCATGTGCTGCCTGCGCACCTGAGGGAGAGGGGGAGAGCTCATGAGAAAAAGGCAAAAACAACTGAGCTGCCACCAAATCAGAACATCCGAGCGCAAAACAAACCGTGCCTGAACCATCCTTAGGCATTAGATGCCTTCTAATACTACTGATGCAGCAGCTGCTTTTAAATCACTTAATCGCTCCTGGAAGCAAACATATTTCCTTCTAGAAGTGTCTTTATTTGTGTAGGTTACCTATCTCAGTCAGGTACTGGGGTAACTGATCCATTCCCCATATGCAGAGTACTGAGCATTCCTGCAAGCCAAATGCCCTCAGGGAGAGCTGAAGAGTACAGTGACAGATACTGCAACATGCCTTAACTCGTATAATCTGTACCCTCAGGCAGCAGTACCACTACAAAACTAAGAGGTAAGACAAAGAACATTTAAAACAAGCTTACTGTCGAAGACGAAGGCTCTAAACGAGCCTTCCACTGCATTACCTGCCTGCATACAGTGCAGTTTGAATTGAAGCAGCAAGTTATTTCCATTTTTGGATCAAACCCTCTAACCAATAAGACAAAGCTGCTGCTTTCATTCTAATAAGCGTATTACCTTGGCCATTTATACAGATATATACCTCCACGTGCATAAAGCACGCACACACAAACATACAAAGAGATGATATGTATACATCTATCCAAGCAAGAGCCACCAAGTCACTTACATCTTCCATATACTCTGGCTCTGACGCAGAGGCATCCCATCTGTTGTTCAAGATGAAGATATTCGGCTTAGAGAGCCGCTCGTTCACTTTATGGAAAAAATGCTTTTCCTAAGAATTGAAACACAAACAGAAAACTTTCCAGGCAACTGAAACTGCCATGCATTCTTCTGTAAGAGATCTGACTAAGAACAATGCTGTTTACAGATTCACATTAAAAATAATTCATTAGCACTGAAAACCACAGACATCCAGCAAAAAAACGGCTTCCGATAGCTCAAAAGTCATCACATCTCTTAAAACTGGTGCCAACGACACAAGCCAACAGTGCTGCTAGCTGGTCTAAAAATGGGCAGAAGCACAACTAATAAAGCTTCCAAAACAGATATTTTAGAAAACGCTGCAACAAAAAAATCAGCTCTTCCATACATCTGTCACATCATTTACTGCCCTTCTTCTTTGTTACAGAACTGAATCTCCTTCAATTTGTCTCGCCTTCCATTAAGTCTGTTCCCCACTGTGTGACAGTCACAATATTTGTTAGGAAACAAAAAACACACAAAATAAGACATGACAGTATCTGCTCTTTTTTTTTTTGCCCCCCAGTAAGATGCCTGGCTGAAACTGTGAAGCCTTCCTTAGCTGTCCCACCATCATACTCCCATCCACCACACCAACTCTGCTTTCTACAACCAGAAGCTATTCTTCATCCCTAACTGTATTCTTCAACTAAATTATATTAGCTTGGACCACAAAACAGTTACATTTTCTGCTTGAGCTTCTACGGCTTGAGCCACAGAAAGAAGCCACTGCTGAACGTTTCCATTTTAAACATGAAACAAAGAACTAACGGGAAGTCACTGCACACCATACCGTGTTCATGAGGGTTGATTCAGAATTGGCAACCAAGACAAACACATCAGCATCTAAGCAGAATTTGTCAATCCAGCTGTCCAGCTCCGTAGTCACATCTGTGCCAGGACTGTTGATAACAGAAAGCAAATTCATTTATCCAGCAACGGAGTACCCAATTTCTACACAGTGATGAAAATAGACTGGGATCGCTTAAGGACATTACAGTTAAGATATGAAGTTTTACACCTTTAGTCTAACGCTGAACTCAAGTTTAAGGCAAAGAAAAAGCTCGCTACCATTTAGCACTTATCTGTCACTTATTTGACCACCAACTCGTTACAAAATGCAGTGAATAAATATGCAGATCACAACAGCCAGAAAAGCATCAGGTCTGACAGCAATCCAGGCAGAATGCTCTTCCTCCCCATATCCCAAGTTTTAGATTGTAACCAGAAGGAAGTCATTCATTACGTGTTTTTCCACTAACAAAGGCCTATTTAAAGCTACAAACCTAAGCACAGTTTGCATAATGTAACGATTCAAATGAAGTTAGGACTATAAAGCTGTCAGTTTTTCAAACACACGTGGAATATAAGCATTAGCTCATGTTTGCAAAACCTCAGTTATTTCTGGTTCAGACCAGGGGAAGTGTCAGCTCAACACATAGGCCACATTAACTGACAGTGACAGTTACATATTCAGGGCACTCACAAGTGTGACATGTACGTCCTGCAACCCCTAAAATAAGCTTTTAGATACAAAGTCCAGGCCGCTCACTCTTCACGTGATCGGTCTGGAGCATTGAAGGACAAGGAACGAGCAAAAGGTTTACAGCTGCATTGACCTTGGTCACACTTCTATGCTGTTTGTTTTAAAAGTGTCAGCAGGCTGAGCCAAAAGCAAGTCCCTCCTGCAGCACTCACAGGACACCTTTTTGTTCCAACTGCTACAGCGCCAGAATCAGCGGAGCAATGACAGGCAGCACCACGTGCCAAAGCACAAGCTCTGTGCTCTTAGGAATGGAGGGGGAAAAAAAGAAAGCACCACTCAGTAACTTTGCAACCTGATAACCAAAGCACAAGCAAGCAGTCAGCAAGTCTCCTTTTTAAACGCTGCAGTGGCATGTTTACTTGAGGAAGTGTTTATTGCAACAGAAAACATACCTGTCCACTAAGACCAAATCGTCCCGCAGCAGCGCACACTTGGACTTGGGCCAGAAGACATGGACCAGACAGCCAGCCTTCAAATCTTTATCCATGTGAAGAGCATGAGCAAGCTGATTGACTGTCTATCAGGAACACGAAGAGAGAAGACAAACACGCAGCGTGTACCACAACTGAGTCTGCAAACCAGCCTAATTCAGTTCTCCCACAAATTGTCAAAGGAGTAATATTCACTTCTGGTCAATATTTGTGCCTTTCTTTAAAAACATTTTTTTATATCTTCTTAAGACTCACTACTACTAAAAGAATGAGTTGTGCTTCAAAAACCACACAGCAGATTGTTTGAGCCACAACGTGGTATTCCTCACAGGGCAACATGGGATACTGAGAGCTGTCATGAGTTTGCCTCAGAGCTTTAAGGCATCACTGTGAGCAGTTCAAGAAGGTAAGTGCCCTAAGGCCAACGAGAGAGATGCTGTTAATCTTTAGCAAGTAAAAGAGCTTACTGACAGTCCTACAAAAATAGATCACTCAATATACTCTATGCTACAATGACACACACCTTAGTCGTTTTCAGTTTCACCTTCTAGCTTATAAATGATAAATGAGTTATCCTTACACCTTCATTAGACTTCACATTGTTGTTAAAAGACAGAACCTTTGAGAAAAGGTTCCTGCAAAAAAAGGCCTTGGCCATTCAGGAACTCTACCTTGACGCTCCTCTTCTCGTCCGACCCCTCTGTCATGAGGTAGGCCTTATCTCCATCAGTCCCTTCCACGCTGAGAAAGCAGTTGGTTGTATGGCCGATCCCACTAGGAAGCACCTTATCCCACAGCATTGCATTAATGACCGAACTTTTTCCGCTGCTCGTTCTAAAGAAAAAGAAAACGAGAGCACTCTGAGCACGGTGAAGCAGCACCAAGCACACCTTCCTTCTCAATCGAATGCACTCCCCTTTAATCACATTAGGCCCACGCTATTTTGGGGTGTGAGAGCATCAAACCACTTCATCATGGCTTGCCAGAAAAGAATAGAAAGTGCAGGAAAAGTTCATCAGAATAGCAATGACAGCGCTCTTTCTTGATACCAACATTGCCTGTCCAACCAAGAAAGCCAATTTCCATGTGCATGATTCATGCCACCTGAACAAGCCCAACCTGTACTGAAAAGCCAGCCTTTACATGGCTTATCTGTATCTGTATAAGGAATCTGTTAAAAAAAAAAAAAGGCAGCTCCATTTTGCTGCACCAGAAAAAGCATCTAGCCTAAAACAATGCCTCAGATCAGTGCAAAACAGTTGCTAAATACCACCACCCTGTCCCACAGGAGGGGCACCCTGCCCTCTGCCTTGTGCCAGTGCTGGGATTGCAGAAGAAAAGAACTGATGGAAAACCTGTGTAATATTTTGGATAGAATTATGTTTGGTCAGGTAACAATTCAACATTCCTGCTCACAGCAAAGCTAAGGGAGTAACACCAGGGATGCTGGAGAAGGACGTGAGGAAAAGGTTGCATGACAGGGGCAGAAGAGGACATAGTAGCCTCTATGATGGCATTAACAGCGACTCCTTAAAATGCTCGTGAAATTATCACCTCTGTAGCTTAACATACTGCCTTCAGAAAACATTCATCTGTGTCAGTCAGGAAGGAACCAGTGCCTCTGATATAGCCCTCTAAAGCATTAGATGTGGTACAAAAGGAGCACTGTACCAGTGCCCTAAGATATGCCTCCAAGTATTGCTGCCTGGGAATTCTCAATACAGCCAACTCCGAACAATTTAAACAACAATTATCTCAACTTAATCAAGATCTCCAAAGGAAGATGTGAAGCAGTGTGCAAAAAGATAATAAAATTTATTTCTTGTATGCAATCCTTATAATGCAAATGCTGTCTTTAATCATGGAACTTAGTCCTGTTCTTACTTCAGAGAGAAGTAGCTCAGTTCAACCAGTTTTCTCTTGACTCAATGCAACTGTTCACCTACTCAGCACCTCTACAAGGACGTGAAGTTCTCAGCAGTGCCCCATTCTGCACTACCCCTCACCCATAAAGATTTGAGACTTAACTCTTACACAATAGTGCGAAGTAAGCACGGGCTGTCATTTGTTAACAGAGCTACTTCCTCTAGCAGAAAGTTCAGCACTCACTGTACAATGCTTTACAAATTCATTCAGAACGTCAGAGGGAGACTTCAGGTTAAGGTTTAATTAATAATTTGGATTTTTCCTTGATAAGTGATTCCAGGGCAGCAGAAATTCACGTTGCATTCAGATTTATCTGCAAGCCATGCACTGTTACTGTTCTCCCTAATAAGCACCACACAGACCTATCAAACTAATGGCACAACCACCACAGTGAGGGCTTCTAACACTGCTTATTTTTCTTCAGTTGCTTATATGTGGAAATGAACAGCTCCAATTTTTGTTTTTCAGTACTTACAATACACACCAACAGAAGTTCTTAAAAACAGTAGTTCAGTACAACAAACACACTGAACAAACAAAGCCACCACATTAAACAAACAGAACGTTCAGGAGAAGGCAACTAACTCTCATCTTCCCAAGTCAAATAATGGACCTACACAAAGAATTATCTTATGTAACCTATCAATAAAAATATGCAGCAAGACATACATAATTAAACTACACAAACGGAACAAAATGGTGTCAAAGAAGTATTTAGCACCCATTAGGGTAGGAGTGATCACATTCAAAGAACAATCGTATAACAAAGAACTAATTCTGGTACAGATAATTTACAAACACGGGCGTTAAGTTCTGGAAAGAGATCAAATTCATTCGTTACCTGCCAAAAAACGCCACTTTCATGTGTCTCCGTGAAAGCACCTCACCGATGACCGCTAACTTCTTTTTATATGCCTGTATTTCTGCTAAGTCATCTTCTGTTGCCACACGTTCAAGCTCTGGGTTCCTGTATGTTGCTACATGTAGAAAAAAATAACAAAAGCTATCACATACAGAACGCGTGTTCTGGGATACAAGATCTACGTTATCAATACTTCGCATACCAAAGATATGTCTAAATCTTAATTATGCAGCAGTAAGAAAGCAAAAATAACTCCCTGACGTAAGCCCATCATTTGATTGATCCACACAGCACTTGGGTAATCATGTTAAATCACTACAGATGAATCAACAGACTTGCTGCTAAAGTTAAAACCTATCTACATTTAAAGAGAATGCACAGATCTCAGAATATGAACAACCCTCTTCAAGCACACCAGGCAGCGTCCATGGGCTTACTGCCTGGCCCCACTCTTTGTGACACTGCCTCCTTAAAAAAGCCAAACGAGGACTGCCACGGACATCAGAGCTGGGCTGTCCTCTCAGCACAGAGCTCAGCAGAGCGATGAGCAACCAACCTGTGTGGCAACGTGCACCTCCACACTGCTGAAACCTGTGGTGTTGTAACCACGGCTTCTTTGCATTGTATCTTTATGATCTACTTTCCTATTAGGCAGATCAACCTACTTAAAAGGTGGCAGATCTTGTCTGTGCTTTTTTTGTATGTGTAAGGAACGGGAGCAGAGCTGTAAGTGGCCCCAAACTACGTGAGGTAGCTCAACTTCCACCATCACAGAAGGAAGCCACTGCCACATGATGCAGCCAGCTGTTATTAGGCACAACCAACCTAGGTATGGCTGCTAGCACAGGAACTCAGCACTTTCCTCAAGCAAAAAACACAATGATGTCCAAAGGCATACATTCACACAAGCAGCACACCGATGCGTACCATAACGCACACTGCGCTACCATAAAGTCAATTCAAAGCAATGGACAAGGCCTCATGTCAAGCCAAAAACCCACCTTCCACAAAAGCAGCCCCCTCAGTGACGTAGTCCAGCAGCTGCTCGAAGATGGCAGTGATGGTCTTTTTGGCCAGCACAAAGTGCTTCAGCGGGGACACGGTGGCTTCTGCCATTATGTAACTGTGGGGAAAGTTGCATAAAGTGACCAAAACGCGCAGGGAACCCACGTCAGTGAAAATCAACGTGCTCTCAGCTAGTAATTAAAACAAACAACAACGTAGCCAATGGAAGTAAGGCGCTATGCTGCCAAACCCTTAACCTTCCCCACCACACACACTGACAGCTGCTCGCAAAGCACGTGCAAAGCTTCAGCACAGATTTCGTACGCTCATTTCCAAGCACGCCTCACCCCAAGCCCTCCGCTTTAACCCCGCTCCCGCCTGGAGGTCACAGCCTTCTCCCTCGGCCAGGCCCGGGCAGCACGGACGGGGCCAAACGAGGCCAGGGCACAGCCCCCGGCGCAGCCCTGCAGGACAGCGGGACTGACAGCGGTGCAGGCCGCAGACCCCCTCACACCCCAGGCCCCGCCGTTACCAGGCAACCGCCGCGCCGCCGGCGGGGCCCCCGCGCCACCGCCGCCTCCTGCCCCGCCGCCGGGCCGCAGGCTGACGCCACTTCCGCTTCCGCCTCCTCCCCCTCCGCCTCCCCGCTCCGCCCGCGGCACAGAGCGGCGGCCGCCATGTTTAGCGCGGGTCCGCGGGGTGGTGATGGGGGGGAGAGCAGCGGCAGCCGCCATCTGCAACGAGGGCATAGGGGACCTCCGCTTGTGAAATGGAGACGGTGCGCTGAGGGGAAGTAGCCCGTCTCTGCCCTTTATAACTGCCGGGTTTTGATTAATTTAAAATATATATATATATACACACACATATATATATATGTACACACACATATATTTTGCCAGAGCTTCTTCCCCAGTCAGCAGGTTAGGTGCAGCCACGTGCCAGCAAGGACATTTGTACATGAAAGCTGTCTCCAGCCCAGGCCCCCCCTGTAACCCTGGCCTCAGAGCCCCTCTCCCCGGTGCCGGGAACCCCAACGAAAGCACAGGAGGCAGGGGCTGGGTGCCCGGTGCCGGCAGCACCGCCCTTTAATCAGACACCGTTAGCTGAGGTGACAAACGCTCTTCTGGGCTTCGTAAGGACCCATCGTTTGTACGTTTGGTACACCTGCATGAAACAGCAGGAGAAAAGCAGCACAAAGGACAGTGAAAATCAACGACACTCAATAAGCATTGGGGAGATAGTAGAGAAGCAGGTCTCTGTGCTGCAGGTTCTTGCAATAAGGAATGGGATTTTAATCTTGCTTTAAAGTCCACAACTCTTCCATATAAAGAAATTCTCTTGTTCGGTAGCCAATGTGCTCCCAGAAGCTGTGGCACTCAATGCAGATATAAGCTATAGGCTCAAATGCCCAAACACAAAGAACCAAAAACCACTTCCCAAAGCCACCCTGTGATTGTGAAGAGCTTCTTGTCACTGCAGCAGAGGAACCCTGCAGGTATCAGTGTAAGAAACAGCTGGAATGGAAAGGCTTACCAAAAAACTTCTGATCACTGCAGCTGATAGCTCTAACCCAGGACCGATGACTTCAGTGTCCGGCAGCACTAGCATGCTCTGAGCTCACCCTGGCTTTCCACCCAGCCCTAAATTCACAGCGACCGCACAGTGCCCTCCCTGGGAACAACAGGCTGTCCCCTCACGTACGGTCATTCCTTCCAGCACTCCAACTTCTAAACACCCTCCACTCATGACCTACTTTTTCTTCCACTACATACCTTTCTTGTTTAGGCAAGCTGGTCATGCAGAAACAAGTAACTTATTTCTGCTCCCTCTAAGGTGAGATGAGACCAACTAGTCACGTACATTTCCATTTACTTTCTGATACATACAATAAAAAAACCCACACCGCAGTCCCGTATTTGTAAAATCCTACCTATGTAAAACCCAAATGTATTTCTTAACTAGACACCGTGGTGTGCATTTTAGGTTGGAATTTGCTTTCATACCACTCCTATGGCATATTCTTTTAATCCCCATTTTAGAGATTAGAAATTGACATAAGTCAACAGGAAGCCACCCTGGAGTCCTGAGTCACCAAGAGCAGGGTGGAAGAGAATCTCTAGCATCCCCCCCTCACTCTATTATACCCATATGAGCAAAATCAGCCTTCCATATATAGAACAATTCTTATTAGTACTCCATAAACTACATTATTGCTACCACATTAAGCCAGGCAATATGAAATTAGTGATACTACTGCAGACATTGCCATTCCCTACACAATAAACTAAAAAAAAATAGTCAGGATACGATTGGGTTGTCCTTTTCAAAGATTACATGAAGGATTTGTTACTAAATCAGCATTTCAATACAATGAAAATAAGTCTTGCCTCCTACTAAACCAGTACTAAATGGCTCACTTTCAGATGTTCTAGAAATACTTCTCTGGACATCAGAAATTCCATAAACTCACTATATTCAGCCAATGTTTATAGCTATAAAACTCCAGTGCTAAGTCCCTTGCGCACTTGAGGGCTGATAACACCAAGTCTCACCAATCAAGAAATGTTTTACACATTAATTATGCCTATATAATACATTAGACAACCTTACAATCAGTACAGAAACGTAAACTCCACCATTTTATGGTTTATTTCACCCTGATAGCTAACACAATCTAAATGATCTCACCCTTAATTACCTGTACAACTATCAGTCACTGAGAAATACAGCTATGGACTGAAGCTTAAAAATTCACTTAGTAAGACTGTAATGCCCAAAGAACACTATCTATCTGATCAGAACAGCTGTACTAAATCACTTTAAAATTATTTCTTTTTAAACTATACCAGTGTTTTGAACCAGTACATAGAACTTTAACACATACTGATTTAAAATGACTTTCCTCAAATTATTAGTCACAAAAAGCTAATTATAATTCTGTAGATTTATAATTATGAACTAGTTTACTTATAGAGGCTTTCTCCAAATGAGGTTGGTGACATATTTCAGAGCTAAACTAAGACTTTAGATATGAAAATTACACTGTATATTCTCAGCTGGATCACTTCACACATCCCCTTAGAATTGCTCCTTAAAACACGACCCAGCCTGCAGATAAGCAGTACGTATCTCCTTTGTGCATCAAAACAAAGACAGCAAGTGAAGGTAAATAAAGGAAATAAAAGTGATGTTGGTGGTCCCTACTAAATGTGTGGATGAAAGCATTGTTGGGACAGGATTTGAAACTGAACACTGACCAAAGACCGAAAAAAATGATGAGGTAGGATAGGTACCCTCAAGAGAAAGACACACCAATTTTAAAAGCTTATCAAGAATACAAGGCGGTAAATACAGGCTAACATATGAATTTGGACATTCTCATGCCCAGGAATTTTTGGAACACAGTCATCTTTGGCAAGTTGGTGCCATTTCCTAAAAGTGAGCAGTGCCCTGCTGCTGTGGAGGGTAACATGAGTAGGAGATGCAGCTGAGATCAGTATGGTATTACTTCAGCATGGAGGGAGAAGTTGGCTTTCTCTTTGTCATTTCAAACTCCAGAGAGCTGCTGTTGTACCTTTCATGTGAAAGTGCAGGATAACCATTGGAATTATTATGACAGGCAACTACTCCCACTGTCCCTCTGCCCACAATGTGATCCATCACACTGCACATGTGATAATACCTACTGAAACTCCTAGGAAAGGAAATTGGTAACACCAAGTCATTAGACATGCTTTGTTGATGTAAAAACATTAGAATTGTACAAGTGCTGTTAAAACTGTATTTAATATTGTATTTTGTATTCCAATCCTAACAAGCTTATTGCAGGGAAAGAAAGTAATCAAGCTGTCTCATGTATCTGAAGATGACTGAGAAGATCTTTTTCATTTCCAAATCTCATTAAACAATCAGTACATTTATGTGGCAGGTCTGTTGAATGCCTGAAATCCAAATGGGTTTTAAGGTCTTCAATCTGTCCTGTTGAATATTCACAGTATTGACACAAATAAATCCCTTCAGATAAATGAGAGCTTAAATGCTTGCAATACTCCAACATACCTGAAAACCCCTTTCCACAGTCATCACAAACATGAGGGAATATTTTGGTGTGCTCAATAGCTACGTGCCTGTTGACGTTTGTATGCAGCCTGCTCCTAAAGCCACACACTTGGCACACAAAGAAGTTTTTGCATTTGTCAAAACTGATTTTGTTTATGAGGCTGTACTGTCCACGCTCCTTGTTATGATAGCTGTCGCTGAGCTCGATCAGTCGGCACGCGTGTTCATTCACCACGTGGCTGTGCAGATCTTCTGGATCATTTGTTTCATGCTCACAGAACTGACACAAATACTGCTCGTCACAGCTGTGTTCCTGGAAGTGCAGGTACAACTCGCTGCTGGAGGAGAACTGCATATCGCACTGCTCGCACCAGTAAAGGTGGTCATTGAAGTGAGTGTCTGCTATGTGCTGACTCAGATTCTCAAATATCACCGTTTTGTAATCACAGTATTTACAGATGTATGGGTCCTCCTCATGCAGTTTCACATGTTCAATGAGCTGCACTTTGCTGGAGAAACTTTCCTTGCAAACTTTACAGACATGAGTGTCCGCACACGTCTTATGCTTCAAGATCATGTGCTGTTTTAAATCAGAGAAGTACTTGCTGTTAAACTCACAGAGCTCACACTTGTACAGGCCGCTGCTGTTGGCTCTCAGCAAAGGCCATTTCTGCTGAGCTGTGATATTCAAAGCTTGGTTCTTCTCAAAGATTTTACAGGTTTCAAGAGGGATCTCCTCTAAGTCCTCAGCTTCTAGCTTCTCAGGTGACACAGTTTGTGTTTCTATATCATGGACTTCTACAGCGTTAACTTCTGTTGTAGAAATTTCTACAGTTTGAATATCGAGAGGTTTTTCCTCTTCTGTAGGGCTGTCACTGAATATAGGTGAGTCACATATGTCTTTGCACATTCCATTATTAGCAGCTTTATCTGTAGGAGCAAATAAAGGCTGGTTAAAAAACAACACAAGCAACCCTGCAAAGCAGCTGGGTCCATATTTAGTTGGTTGTAGAAGCTTTTAGGCGCAAAAAGCAGACACTGTCACCCAGGCACTGGGACTACAACTAACACATAAATAATGTAAGCTAAAAAGCCTTGATCTCTTCTGTCAAACCAAGACAGTAAAGTATTTGTTACATTAAAAACCAGTATCCGTGGCTTCCAGCTTCCTAGTACGTAAGCTGCAGATGCACACTTACCTTTATCCTTCTTTTTAGAGTCTGTATAGTGCAACCCTACATTTGAATGTGACCCAGTCCACTGAGAAGTCCCAGCATGCACTGGACTCCCATCATCATCTGTGTCTATGCTCTGCACCGGACTGTGGTATCTACCTGCAAAGATAAAAGGATTTTTTTTTTTTTACTTTGTTGGAGAATTTTTTACTTATTATAATTAAAACACGATTTTCAGTCTAAGGCTTACCAGATCAGACAACGCTCAGAACACAACTATGTATTTTGTATTCTGTTTACTTCTATGAATCGGAGCACAATAGGCTTAGTCAAGTATTACATAGCAAGACCCCAGGATGCACTCTTACCTCTGTTTTCAGAATACTTTATGTCTGGTTGTTTCATAGAACAGACACTGTAGCAGTGGTCAGAAAAAATCCCACTATTGTCTATGTATTTAGGTGCACCTGAAGAATCTATATTAGAAAAAAAAAAAAAAAAGAGAGATTTACACTAACAAACTGATGTAGCTACATACGGATTTAGTATTCACCAGAATTGTCACTGGCTACATTTTTACTTCTCGCTTTATGAGCATTCTGTGCTGGTCTGGTAATGTTCCTGTTCTGATTTACAGCTTTCAGCTGCTGCCCTTGTGTTCAGAGCATCACATATGGTTGTTGTCGAACTGCTTCCACTGAAGACAGTGAAAGGAGCATAGCTAATGTGGTGCTGAATGCTTATGGCCTGGAATGCCTACGGACCCCTTAATCCCAACTTCCAGGGAATTTCTCCCTGTGTGTTAGTAGCACTTTATGGTTTGTGCAAACTTCCCAACGTGCAGGGAGTACAGAACAAACCTGCTCAGATGCATGGACTGAAAGTGGCCTAAGAACAGAGCATGCAGGGTGGGTACCCTACACATTCAGTAGAAGGCATCTTAACCCACCCCTTGTATGTTACTTATTTTCCAGGTACAAACATAACAGTCACTTTTCTGAGAAAAATTAAATGAACTGAAGTGTACAAAACTGGAGCTCTAGGCTGACCTGAATATCGAGAAGGGTGTAGTGTCTTCCGTTTCCTCTTCTTAGGATGCTCATTCATTTTGAACAGTCTATGTTAATCATAAAGTGAAAACATTCAATTGGCTAGACTTGTATTTATCAGCTTATGCCTTTCATGAAACAATACAAGTATTCTGAAACCCCAAACACCACACAGAGAGCTTTTGTTACATTCCCCCCTGTGCCTATTCTGTTACAGTTAAGAAAATATTAAAAGCACATGAGTAACAAAGAATCGTTCTGCATTCCTGCCTCAGGAGTACTAAGGTTCACCATACAGACCGCAGCCACTGATAGGCGCATTAGAAGCAGCTCTCCTACATGCTGCTGCCTTCTGTCAAAGATCAGATACCCTGGGGCAAAGGCCTTCGGACAACATTTTCATGCTAGAAATGGAAACAGAAGTGATGTCATCTTACCAAAATCCCACACTCTTCAGCGTCAGCAAGCAGAGCAGCTCAGAGGCTGACAGCTGCACCGCTCCCACATGCAGCAAATCCAGCAGCACGAGGCCTTCATCTGTGGAGGGACAGCGTTTAATATACTTTAATCCTAAAATAAAAAACAATCCACCAAATAATCATATCAGAAACAAAAGCACTACTATTACTAACTGTAAAGCTATAAAACACTATAGGGAGTTGATAGCAGTGCTTGGTTAGGAGCATCAGCGCTGGTGAAGCGCACAGCCCGGGCGGCGCTGCCCTTTGTCTGCGGCTCCCGAAGGGAAACAGAGATGACACCAAATCCGCTCGGCTGATGTGTCGGCCCAAATAACTGGAGTACTGCAAACGGAACCCGAGGCGTTCTGCAGTATTAAGGCACTCAGGCCCAGCTTCAAAACTGAGAGGAAAAACCACATCTCCCATCACGTTATCGACGTTCTCGTGAGATGAAACAATCGGTACGAAGCACAGGTTTATTGTAACGGGCCAATCTCAGGGCAAACCGCTCTAATGCTGTATCAGAGGTATCGAACACCGCCATCTCTTCGGTCGCGAGGGAGGAACACATAACGCACCGAGACCGCGGCGGAGTGAGGCCGCCAGCCCCGCAGCTCCGCGCCCCGCCGCCCCTCCCCGAGCCGCGGCCTAGCGGGGCCGGAGGGGCGGGGGCAGAGCAAGGCAGAAGCGCGGCGCGCGCGGGCTCCGCGAGGGAGGACCCAGCTACGAGCCGACGCCGGCAGCGCGCGCGGACCGAGCGTAAGTCACGGCTACGGCCGGCGGGATGCGGCCGGCGGAAGGGTGAGGCGCTGAGCCGCGGCTTCGCGCTTCAAATGGCGCCGGGGAGAGGGCTTAAGATGGGGGCGGGCGGGAGAAAGCGGTGAGAGGCCCCGCGGGGCGAACGGCTGGAGGCAGGCGGGCGCCGGCGGGAGCCACGCGGATTCCTGGGGCTCCGGGCGACGCCGCGGCCGCCCCTCCCGTGCCTCGCCGCCGGGACTCACCTTCCGCTCCGCGCCCAGCCCGCACCGCAGCCGCCTCCGGACGCGGCGCTCCCCGCGGGGGAAGGGGCGGAGCGGGGCGAGCGGTTGCCGCGACCATGGCGCCCCCTGGCGGGCGCGGCGAGGAGCGCTTCTCCCGACTCCGCTACAGCGGTCGTGCAGGGGGGTGCCAAGGGGGCTGTTGGGAGGCCTTTCCCCCGCGCCATTATTATACAGCGTTGGAAGCTGTGCTGAGGGCCGTTTGCTCCACACGAAAGGCTGGCGTCGTTGTGCTAGACTTAATTTATAAAATCCTTCAGCCTTTGTCTGCTAAGTCAGAAAATAGGGCTTTAGGGACAGCTCATTTGGTTACAGTCATGTAGGAAGAGCTTTCAGCGTATGGTCGCACACTTTCACAGCAAGCAGCACGACTACAAGCACAGTGGTCCTTTTGAAGGCACATTTCTGAGGGCTCAGAAAATAATGCCATTCATCTCTCCACTCTTGAGCTGAATTACCCATCAAAAAAGACTACAGCATCTCTCCGGTTTGTTCTGCACTGCTTATCCCAGCTATAGGAACCTGGGTTTTCTCCAAGACTGGTTTGGATGAAGTCCCCATAAATTATCCACCCATCCAGCTGGGTGGATGCCCACATATTTCTGTTCATGGCAAAGTTTCCTATGTAAATAGTGTGAAAATGAAAACAACACTTTCCTTAGTGCCCAGCGGAGGGCAGTAACACAAATTCGTAAAGTGCCAAGACAAAAAAACAGTCCCAAACCAACCCCCTCTCCAAAATAAAAAAAAACAATCCCAAACAAAACAGAAACCACACAACCCTTTCCTTTGAATCCAGTCCTCGGTGAGACACAATCATGCTAGCCAAGCCACTTTCACATAAAGCACAATATGTCTTCTTTATGTTTTGACTGATTTCTCCTCCACAAAGAACAGCATAGCCCAACCACACAGCTAAAAAGGCAAGACAGTGAAAGAACAAAGTATCTGAGGAGGATCCCCTTTGAAGTCATAGATACAGTTCAAAGCTGTAGGCATCAAAAGGTTTCATCAATGCTTTAGAAAATGCATCTCACTTTTGAAACTGCCACATTCCTGAGATCTTCAGACAGATCAGATTTTAATCACTCAGAACTCGCTCTAACTGGAAACAGAAGGAAACCCAGTTGGTAGTAACCTCCTGGTTTAAGCATGCAACACAGGTGATGTTCTTTTCAATCAGCTGAAATAAGAATGGGGTAAAGTGTTTATTTAAACACATAGCACATGGTAACTTTTACCCACCTGTGGCAGCAGAGGCAGGCTACTGTTGGGATGGGAGGCACTTCAGCTTTGACCTTGCAAGCTGCAGAGCTAGAATATCTTGTTGTGCAGCCAAGGGGTGACAAATCCAGGCATCTTAGCTCCTTGTAGGAGGACTTGTTCTTTCCTTTCTGGAAGGCCCCAACCTGACCCACGTTTCACAGAGAAAGCAAGGGAGCTGTGGAGCATATGGGTTTCAGAGCATCCCTTAAGGTTTGCACCCAGAGGACAATAACAAAACTGACCAGAGAAAGACAGTGCTTCTCTATACTCTGCCACCTCAGTCAGCTATTGGATATGTGAGGAGTACAGAACAAATATAAGTCCAGGTGAAGATCCTCCTCTTTCAACATCAGGTTTTGCTGAGAATAGACTGGATGAAATCTGGGAGATGAATGCTCTCTCAGGTTGCCTTTCACTTTTATTGACAAAGGCCTCTCCAGATTAGAGCTCAATTTGTGCTTTGAAATAACTGAGTGAACCAAAGACACATAGTGGTGACCCAATTACATCTTGATGCATTCCTCATGCCTCCAAAAAAGTCAAATCCTCAGCAAGAGAACTCAAATCCCTCCTGAAGTAAAAGTCTGTTAGATGTTGAAGGCTAAAATAAAGCTTTTTCCACAGAACTTTTGCAGTTCTATTACAAGCCCACATCCTCACACTTACCAATGAATAATTTCTGAGATGTTACTCACTTTTTCAAAGTCAGCACTAGATACAAAAATACAACCTAGTTTTTATTTTTAAATATAGTTTTAGTGATGAAATGTCTTCATAGTTTTCAAAACCAAAGCAGACTGACTTAGGAGAGGCTTTGCCGCCATTCCGCTGAAACACTTCCACGCTGCCTGCTCTCCTCTTACAGCTTTGAGACATCTGAACTAAGTTGCTTATTCAGAGTATCAGTGTGTGCAAGAGTAAACACCACGTGCAGTTAAGACCTCATGACCCATAAGGCCAATTTCAGTATTTTTCCCCTCCTAAATTAACAGATGTAAGCATTTTCTACCTCCTTTCTTCAAGCCTTTCCAAGAAGGCCCAAAATACCAAATCACACCTCTGCAACTCGAGCTGCTGTAAATTCTCATTTCAGAACAAGTGTACCAACCATATTATTTTAATTTAGTTTTTAGTATATACAGTAACACTCAAAAGTGTGATAAAAACCCCAAGTAGTATTTTTTTTTTAATCAACAGCATGTGATACAGATGACGGAGATAAATAAAAAGACTTTTTACAGTTCCCCATGAACATGAACTACAATTAAGTGTCACAGGCCAAAGTTTGCTTGTTACTCAAGTAGCACAGCAGAAGGGATTTTTTTTTTTTTTAATGTACTGCAAGACTTTCTCAGTACAACAATACATGCATCTTACTGCATATCTTAAACTTGTTTTGGCCCATTATTACTAAAAATTTCTTGTTTTCTAGCTATTATACCACAGGACCTGTATTACAGAATGACATACACATCCCAACATCCCCCCCGCCCCCCCCATAGTGGTTATTTCAAAGATAACTGTCTTGTTTTAAAAAGGTATTCAACACTGGTGGGTGTTTATACTCTCTTTTTTTGATGCAGACACGAACTGCCACTAGCTTCAATAAAGCAGCATAAGCATCAAGAGAATACATGCTCCTGGGCTCCGTCTACGCAAAACGCCAGCAGAATCCTGGTCAAGGGAGGTGATCCCTGATCCTCTGCTCAGCGCTGGGGAGATCAAACCAGCAGTGCTGGGCTCCCCAGTACAAGAGACATGGGCATACCGGAGCTGGTCCAGTAAAGAGCCATAAAGACACTACAGTGTGAGACTGAGAACTGGGATTGTAGAGACCGCTGAAGAGAAAGCTCAAGGGCACCTTGTCAGTATATACACATACCTGATGGAGGGGGGTAAAGAAGACAGGCAAGGCTCTTCTTGGTGCCCTACATAAGGACGTTAGGCAATAAAACAGGGAATTTCATTCAAACATCAAGAAAAAGCTTTTATCCTCCTCTCCGGGGTGGCCAGGGCAGCTGACCCTGCATCAAACAGGGCAGTCAGACTGGATAATCTCCAAAGGTCCCTGACAACCTCAGTTTTGTGCAATTCTGTGACAACCCTTGCTGTCACAGTGCTGGTTGCAGTGACAGCAATACTTTCAAAACTTCAAGCATGAGAACCCGGGACATCAGGATGCAGCCGTATGTTGTTCCTTTTCTCCAGCAGGCAAGGGGATTTTGGTAGTGTATGTGGCTATTCACAGTTAAATCTTGCAGAGGTGCAATAGGGAAAGGACAGAGAGGATGATACTCCCAGATGGTGAAATTATACATTTATATTCACACACACACACAAAAAGATAAATGTAGACCACAGCGGCTATAATACAAGAATTCATCTCTCTCCTCCCTTCCTCTCACCCCCGCCCCTAATGAAACAGTAAGACAATTCAGGACAGCCTGGTACAGTTGATAATTTAGGCTTTAGAACACTATTACTGAATCCTGGGAATTGAGCAAATATATATAGACCAATGAAACAAAGCAGAATAAGGCCACAGCTGTAAACATACACATCTTGGACCTCATGGATTGAACTACAGCAGACATAAGAGCTTGGGGAGATAGAGCTTCTGCTTGAATCAGGCTTTCAGTAACTTCAGCAATACAATTGTCAAGTTTAACTGGGAGTAATTCTAATACTGGAACAGGTTCCTAATTAAGTTGATAGTGTTACACTGAACTAAATGGTTCCTGAACTATTTTATAGCTACTGGGGAATCTGAAACCAGAATTTCCCAAAGACCAGGGCACCTAGACGTGGTTAGAGTATGCAAACTGAAAACTTCTATATGCAGTTTCCAGTTGGCTTCCTTCAAGAACACAGATTAAAAACCAACCCACAAGCCATCAGCTGCAGGGCTGGGTGGTGAGCTACCAACCCATCATTTTGGACAGAGAGAACCTTACTCTAAACTGAGGCAACTTTCAGCACAAAAAACAAAGATAGAAGTTCACTATTTGCATGAAACATATATTACAAAATTAAAATGGAGATTCAACAAATTGCAAAGATATCTACAGCTACGCAGTATTAAAAAAAACAAGTGAAAGCCAAACAAAACCAACAACGAAAGCGTGGTTCTTCTTTCAAGGAAAGCTAAAACAGAAATAAAATAGAAACCATGGAAATTAGAAAAGATCTCAGAAGCAGCAAGTTTCAGTTGTCTCTAATACCACACCACCTTCATTAACTTGTAATATTTTAAAAATGTCAAAGACATCAACAGAACAGTAATTTCAGTGGCTTCATTTTTGCTTTTTGAATGGGCCCAGCCCACGTCTGCAACCTGTACAGACATGCAAAACAGGAGGAACTCACAATTATTATTTAGAACAGGTGCTGGAACGTGCCAGTTGTTAAATGACAAGGAACATGCCGGTTGTAGAATGCCTTTAAGTTGTCAACAAACACATGCTACTGACTGCTAAAGGGCTTTTAAAATTTTACACGCGAAGGAAGGCTGAAAAACCAAACCAACCCTCCAGAAGACCAGCAGCAGGGTCAGCACATACAGAGTTCTCTACGAGCTCAGTCATTTCTATATTGCCTTTAATATGCAGGCTTATCTTCTCCACAAGATACCAAAGCACTGACAATTTTGGTTTTATTTAAATGCTTAAATGCCTTCCCTCCCCCGATTTATACTGAAGGTATGTCTGACAAAACCTGCAAATGCACTCCTCCTGAACAGAAATTGTGCATAAGTCAGAGGTGCTTTTTGAGCTACCTCCAGGAAAGCAAAGAATGCATTTTAAGAAAAACTAATCAGCAACAACCTGCTTGATTTGTCATTAAATCAAACATGACTAGCTTCACAGTTGACAAGGTCAGTCTTTACAGTGAAATATCATTAACTTCTTCCTAATGCTTTGCAATAACAATACGGCCCAGTCCTGGGCTCCTTACTCCAGCAGTTTTCCTACCAAGTTTTGCAGGAACGAGGTGTTCAGATTTAACTCCAGCTCAAAACAAGCTGCTTAGTGCTTTGTGCGTTTGATACTCAGAATAAAGGGAACACTTTCCAATGTCCATGAAGTGGGAATAGTTAAAGAAAATAAAAATTCCAATTCCAAGCAATCCGAAACAATCTAGAGCTCAGTTACAGGTGCTTTCACAGTCCATAAGCAGATCTTATTTCTGATATTGAGAATAGAGGACATCACCCTATTTACATCAACCTAAGTCAATAGAACCTCCATTATCTTCAGTGAATTTGTATCAGAGAAAAGTGGCGTAACAAGGTAAGGTAATTAGTATTAAATGCTTTGAAGCTGAAAAACCTTTTTTTCCCCCCGAAATACCAGCAGAATGTTTTCCAAATGCCCATCTTGGTTACAGTAGGAACAACAGCTTAACGCCCATCAACTTCCCCCTTTAAAAAAACAAACAACTATAATTACCCTGCATCACAGTATGTCTATATCACTACGTTTCCTTTCTTTTATTATTTGATGTCCATATGAACTTCTACAGCTCATGCACAGCATTTAGTTGCAGTAAGTTTTGGAAACAGAGCCTGATTCCTCATACCTTTCTGTTTGTGCAAAAAGGGTGCAAAACACTGTATGCTTGAACTGAAAGACATTTATACCCATATTTACACAAGTATATGGTTAAGAAGGGGTAAAGTACAAAAGAAGGTGGGCTCATAGGATGCAAGAGATTTGAGTTTATCTTTCCATCCTGGTTGGAAAAGTCCAACCATCCTCTTATATAAAAAAAAGTAAAACATTGTTTCATTAATAGATAAATAATGATAATATAGCACCTAATGTGGCATTTGTGCAACAATTTTACTCTGTTAAATTAAGAGTTATAGCCAACAGGGTTTCAGATTTGCAAACAAAACAATTTAAACTCATCAAAACAAAGCCATGTTTTCAAAGAGCTACACCATTAGTGTTGACTGCAAAGTAATATGTACAAAAGTAATTTTGCTCTAGAAAGTATGACCAAGGTTAGCAGGAGTAAAAATATTCATATGGAAAAAAAGGAATATGTAACAGTCAATAAAGAATAATGGGAAGTCTGTTGGACTAATCCGGAGGGTTTAGTAGAACTACGGAAATAAAACTTCACATTTCCCACACTATTCTCAGAACTTCTGTAGTTTTCACAAAGACAGCTTTCCCCCCACAACATTGTCAAGTATCTATGTGTACAGTAATTAACTGCAAGAGCTTGACTATGAAAGGATCTTCAAAAGCCAAAATCCTGGCTTTACAATCCCCAAAGTCTTTCATAACGTAATTGATTGCACATTTTTAATATATTACAATTTGCTAAATTAAGCCAACCACTCATTACCTCATCAGTACAGCCTGCACAAAGTACAGTTTATTTATATACTTATATTCTAATCTAACACCAGCTGGCAGCATATTTTATATTACATGTGGTATTGCACTTTTTGAGTGGCACCTCGGCGTGTGTTTGGAAGTGAATGAATTGAAACTCTGAAAGCCCCAGACCTTTGGAATTCACTTCAAGTGCTGCCAACCTAGCAAGCTTAAAATGTTAGGGTGAACATCACCCTCAGAATTACGGGTTTCACTAATGAAAAAAGGAAACAAACAACCTTTTTAGTAGTTAGAAAAACAGTCCTACCTGAAGTTGTGCACGAGGGCAATCTGACATCCTTTTTACTCTGAACAGTTTCAAAAAAGTGGTGCCAATTGAATTGATTGCACACATCATAATCGTGTTGGAGGACAACAACTAGATTTACAAATATATATTTTACACACACACAGAACAGACAAAGCTATAAAATGTTTGGTAACTCCACATGCTTTGAGCTAGCCAACATATCTGCTGCCTGTTGAACTGCTTATTATTGATCATATTGAAAATCTAAACAGCTATTTCTGATGTATTGGTTACTGGATTAAACAACCACTTCCAGAGCGGAGGAAGAAAGAGGAGGAGAAATGATGGACCCAAACATTGAGGGTTTAAACATACGTTCCTTGAATAGCCAGCATATCACTTCAGTAATGTGAAGAGTGTTGTCCCAATTTTTATTTATTTATTTATTTTAAAGAGTCTTAGGCCAAGTTCACCTCTGGCATTAGTGGGTGCGTCTCCCACCACTTCAATGGCACTTGTGTCCTCTTTCACCAGGGTTGAATTTGGTCCTATAAGCGGTCACCTTCAGTGACATTAAGGGAAATGGGAGCCTTGGACAGATAGAACTGGGCTGCAAAATTAAAAGAGTGAATATTGGACAAATCATGTAAATAAAGAATATATATTAATAATAGTTCCTATTATATAAATAGCCTTTATAAAAAAATAATCTTTCAATAATTTTAATAACTCACCTTTTTTAGGTTCTTGGAAAAGATGTATGAAAAAAATCTATTCAGTTCAAGTTAGATTAAAGCAAACCTAAGATGAACACTACAACTCTTTGTTGCACTAAACCCAATTCTGACCATTCAGTTTCCAGGTTAGTCAGTTTTGGGGGATGAAAAGAAAAGTTTCTTTGCGAAGGTATGAATTGCACCCCTAGAAATACTGAGCAGAAGAAACACCACACCGAATGGGCCTATTTCCTACTGCTTTCTGAAACTGTGTGGATGACAGACCCAGAAATCAAAGGATCATCTAAACCCCATGTATGTTAATGCCTCTGAGCACATTTAAAAGGCACTGTCCTCTCACTATTTTTAGATCTTTGAGCTTAAACTCCTTCCCTTCAAACTACACTGCATTTAAATATTAACTACCACTTGAACTTTCTTTCAATGCTTCTCAGTCCAGCATAGTCTCTACTTGCTGTACCAGACCTAAGGTAATATGTGATGGACTCTATATTCATGCTGGCACTATTTTCTTTTTCCTTCTAATTTATCCTACCAAATGAAAAAAAGGAAACATTCTTCCAAAGTTTACCTTTTTGGGCTTAAGGCATAACATGAAGTCACACATCATACTAAAGCTTAATTTTTGAAGTGTACAATTTTAGTGCTATCTGAAACCCTGTTTTACATTGTTTTTCAACAGTTGTCTGAACAGTTTGTCTTTTTTCTTGCCGTAAGTTCTAATATCATTCGTGGTTTGTGCAATTCCTATGCAACCAGTCTTTGCTGCTAACGGGTATTAACAGTGTAGTACCCACAAAGCGGGTTATTAGTTCTCATTTTCTTCACTTTCATTTCAGTTCAAAGCATGTTGCTTTATTGTGTGGAAGATCCAGTCCATTTTTGTTGTCCAGCCACCATGGTGAGCATCATTCATTTGCTTCATGAAGTACTCAAGAGCTTCCTGCTCAGTTTTGTCCAATGCAAGGGTCTTTCGAATGTAGGCAATATCGTCAAAGGACTGCAGTTCTGGCATTCCTGAGCCCAGCATCATGGAGAAGAGATTTATGAACAGATTGGCATGCTGCCGAATTGCTAGATAGGCCTTGTAACACATCTCTTGAAACCTAGAGATAGAGAAGAAAAACGACACCCGCAAAAACACTCAGTGTATTGCCTTGTTAGATGCATTTCTTTTTCACCTCTAAAAAAGTTTTCAAGCAACTATATACAGATAAGAGGTAGACATTTATTCTTTAACAAAGCCCAACAATGTTAAGAAAGACATCCTTATCTTCCTACTTAGACTATTTTAATTGCTGTAAGACTTAGTAGTGGTCAAACTGGCACAATAGCCAAATTAAAACTTCTAGCCTCAATTCTCAATTTACGCAAACATTCAACAACTGTAAGGGAGTACACAGAGCCATTTTAGTTATTTGTGCCAACATTTCTGATCATAAAGCAAGTCGCCTGATCAACTGCTGCAAACAGTGCTTGCCTGGTGATCGTCAGTGAGATACACTTCTGTCCCACACTTTTATCAAGTTACTGTTCATCCTTAGCTACTATTCAGAATGCACTGAATACAGCAGCATTTGCTCTATTACAGCATTGAGTGAGAAACATCTGCTTATGTGAAACAATTATAATAGTACTTCTCAGTTCAAAATTAAAGGTCACCAGAATTGCATTTTATGTATTAAATAGTCTGGAATTTAAATGGTTTCAGAAAGGTACTTACCTTTCAAACTCCCTTGTTTTGGTACATTCTTGGGCTCCTTTACTAATCACTATTAAAAAGTCCTGTGTTAAGACAAAGGGCACACGCTCTCTTTTGTAGCCAAATTTCTTCTTCTTGTGGTCAAGGAAGTGGCCAAAGTCAATATGAAACAGCTTGGAAAGACAGAGGTATTTTAAGATTAGTAATTCCTTGCTTAAAGGATGTAATCGTAAAATTGCTCATTCCTCATATTTCAGATTTTTTTTTTTTTTTTAAACAAACTCACATCAAACTGAAAGGTTATATTAGGCTATGTACTTGCAAAAACAGATCTTACTTGTCCATCATCTTTCACCATGATGTTACTGTTGTGGCGATCACCAATGCCCAGTATAAAGGTAGCGACACAGTAGCCAGCACAAGAACGTGTAAACAAGTCAATAGCTGCATCATACCTATTGAAAACAAAGAAAACATACTGCTACAGATACTCTAATAACACAAAATTGTCAATATATTTAAAAGGTATGAACCAATTTTACTATTTTCACTCAGTGGAGTTCGTCCTTACTTCAATAAAGTCCAGGAAATTCAGCATACACTGGAAATAGAAGTACTTACAATTAAGCATATGAACAGTAAACAAGCTATTAAAATGACAGTCTGTCTTCTAAAGACAGGCACAAGGTTTCGCTTGGAGCTACAGTTAAGCCATGTTGCCTTAATTCTTCTGCCTTCAACTTGCTTTACTGTTGAGAAGTCACATAACTACCCAAACTCGTTAAATACAAAGAAAAAACAAACAGGACCATTAGACAAATGAGAGCAGGGAAAAACACAGACTATTTCCCACTTGGATACATTTTAGTTCTCTTGAAGCTTCCATCAAAAAGAGCAAGTGAACAAGGAAAACTCAGCAACAAGAAATCTCACATTTCTCCTTTGTTCTTGTCCTTGAGCCACTGATGCAACGTATGGCTGTTGAACTGCAATGCTCCCTTTAAGCCTCCTTTACACTGAATCTGCATGATCGTATGAGAGCTTCTCACTACCTCAATGAGTCCCACACAGTCACCAATAGACAAACAACCGTAAGGCAACATCCTGTAAGAGAAAGGATTTTTTTGTTGTTTATTTTTCTAAATAAAACATTTTAAGACAGCAAGCAAAAGGCATTGTTTTATGATCTTGACTAGTCAAGTGTTATGTTACTGACTTTAGGATATGAAAATCTGATTTCATGTTTTACAGGTGTATTGTATATTGTCATTGGTTTTGTGAAAAAAGCATACGGATATCAGTCCTGTAACATGCCAAACACTGTATCCACCAATGCTGCTCTTTAGTTTTGTATCAGGATAAAATTATTTCTTAAACCTTTATTAATGCTTTTTTGAAGGCTTTGGGAATCCATTGGAGAAGCCTCTTAAGAAGGCATGCAGGATAATTTAACAATATATATTCAACTATATTAAAACTGAAATACTAGAGTCAGAATCTAAGCATTCAGGAAGTGAATTTTAGGACTTATGAATTCCTATGCAGAAGTTGCAGGTAATACACTGTGTTGCCAGCATGGAACGTTCAAAATGAGTCTTTAAGGAGCACCTGAACATAACAAAATTGTAATTGGAATCTATAGTCAGCAACATTATTATTCATCCGGATGTTAATGGACTAACTATACCCAGAAGGCCATTTACTCAAGTGCTCTTTAAAGTTCATAAATTATTCTGTAATCTGTAAGTGAAACTCAAAGGATAGACTCAGTAACCCATTTTTCTCTTTACAAGTAGAAGAAATTATTTCTTGTCTCCTCTTTTTCCCCTCCCCACAGTTCTCTGCCCCTACCCTCACCAAAGCTGCATTTCTTCTGTCTGTTGCATTTGAAACATTTTTTTCTGAGAGTAGTCAAAGCAGCCTTTTATTCAAATACTGAAAGAAACAACCACTATCGTGTTTAACACCCTCTTTTAAAAGATTTTGGAGAGAGTCATGCTTGTAAGGAAACCCTTTTCTCTCCTGAACTTTCTTCCCTTATGAGGGTAAATGTGTCTCACTAGTAGAGAAAAACAGCCTTCTAGCTACACTGGAACATCAAAGTTTTTTGGTGATAAAAAAACACACAACAGAACCACAAATCAGCAAGACTTTGTTTGATCTAAGAAACTGGAACACCAGTGCAGTGAGCAACCAGCAGCAGAGCTAACTGCTGGTGTTGCCACGGAGGTGAGCTTCTCTGCTCTGGATTAAAAGTTGTTTATTTGCTGAAGACTAAGTTTGGTAACCTGCTCAAAGCAAATGCTACAGATACCATCAGCAGACTATAGGGTGGCTTGTTTGCATGATGGCTGGTAGCCATTCCTGGTATGTAGATCCCTCACAGCAACTTGAATGAGACAAACATTTTTCAAATGGGATTGTTAACTTTACAGAATCCAGTTTAGCTAACTGAAAGTTATAAAAAATCCTCTTAAAAATATACAAAAGCATTCCTACTTATTACATTTTACTTAGTACCTTTGGGTAGCAGAGAAGTAATCTTTAGTAACAAACAAGCATAAAACATTAGGAACAGAATTGCTTAAGATGACCTCTAATGCTTACCGAAGATCAAGACCTTGATTTTGCCAGATGTTTTCCATAATTCTAATTATCTGAAGTGTCAGCATGTCTTGACGCAAGTCTGGAGTAATCAAATAGATAAGACAGCAGGTTTCGTAACACAGAATACTGTCACATCTTATTTCTTTTAGAAATACTTTTGAGTGGTAAAGTGAAATAAGGTTCGTACAGATTAACGTAGGTTTTGTTCTCTCGAGAAAAGGACAGCTTGTAGGTAGGTGAGAATGAGTATAAACTTGTGGTGGTCATTTTAAAGCTGTTTAAAAATATATATTAAAACACAACAATGGAATTGTCATGTGAAACTTACCATCTCCATTTTTAAAGATTATCTCATTGTTCTGAAATAGCAATTCAGACATAATATCTGGGTTTTCCCAGTTTAACCACAGGGGCCTTTTTGCAGATGACATTATTCTGCACTCCTCAAGCCTACAAAAAAGATATATGAAATAGGGATATTTAGATTCTCATATTGTGTTTTCATAGTACCATTACAGTCTCCATTCAAAATATTTGCACTGGTATCAAATTAAGTATGCATGCATTAAGTAACTGAACATCAACCATGATGTTTTCATCTTGAAATTTACATTAGTAACTGCAATGCTAATCATTGGCTAACCACAAGTGAAGAGTTAGCTACACTAATTTTTCCTTTGGCAGTGCATGTTCCTTACACATGGAAAAAGGGCTGCAGTTCCTACCATCCAACAGGAACAGCAAACTATCATGTTGTTCTCTAATTTATTAAATCATTACACTGAAACTACTTCACTTAAATAAACCCAGTATTTAGTATTGTTAACATTTAACTGTAATGTTGTTGATGTTAACATTACTAAGCATTTACTTAATTATCTGGACAAATCTCAGAACTGAAGACAATACCGAAGATTTCCCAGTTGATGAGCAGGATTAAGAGGAGAGATAAAGCCTTGTAAAGCATCCATAAAATCTGGACGTCTCATTTGTTCAACAAGAAACTTCATCTGCACCTAAAAGATAATTACATTCAGGTTGTAAGAACACTGACTAAATGTAAATGAAGATAAACATCAGGTTTCAGCTTTTGTTTTAAGTATGGCTTTGCACAGTTCCACCATCAGCAACTCTGCTTCGCCACAGGTTACACAAATCAAAGCTCTCAGCTCAGGTTCCATTAGCTTAAGAGATAGACAATAGCAATGTGCACACAAAATACTACAGCTTCCAAGATACTACCTACTGAAGTTAGTAGTACAAATACGTTTCTAGTTAATCCAGTAAAATAGTTTCAGTGATTCCTATGATTAAATAGCAAAAGTTTTCATGTGTGGACAGCTTAAAATACCTTCTGGGTCTCATCTTTCTTTTCCTGCTTGAGAATATCTGTGAGGTTAATCAACTTCTCCATAGCCTCCACCTGCCTGCTCAGATGCTTTAGGTACATTCCACACGCTCGACAATAGGACTCCAGAAGTAAACCAAACCTCTGACTTACAGTTTTATTGTGCATTTCAGACCTACACAGAGAGGAAGAACAGTTAATGCTTTAAGACAAGACCACTTACAGGTGCCAAAAAATGAAACTATACCTGTAACAACTTCCTGAAGGCTGCCTAGGGGTCCTTCCCAGTTAAGTAACTTGGGTTGACCTCCCACAACTCATCTCATTTTGACGTAACTGATCAGCAGAGTTCCTTACCTTTTATAACTAATCCAGCAGTTTTCAGGCTTTTTCTTTTTCTCTTGACCCCATTCCCCTTGCTACGTCCTGTCCTTCTCTAACCCTTAACTTCATCCAAAATCCATGCTTGTCAAAAAAACTAAGCCTCCAGTTTCAATTCAAGTTCCAGCTTTCTAAACAGTTTCATCATCATCTCCTTCTGTCATCCAGCTAATCCCAGGCTAGTTCTTGTTCTTACCTACTCAAAACTTCACATAATTCTAAAATATATCCCCTCATAAATTAATCAGCCAAGTTATTCCATTATCCTTGGTCATTATCAAAACAAGCAGAAAACAATAGATTCCTTATTTCTATTTCTGTGCCTTATCTTTGGTGTTTCATCTTAGAACAGCATTTTTAGATGAGATCTGGATACAACTCAGAACGCTGTAGTTTCAGCTATATTCAGCCTTCTCAACAATAGGAGTTACAAGAACCCATGTTATACTTAACACAGAAAAACAGGGATATTTTGGCTATCAATCTGTGTAGTCTTTAATAAGAATTTATGAACCATAATTTTTCAAAGATTTATCTGGTCTAGTTGTGTGGCTTGCTTTAGGCCTCAGCTATATGTAAATGCACAAAGGTGCTACAGCCTCCTAAAGACACGTCTGCAGAGATATGGATTTTTAAGGAACATTTTTCCACAGCTTTCTGGCTTAATTTCAGAAGTAGCTCAGTTTTGGAAAAAAAAATTGCTAGGAAAGACTGGTGGGAGGATCTAGAAGAGAAATTTGTCAGAAGTTGTAAGCAGGTAATAATAGAGGAAGCTTCCAGCAATCTTAGACTTCCCTGCTTTTAATCACTATTAGAGGAAAAAGTCAAAATGAAGCAGATAATATAAAGATTCATCATCTGTTACCAATTTGCTTTTAAAACTGCAAGGAATGCATTCTATTATCAAACCATGCATTCAAACTCTCAAAATAAAGTTTGCTTTGTGTTTGTCAAGTGGTAATATTTTCCAAAAAAAGAGCATATAGCATATGGAACTTTTTTTTTTTCAAGCTTGTAGGAATCTCATCACTGCTATTCATGATATTATTAAGCTTACTTTAAATGCCAAAAGAAGAAGTGTCCTATCCGCTGATTGGTCAGTGCCTTCTTGAGTAAAAATCTGACCAGTTGATTATCCAAGTACTGCTCGTATTTCAGAACCTAGTTAAGGACAAAGAGGGAATTTGGAAAAAAAATCAGCTGCAGTTATTGTTTTGGTGAACAGCACAGAGATTAAGACAGTTAAATAGAACACAATTCAAGTTTGATATAAAAATTTTGTAGACTGCCTGACCTTGGTATTTTAATACACGTTAGCATTTAAAGAATATCTGCTAACAGAGTGCATAGACTGCTTTTATTTCAGAACCTTACCATCTGATGCTTCCCATACTGTTATCAAATATTTTAGCTTCAGCATGCTTAACATTTTAAAAAGGATGCTTCTGTTTGTACGTTACCATATGCAAGACAGCTGAAACAGTTGCCTATTCCAGTTGGTAGAACAGTTCTGCATCTCTGCAGAATTTTGACATTTCATACCAACACCAGAAACCAGAGCACTACAGAAAAGTAACTATATTTCATCTTTCAGAGCTCCTCCTAATGTAATTTGCAGTGAAAACAATTCTTATTACCTTTTTCCACAATGTCTTAACTTTTATTGTATTTTAAACTTGCATAATTATCAAATGTTCATAAGGCATCAAGAATACCAAAACGTTGTATACCTGTACTAGCTGGATTAAGTACTGAGACAGTTTGTCATCTGTTAAGTACTTCTCTAGACATCGAACTGCAAAAGCTCGCACCATTGGATCTGGATAATTACAATCCAAAAGCTCCATTGCTTGCTCTGGCTTGATTGGAGGCCAGTCTTTTACCAAACAGTACATCTGTGGACAATAAAGTCCAAGTATATTACACGTTCACATTGAAGAGGAAGAGGTTGTAATACACACCCAGTAGAAAGTATATTCAGCAGCAGTTTGTGTGGTTATAAACTGTTTACTTGCCATTCCCTTCTAAAAAATTTGGTCTTAGTGCCAGTTGACTTACTTTATCCACTATAAAAGAATAAAAGCAAAATCTCACATTGAAATAATCAGCAACATAACAAAAATTCAATTAATGCCACCAGAAAAAAGCTAAGACTCAAACTGAGCTCAAGAATGAGGATACAAGACCCTTCCAGGAACAGGCAAATGGATCGCATACAACAAATACAGAATGATCAACTAGTTACAGCAGCAACTCAAATTACCTGTTTTCATTTAACATAAACAAACAACTCATGTTATTTTACAAGAAAACATCCAGATTTTAAAGCTTCTTCAAAACTTAAAACTTCTTCAATGACATTTGTTACCTGAGCCACTTCATCTCTAGAATTCCATTTAACAGACAGAAGTAATTTGGGCAGAATTTCCGGGGTATTTACACAATAGTGTCTGAAAAAGAGAATGAAGGTTGTTTGTACAAAGTGTCATTTCGTTTTGTGTGTTTGTTTTTGCTTTTCCTCAATACCTGTGGCTCCAGAGGAAGTCCTTCTCTTGCTCAGTGATTTCAGACAAGGGATCTCGCGTACATATGGCTCGCAGTTGCTCCTTGTCACTTTCTCTTAATTCATTGTCTCTAGCTATTCTGTTACTCTGCAGAGAGAAAGCGGTCCATTAACCCTCCACACATCTCATCCTACTGTCATACAACAAAAGTATTTTTACAGCACGGGAACATTTATACGACATAATACCACTGTGTTGTTTCCTTCTATTATAAGTGAGGACTTACAAGTTTAAAATAGAGAAACTGAAGACTAGGCCTTTGATTTCTATAACTGCTTTTATTCACTGCTGGGACAAGAAGTACATTTCACCAGTCAGCTTTGTGGAAAATAGTAGTAGTTGGCATGTGATGAACAACAACAGCCTAGCATGGCACAAGATGAAACAGGTCACTTCTGTCTCCAGTTTTGAGATTTCTAAGAACTGTTGAAAGGGCTGAAAGAATCAGAATTGAACAAGCAGAGTATGGGCGGATGAAGCTAGGTAAGTAAAGGTAGAACACTGCAGGAAAGCTTACATAACAGAATGACCAGAAAACATTAGCCAGAACTAGTGTAAAACACTCCCTTAAAGAGCTGAAATGAATTTTATCTAGCTCTGCATGTACTAAGACTTTCTATTAGAACCAGCTAAGACCAATGACAGATATTGATACTACAACTGAAATATTTCATAGCTCACAAGTCAAGTTCAGTTCTTCTACGTCTCCCATTTCTTACTTCATATGACGCGTTTTTTGCAAAGCAACATTTGAAATGGTGCAATCTCTAACATCTCCATTACAGAATCAACTACACGGCAAAAAAATCTTAGACTGTTACTGTGTTCATAACTAACACAGCTGTAACAAACAAATTTGACACTTAAGATGAAGCTTTTCCAAAAATTATGTGCAGATTGAACAGTTATTAAAATTAACTCATTTTGACCTTTGTATAATACTGTATACTTATAATACTTTTATAGAAAGTCTTTCCAATGCATCTAGCCTAAAAAGCACCAAACCAAACTCAAGAACTAGCCAGCAAAACCAGGAGTAATAGCAAATAAACTCCAAACAGGAACTGAAGAAAGGAACAATCTGAAGTTTTCAGACAGGAGATCAAAGCACCTCTTAAGAGGTAAAGTGTACTGTTTCTAAGAGTACAAGCAAATACAGAAACAGTTGTTTGATTATGCAATGTGGAATATACTACAGACTCAGAATTCTCTATATTCATGTTCTCGTGATGTGTTTAGTCCTATCAGATAGGACAAGAGTATTCCAGCCTTCAAGCTTCCATCTAATGCTATTACTTCAGAGCTTTTAGCACCTTTACCTGCTAGCACTGTGACAGTTGGCATCTCAGTGCACCAACACACTCATTTATTAGCATTCTGGAGCACATGGACAGGATTCAAAAAACGGGGGGATTCAAGACTACTCTGCTGGCATATGAAAGTTTCCAGAATGTTTTCTAAAATACGCTTACATATGCAGCGCAAGCAGCAAAGTTAGAGACATTCAATAAGTGAATGGATAAATGACTTTATAGGCACCCTAACACCTGATATAAGATCAAATTGATGGTACTGAGCAAGCAACTAATTGTACATGTGCATCTTGATTTTGAGTTACCCTAAATTGTAAGAGAAAGTCAAAAAACTAAAATGTACTTGCATAAACTATGATCTTTCTGACCCATTAAGTCAAACCCAGAAGGAAAATGAATTTACCCTGTTGTGGTCAACATCAAAAACCTGAAATTCTAGAGCTGTGGGACAGTAAATTAGATTTAACATTTGAAAATTGTTTCGTATTCAGAATAACAACGGACCTATATGAATTACACCTTATGCAGAGTGCAGTAATTGATTTTAAATGCAGTAAGATGCACTTCATGGTAAACAAAAATGTATAGTTATGTTCTCTGAATTATAACAAACATCTATACAGAAATCATACTTCAGTGACTGCTTTGCTAATTTTGACCATTTCAAGCAAGCATTCTGTAACTTTCAGTTAAGGCTGGACAATGCTAGGTACTCCACTATCTGATTTTAAATATATAGTGTATTGCCTCTTATCTCCCTAACTAAAGGGAGTGTTAAGAATAGCCATAAAAATGCACAACACTTGAATATAGAAAGCCTGGGCCCTCAAACCTGAAGATACCACAGATTTAAAGGGAACAATCACAGTACAGTTCAAACCTACCAAACACTAAAGAATTAGGAAAGGATAAGTAATAAGAGAATTTTCTGCAGATAAGCCTACAAAAAATGAAACTGCAGTGAAGAAAAACAGAATCACTGAATGAAAATCACAACTTCTCAGAAGGTATACTGAGTAGTTCAGACACCTGAATCAATTATCTAAATATGTCAAAAACATGTTTACAGTTTGCATAGTAAGACAGCTTCTCTTCTAAGTGCTGGTCAGTAATAGGTTAAGATAATCTATCACTGGCATATTGAGGAAAAAAAACAAGGCAGCAAATACTTTGATATTTTAGTAGCTATTCTTGGAAAGCAAGTTCTTCTTACCAGTCCCGCATAGCTGTAGTTAAAGCCCAGTTCACGTGAGATAGTCCAATTGGCATGCTCCTCAATCACTGTCATATCTGGAAACTTAACAGGATTGCTAAACCAATCAAATTCCAGCTCTAAACATGGAGTTTCCTATGTAGAGGGAATTTAGATTACTTCTGTTGAATTATACTAATTAGAATATAGCATATTTTGAACATACATTCCTGAGGAGGCAGTTCACATGCACATACCTTGTTTGGATTTGATCCAGTAACACCAATAGGATTCAACAAATCCTCCAGCCCATGGGGTACTGCCCAAAGATTCAAAGCCATTTTCCCAGATACAAGAGTGTCTGTGTAGTCAAACATGTTTATATTTCCCCAAGCCAATGGACAGTGCTCCTTAAAGAGGTTAAAAGACAATTTCAGTTTCAACTTTTAATTATCACATATGCACTTTCAGAAAAGAAACTTTAAATAATAGGGATTCAATGCAGCTTTAAGTACTTACTAGGTCCCTCCCAGCCAAACATTTCTCATTACCATCTGTGCAGTAGAGATATGTAATCAAAACCAAGTAATTCTGATCTACCATAACATAAACAGGAGGCTGCTTTCCCTACCTTTAAACTCTAGGTAATAGTAAACCAGCAGGTCAAATAAAAGAGATAAAAATTACATTAACAATGAAAGGCATGCTTTGAGTGGACTCCTTTGCTACTTCTTGAAGCAGTTTAGGATGGAGAAGGACAGAAACAGAAACTGGACTTCAGAAAACAGTGAAGTACATAACGTTGCTATTATGAATACCACTTCGCTTGGGCAATTGAAGCTGGCAGTGAGCAAACAATTAGAGAAGTATCATGATATCAATTGCTTTGTGTTTCCTTTGGCAACACTTGTTCAGGTCCACTTTTCCCTGATAAGTCACATATCTAGCACACCACTTCATTGTTGTGGAACTACTGAAATTGATCTCTGACATCAAATCTCAGATCGTGAGTCATGAGAAATAATGTTTTTATCTAAGAGCAACTTGTTACGTTTCCAGATTAGCAGAATGAAAGTTACTGAAGTTATATTTTTTTTCTTCTTATGTACTCAGACCTCAAAAGACTACCACTGATCTTTCTGACCAGCAACATAGTACTGATATGATTCAGCGTTGAATGAGCAAGCTTCTTTTTGTGGTTTAAAATAACACTGACAAATGAACGATACATAAGAAAAATCCCTATTTTAATCAGATTCAAATCAAACATTACATTGAGACTAATTGCCAGAACAGCAATTGCCAATTATCTTCCCAAACTTTATGTGAGTAACCTCTGCTTGTTAGTTTACTAAAGCTATGAAGCGTTTTACCTCTTTAGCACCCTTCCGGCCTTTAACAGAACAGATAGAAAGGCAGAGCCGAGCAGCACGTGGAAGATCAGGAATGTACATGTCATACAACAGCCATTCATTCCATCTGTAACATTTAAAAAGCAGATTAAAATCAGGTTAAAAGAGACTGTGTAAGACAGCTGCGTGCAATCAACTGTCACACTAACAACGTTATATCCCTAAAAATAATAATGTAAATTCCTAAAAGTAAAAAACAAATTATCAGATGAAAACGTAACATAGAAATCCAATGTTCTAATGGCTGGCCACTTTTTTTTGGTGCACAATAAACACTATAGCAAAAACAAAATTGCTATTCTGTAATATATTATGCTTGGTATAATTAGAATTTGATAATAGAAAAATGTTTTATAACTGCAATTTACAGAGCTAAGCAAGAAAATTATATACTGCAAACCCTCTTCCTAAATTTGAGGGGAACTGTTGAATATATGGATGAGATTCCTCAGCAACAGTGATACAAAATAACACTGCTATAGCTGCATAAAGAAAGGAAAACCAAAATTGCTAGCAGCAATTGGACCTTTTCCAAATGCTTGCTTAATTCTACTTGACTCTATTAACTGGGTTGCTTTTAAATAGTAAGTAAATGCAACAGGAAGCAATTAACAGTTAAAGTGCAAGGAACTGCAAAATCACAGCAGACTGAAACATGTTACCTCTTTAAATGACCGTATTGTATCACTAATTGGATTATAGTCTCATTTAGTTGTGAAAGTAAAGGTTTCCTCAAATCCTTTTTACAGAATGACAAGTTTGCTATCCCACAAGGTTGTAACACATCAGCAAAACAGTTGATGGAAGGAAAAACAGCTCCATGGAAGGAAATAAGCATTTTTTCACTGCAGTTATTCCTTAAGCACTCCATAGCCTTGTGCATGGTCACTGTTTCTCCTATTTCATTACCTTCTCGTCTCTCCATCGTTATGGAATAGTTTGAACCATAAAAAAAATAAAACAAGTGTTTTCATTCTGCTCTCAGTTCTGTAGTTCTATGATAAGACTTTGAAATAACTCAGATACCACTCTATTTACCATAGAAATAAGAGCAGAGATTAGTTCTAGGGGAATATATGTTCAAGAACTTATTTAAGGAGGACTTCTCTCTCAACATGCACACTGTGCTTTTGAACTGCTAAACAGTTATGTTCTCAGTTCGAAGCAGCAGCAGCTTCCAAGGACACCATTAATTTTGTCACGTTTCTGTAGCTGCTAAAAGCAGCATTTTACACTGAAATAACTGCCCCAAACCCTTCTCTAAAAATAAAGGAATTGGTAAATAAAATTTAGTTCACCTTTCTGATGTGTTAATTTAATATAATATATGTCTGTGTGATAATATCCATGTTTTCCAACCACGTCCTTCACCATCTTTCCCACAAGACTTTCCCTCAAGAACAGCTAAGCCTGAACAGAAAGTTTAACCATTTGTGGGATAAGCAGGAGGGATAAGCTATTTTTTCCTAAAAACTGCATATATCATTATGCCCTCTAATGTTAATACCTAATCACACTTACAGAAAACACTCTGAAACCTCATAAGACATGAAGGCAGATAGAAAATGCAAGTCAGGACTTATTTTTGAACACACATCACATCTAATCCTAGAGGATGCTAACATTTCACACCTCCTTATTCAGAGTTACAGGCAAAAATTCACTCTCTTAAATATTTGTTCTCAGTATGCTTATATGCACTCATATAAAGCCTCTTTTTGCACATTAATAGCACTTTAAAGTTCACGTGATTTATTTATTTTTTTTAGATAACATTCACAGCAGGTCAAATCTCCTGAAAACAATCAGCCCAGACCTGGCAGTCACTTCACATTACCAAATGATTTCCATCAGTGCTTCTGCTTTAGCACATGCTCTGCAACCACACTGGAACAAATCTGTGGATTGCATTACATCACATTACCTCTTGCTTATGTTGGAATCTGAACCTGCAACTGGAACACCAGCTATAGATCCAGTGTTAAAAAAACAGAACTCGACTGCCCAGAGCTATGCTGATTTCACGGTACTAAAGAGTAATTAATTACATAGGAGTTTCAGAGGCAATCATGAATGCATATGTAAAACAGACCTGGTCAGTACAGGGACTAAACTAACATACAAGTATTTTATCCTGTAATGTTATGTATTTGAATGAATTAAATTAATTCTATTTATAAACACAGGGATATGTAAAAATGTTCTTCAGCTAAAGTATTGCCAGCAATGAGATACACCTGAATAATGCTAAGCAGTGCCTTTACTTCTTCAATACTATAATTCATAAAGCACCAAAAGTCAGGTTCTCTATAGTTTTTCTAATATCTTACCTGGGATTAGAACAAGGTACCCTCTGAGTATTCACATTGTCACATAAAGGTTCTCCTCCATGGTAGATACCTGTTCTAACATAGATCTGAAAAGAATGTTAATATTAGTACTATTTTTTGAAACTCCACTATAAACAAAGTCTTACAAAGTCTTCATTCCTATCAACGTACAGCATGATTACAAGATATTGCTTTCTCATTTCTATTAAAGAAAACACCCAGCAATACCTCACCCCAACAAACAAATAAAAACAAGTTGTTACACCACCACTCCTCAACCCAAATTTATTCCTGCTCTACAAGTACATAAGTATACTTTTATAGAAAAAAAGTTTTAATCTTTTTCCTCATTACTGTTGAGGAAGTATGTCTTAAAAATACACTAATGAACTTGAAAGGAACTTCTAAAAACAAATTGGAATGACCAATTCTTTATGAGCCAAACCACAGAAAGAAAAAAGACCAAATAAATTCTGGGCGAGGTAGAGACTTGCCATATGACTTCAGCAGGATTAAGCTGCACATGCCTTTTCTCACTGATCTTCCCATACCTCCCTTTCTAAAAACAAAGATAGCAGCATGCTATCCAGCATCTTCTCATCAGATGTATTCTCAATTACTGTGCAACACTCTTGAACATGTTCATAGTTCATAGCACATCCATTACAAACTCAGCTGAAATAAACTAGACTGCTCCTTTAGCTGAATACCACGATTCATGCATTTTTCAGAAGTATACAAAAACTTGTATATTTTAGAACATGGCTCTATTTTCTAATCTTCTAACGTGTTAAATAACACTTTTCCAATGTAATTATGGAAAAGAGGGAAACCACGTGTGTTGAAAACTACGTATAATGCCATGCAGCATTTGCCTTACTTTGTCAATGTCTCTAATGTTCACATTTACATAGGTTGCACAGAGGATTCTTATTCTGAGAGCACTGTTTATAGTCCAGAGGGATTTGGCTGTAGCTTCTCCATTCATGTAGGGTGTAGCTGTAGAGATACGCCTGGAGTAAGAAGGCATTGTAAAGGTATCCAGTGGCAGCTGGGTATATAGGCTTTCTTTAGCCATCAGCATCAGATTGGGCATGCGACCAAGCATTATACAACTTCTTATGTACTGTAAGAAAACAAAACCAAAACTCAGTATATTTTCTAAGCACAAGCTCTTGGTAATCAATACCTAAAAGTATTCAGGAAAACATAAAAACGAAAGCATACTTCAAGAGCTCAAGTCTGTCCCTTCATGTAAATCCTTCAGTGTTTTTTTGTTGCAACATTCAACACATTACAGGGTAGAATGGCACAGCAGTACTTCAAACAGATTTTGAGGTATGAACAATGTCTACAACAGTTGAAGGCTGAACTGGAGATACAGAACAGAGCTGACAGAAAGACAAGTGTCTTGAAGGGCTCTTAAGCTCAGGCACAGTGCAGATTAAAGTAGAAGGGTTCCAGATTAGGGATGCTCCCGGAAGCAGGTTAGCTATCTTTTGCCTTGCATACTGCTGTTATAATCTGCTGTACCATGTGCCTCTAACACTCCTAGCCACAGTTAGAGAAAGCACAAGGCAACGTGCAGAACTGTTCATTTTTGGTTCAAACACTTACCAGCTTCACCTCAACACTGATCCTGCCAGACTCAAGCCTGTATTGTGTCTGCTCAGGAGTGACTGCTGAAAGTATTTCATCTGGCAACAGTACTACAAAGCGTTAAGATGGGCTCGGCTCTGGACTGTAATTAGTAAGCTCTTCTGCGGCACAGAAAGGCATACCAGATACTTCTGAAGAAACCACACTAGATCAAATAGGTCTAGCGTTTGATCTCAAGACTGTACAAAATTATTCACATATGCCTGCACTGCTTCCCCAGCTTGCATAATATTAAGTTCCTTTTCCCAAAATTCAGGATCCCCCATCCCCCTCTTCTCCCCCATTGCTCTGGAGAGCAGACTGTCAACCATTTTAGATGGAGGAATGGGAGCTGTTATTACAACAGTAAGTTTCTCAGAGAGGAAGCAACAGCAGCCTGTCAGGAAATATACAGGGTAGCATTGTTGTCTACTTCAGAGAGGACCACTCTGAGGCTATTCTGCCGGTTCTGTTACAGGTACAACAGTAAGAGAACAAAGACACTGAAGGATGGATAGCAACAAGGAAGATTTAACTGATAAATACAATACTGGAAGTTTACCACACCCCTTTCATAAGATCAAGAAGTTTACTGATGTAATTAACAGTAAGCCAAGAGAGCTTGCTTATTTTTTTCCCGACCCCTAAAGCAGGAAGGGAGAAGATTCACAGAAGTAATGGTTGCCTCATAACTCAACATCCGATCTAATTTCTTTCTGCATTGCATCAGCCCCATTCAAATGTTATTCATCTCTTGCCATCAGAAATGTCGAATACTTCTCAGAGAACCTACCACCGATTTATCACTCATGTTAGAGCAAAACTCCTACTGCTTTTTTAAGAAGTTGAATGGGTGATGTAAATTCTACTTGAAATTACCTTCCCTGGCCACATATTGAAGCACATACAGCAACAAATACACACTTGAGTCAGATATGTATAAGCCAATTACCTTAAAGAAATATATTTTTACTTCCTTTGTTTTTGACTATACATAATCAGACTGATCATTCTTCTCCCACACATTAGGATTTTTTCAGAGTGCTTCAAAATAAATTCATTATGTTACTCACCTTATACTGGCTCAGTGGATATTTTTCTAGCAAGTATTCATCACAGCCGCACACTTTCAAAATATACTTGCCCTGGTACTCCAACACACAAAGCTTCAGTTGTTCAGATGACAGCAACATACTTCGTGTTTTCTTCCTAATTGCTTCAGCAATAACTTGCTCAGGCACACAGTCATGATTGATTTTTAAGGTGTACTTCTGCTTATCATTGTTAGGTGAAACTATTACCCATATCACCACTATTATTTGCCCTAGAATCAATATGAAATAATGTTAGGTCTACCATTTTCAACGCAAGCAAACCATCACCCCTTCCCACCCTAAAGAAACAAAACCACATAGAATTACTACTACAAGACGACTTAGACAAGATTCATACCCAATCCAACAGAGGATTGATAACTTCTGCAAGGAACTAGGTGCCCTCAGCTTATTCATGATTCAAGTATAAATTCAAACTTTTACGTCTCGAGGTTAATAATGATACACATCAAATACTACTGACTATTCATAGAACCACAGAATCATAGAATGCCTTGGGTTGGAAGGGACCTCAAGGATCATCATGCTCCAAACCCCCCTGCTGCAGACAAGGCCACCAACCTCCATATCTAACATTCAGCCTTCAAGATAACAGCAGTAACTATTCCATGAAATTACTAGAATAGCAAAGAAGTAATTTTAAAGTTTTGCTGCTTGCCTTTTGAACCTACATTCTATTAAGCAAATTATTCTGAATAACTCAGGGTTATGATACTGCTGCAGTGTATTAAATATACTACATAAATCAGTGATTTGCTTAAGTCACCAATTGTGGTTTTTGATTTCAATCACTGAAAAATACCGTGCCTAGAGTAAATATTTATCTTACCTTTATCTAGTTTATTGTATATGTGTTTGGGTAGCTCTGGTGAAGACTCTACATTTGGAGGACAGACATATAAAGCTCTACTATGTGGAGCATTGGCATCTCGAAGATCTACTGCTTCTTTACAAACATTAAGAATATTTCTTCTGAAATCTTGTACTTCAGGATCCTTAACCATGTCAAACTCACAGATGGGCATGCCAATAGCAAAACCTACAATGTTACAGAAGCATTGAAGAATAATTACAACTGATAACTACATTAAACTAAAGATTCCTTCTACCACTGCCTGAAAAAAAGCACATTTAAAGCAAAATACAACCTAAAATATTTGTGTTAACCACTGGCTTCCACTTCATATACAAATTGTTTTTACGTCATTCAAGAACAATGCAGCAATCACAAGAAAAGGTTAGAAACCTGATACATCTTCACTGAAAATCCTGCAAACCTTAGATTACCACTTTCATTGCTAATAACCCTCAGGGAGGAAAAGAATCAGTAATAAACTTCTTTGAAGTCAGCAAATAAAGTTTTCTGAGTGGACCACAGTAGCTGCGGTGCCTGACTTTCTCTAAAACTCTGACAGGATCACTGATATCTGTTAGAGCCATACTCAGCTTTGCTTGCTTTCAACTCAGTGTCAGGTCTTCACATTTTGTGTGAGCTCCTGTAGCACCTCAAGAAATAATGAACTTAACTCTTTGGCGAAGATTCGCATATTCCTCTCAAGTCTTCAGTCTCACATCTACCTCCGTTTATTTTCATTAGATTACATTCATAATGAATGATTTGTGCATGAATGCTCAAATTTGACAGCTTTCAATTTTATCTCCATGCATAGTCAGGTAACCACTGCTCTCCCCAAGTCCTGAACAGGCTATGTTTCACAAAACAGAAGTTTACCCATGATGCATTCACAACAATTAGATAATTTAACAATTAGGAGCACCCTAGAACAAGTATTTCCAGTTGACAAGTCTCTACCACTGCAACATACATCTCTTAGAAACTAAGAGGAAGGCAGTATGCTCACGCTAACCGAATTTAGATACTTAACCTAGATACCAAAACACATGCTAGTCTTCCTGTGCCTCCTCAGTGGATAATGGAAAAGTTATGGGCTTCCCCAGAGATGATTCAAAACAATACACTCAAGTGTTTTTATTATGATCCTTCCCACACCTACTAATGCTCTGTCTGAAAGGGAGGGGGGGAAGAAAAACACCTTCTTTCTCAGATTTTGCACTCTAAGCAAGACAAAGCAGTATTAAAAACTGTACCACTGCAAATGTAGTTAAATATTTGCAATTAAATCCTCTTGTACCTTCCCTTAGTTATCACTGTTCTGTAAAATTCAAAACAAATCAAGATTTGCTTCCCAGATAAAACAGGTGCAATAAGGCTTTGCTCTGTACTATTATGAAATCCTGCTAACTGGTGACTAGAAAAAACATGCACTACCAACCCAAATACAACTGTATATGTGTAAAAATTCATGCGTGAATGAAATCAAGAATAGTTTACAAATGTTGGCTTCACTATGATCAGCACGTTGGGACATCTGATACAACAACTCTGAAATGTAATCTTTGACAGATACAGCAAAAGGTAACAAATACAGCACATCGATTCTTGTTTTCTATTTTGAAGAGGAGAAACCAGTTAAGCAGATTAGCTAGGTTTAAATACAGATCATCTCACCTATTTCTCTATTAAGGATCTTTTCTTCTCTGTTACCTACTGGTTCAATGACTTTTAGGAAAGGTTGAAATAGCCGCAGGTCACAAAGTCTCCGTGTTTCATCAAAAAATTCTTCTCTTTCTGCTTCTTGTGTAACACTTACAAAAATGTAAGAAGATTCATCCTGAAGGAGCTGATAGAGAGGGTATTTTCTTGCTTCTTTAAAAAGTTCGTGTTTGATAGTCAGTAATGTGGCCTCACGGAGGCATTCTAAAGTCACTATCATTCCATTTGGGAGAAGACACTCCACAAGGATCCTTGGGGGCATTAAGTGGATGCCCCATAGTTCACCAGATGATGGTCGGGGTGGCATTTTTAAGTCTTTCGGTAATTTTGTACTCGAAGCTTTTCAAGCAGTGATTCGTATGAATTAAACCTAAGTAAAAGTCAGAGATTTAAACATCAGTATTTTACATACAAGCATCAGAATGAATTTCAGATCAAAGTTTTTCAAGCATTTCTTACAGATACAGATACATATCCATGGCTGGAACAGTGTTATGGATTATCTACTGGTTGCTTTTGACTGCTCCTGTGCATCAAGACATTTTCACATCATCTGCAGAGCAGCGAATTACCTCCGAGGTCATCCTATATTATGCAGATCTCAAACAGTGCATTACTTATGCTTAGCTCATAATCTCATTAAATTCAACATTTCCATTATGAGAAAATTCCTTATGAGAAAAGGCACTATCAGACTTCTAACGAACAGTCCATTATGCTCCCTCCATTAGCCAAGTGTCTTGAAAGCACAGGGCTAGGAAACTACTAAGCTACTATTCCAAAAGCCACGTACTATGTATGTATGCACATACGTACATAAAATACAGTCACAACCCTCCTATTCTTCAGTACTTCTTTTCTGAAATGTTTTCTTCTGAATTATAACCACTACGTGCTTTTACCACTCTCCAGTTCTTAAGATGCATAAGAACAAGAATATTTTCCCAAATCCACTGCTTCCTAAGTAACACTCAGCAGGAATAGGGTTTCTTTTTCCTTCCTTCCCCTCCTTTGTAGTTGCAGTTTGGACTTTGAAAGTTATCAGCAAAGAATACTAAAGGGACACTGCAGGTTTAGAAAAATGCTTTTCCACTGACACTTCATATGTATTTAGAAGGGCTGTGCTACTGACTTCTTTTTGAAAAGCAGCTTAAAGAAGCTATTTTCCTCATCATTGTAATGGTCTCAGCGAGCAGATACTGAAATGGAAAGTTCTAGGCACACTAACAGTGTATTTAAAGAGTCAAACTAGGAAAGCTTTCCAATTACAAAACATTACAAATGAACCCTGATAGAACCATTCAGAGCAACTTGGAAAATCATGAATTACTGCTAACTCAGCCTACAGATAAAAAGAAATACAGAGAAGGTTAAGTGGCATTTTTTTCTTTTAATCAGGTAAAGCATAAGCAAGACACCCTCTCTATATAAAATCACATGTTTTTATCTACATTTCTTAATTACAAGCATAGGCAAAAACACATTACTGTTAAGGTATATACCAGCATTAAAATACCAAGCAAGAATATGCAGTCATAAGAACTTTTCTGTCTACATACACAAACAACAATGTAGGTGGACGACAATCAAATATTCACAACACAGGCTGAGTTTCTACCAGCAGTCTTTGAAGTTTGGTGCCACAACCCTGGTTCGGCCTTTCTGAACTGATGGCCATGAGGGCCCATCTTCTCGCTACCCAAGGCAGGTGTTCTCATTCTACATAACGCCTGGTACCCACACTCCCTGAGCCAGCTCCTTGCAGGCTCAGCTGGATTAAAATAGCAAAGAACTACTCACTCTACCTCTCTTGGTAGAGTTTCTGCTGTTTGAGCTGCCTTATTGAGAGACAGAGGTGAACACTGGGGTCTATGCAGGGCAGAAAACACTACTGCAGCAGTGCTGAGCCAATTCTGCTTCAGAAGTGATGGTTCCATTGCCAACCTTTCCTCCCTCCCCACTAATAATTGCCAACAAAGAAACGGAGGCAAAACCGTGAAATACACACACATATTGAATCCTCCTGTACATTATATTTTCAAAAGAAATGTAAACCCTTTTTGAAAAGGCTTTTGAAAAGATTCAAACATGAAGTGCCAACTCAATTTCGTTTCTTTTAAAGACTTGAAAATGGGCCAAAAAGGACAGCCCAAAAATCTGCACTGCCCTTAAGAGCAAGTGCACCAGAACAGCAGCTTTTGTTTTAAATTGGGCAACAGACACGCTGGGTCTGTGTGTGTAGTTGCTCTGTGTGCACATTCACTTGTGCATGTAAGCACGCCTCCAGGGTTTGAATTTGGAAAGCAAAAACATAAACAGAAACAGTTTTGAAGTACAGTTGGCAGCTTGCATTGCTGTGTACACTTCCAAATCTGGAAGGCTGCCTGGAATAAAGAGAATCAATTATGTTCTTCGACAGTCAAAGTATAATTTGCAGAGAATTCTGGAGAGATGTTATTTAGATCCAAATAAGGCCACATGCAAGCACTTCAAATGAACACTACATCACACCTGCAATCCAAAAATACCTGAAACCTTGCTCCTGAGCCAAAGGCTTTGTCAGAAAAGAAAAACTTGAAGGCACCTGCAGATCAGACCGTGGCCTTTTGAACTCATTACCACCTTCCTGATCTGCTAAGCACGTTCTCCATCACTAACCCTGCTAAGCTACTAACCTAACACATCAAGCTTTACAACTCAATTCAAAAATGATCAATATAGATGGAGGAAGAAAGAGGGAAGCTCACCAACAGGTTTCCCAAAACACTGATTTCTACTCGCTTCAACAGATACACTTAACATACCAATGCTAATTTATATAATCTATTTTCTTATAGGATACAGTCAAACTACAGAATTTAGTTAAAGGAATTCTAAGACACAAGTCATTCTAAAGACACAAGGAATTCCAACACAAGTCTTCAAAATGTGTTTGATGAACTCCAGTACGGCGAGGTTTTGCCACCTCACAGTACCGAATCATGCAGAACTGAGGCAGCACAGTTAGCTGAACTTCATTCTGTTGAGCATTTTATTACAAGTTGCAGGCTACAGTTAGCTTTCTAACGCCTTCTCCATGACTTACAAGTATGTTAACTCTGAAAACATTCACCAGACACTGAAGTTTGCTGCTACTACTTCTGAGAATTCCTTCCCTCTGAGGAATGGAGGTCGGTGGAGGAAAAATTCAGTAAGAGCTGTACCACACCCCAGTTAACAGAGGTTCCTAATCATAACATGTTCTGTGTTCACAGTATATACAAACTTAGCTTGGGACAAATTAACTCTAGTCAAAAACCCCCATATATTTTCCCTAAAGACATCTGAACCTACTGCAGCTGTTATAGCCACGCTATCACATAAAAACCTCATGCATCTGAGGCCAGTAGGACACCCCAGCAGTGCTTTTTCCACTGCAAGTATTTTTGCACATAACATTTTGTCAGAAGACTCTTAAGAGTCTTCTGCTGGTCTGTTCTACACATTTTGCTAAAAAGGACTGTTATCCTTCAGTACGAATGGAATCCACATCACAAAAACCAGCAAATGACAATAGAGAAGTGACCTCGCATGAACTCCACTATTAGAAAATCCAGACAATCTTGCTAAGAAGAGAACACTGATTTTTACAGATCAGATGAATTTTCACTGCAGAGACTCTTCACAAATATTCTAACTTCAGGTGGATGACAATATTTGGCTACTAAGTAACATGGTTAACACCATTTTCTTTCCTGTTTTGTAAATTTTTTTGTGGAATGGTTCTCCAAAGAGAGGAGCACCATCTAACATTAACACATGTTTTAAGAAGCATATATAAACTCACCATCCAAGTCTGTGGGCCAGTCCAGGGAAAAGTCTAAATCATTTTATTCACTTTAGGAGACTTATCTGTCATCCACAAGCACCTTCTACTACTCTTCAGGCTTCGCAAGGAGGAAATTCTTCTATTACGTACCACCTAACAAAAAAAGCTAACAAATACAGAGGGAAGCAAGAAGCAAAAATGAACTGTACAGAAACACCACATCAAAGGCATAAAATACGCAAGGCTTATGCAAAAAGGTGTGCATCCCAGTAACTGAAAGAGGGCTGAACCATTTTGCACAGCTGTGAACATCAGCTAGTGTTTCAAAATCAATTCAGAAGGGCAGACTAAACACTCCATACAATTTTATCAGTCCACACTTGAAACTGAATTAATCATTCCAACTTCTACACTTCAGCTGAAGACCATCAGCTTTTCCAATTGTAAGACAAATCTCATTACATGGCTGTCATAAACAGAACGTAGTAATGTTTTATTATAATTTGTGGTATCTTTAGTATCAAAGAGTTGCTCAATAAGACTGGTATGTAAATTTGATTTCTTTGCCAGTTGGAAGTATCTTCCAGACTTTTATCACTATCATCTAAGGAAAAAAAGGAATCTGCTCATTAAACAACCCAACCATGTTTATAGATTCCAATTTACTGCACACTTGTGAGTTCTATGCTCTGTTCCAAACCAGCAGAAGAACAGAACTTTAGCTATTTCCCCCAAAAAGCTGCTGTTGTTTTTTGTTTGTTTGTTTTAGAAAAAAGATTCTATGGAATCCCCAAAACTATCATGAAGAAGTAGTTGTGTGGCAAAAGTAACACTTTTCAGAACACCAAAAATCTATGTTCCATTTTGCCCCCAAAACTTCAAACTTTCAAGACCAAAATATTTTACTCTCATCTTTAGAGAGCAGCCACACCAGTGCTTACCATGAAGAAAACTGGGCCGGGCTGCCTGTCTGATTTTGCTGCTGTCCCAACCTGCTGTGTGGTAACGGTGAGACTGCCTCCGACGAGATATTTTCAGTCCTGTCCTTTTGTTCTTCCTGCTTGCCAAGCTGGCACTTGTCCAAAATCCAGGAAGACAAAGATGTCTGAAACTCCTCTGTGACAACACTGTTACACACAGTAGCAGCGCTGCTTTGTTTATAACAGAAAGCAGGAGAAGACTAATGTAATGCAAGTTAATGAGTGTGAATTTCTTATGTATTATTTACGTATGTGAATTTCTTACGTATTATTTTTGTCTTTATCCTTCCACAGAAGCGGAGCAAATATGCAGAATTTCTTATCTGATCAAACAGCAGCTCAAGGGAAACAACACGCAGAGGGATCTAACAGCCAGAAACACATCTTCCCAGTGTTTTGTTTCCTTCTGAAACAGAGAAGCAACAATATCAGTGTTAGCTGCAGTTATCTACTTCTCTCCTCCTATCCCCAAGCAGCACCTTTGCATTGCTCTACACCAAGCTAGAAAAATTAACATTATTGCTAGTATCTGTAGAATTACAGCACAGAAGAAATACAACAACATTCTCTCCTGCGAAGAGGAAATCTCACTAAGACTGTTTTATTTTAGTTACATATGAGAAGACAGGCTGTATCAGATGTTGCTTTAAAGTTCTCTTGCATGCAGCTATTTTTTCATTTCAGAATCTAATATCCTCGGGTTCTGGTTGTAGTGACATTCAGACACTATTACCAATGATTAGATCATCCAGAAAAGAAGGAACTCGCCACAAAGCATTGCTGGGCCATTCTGAAAAATGACTCAAGAATGATATAGTATCAGGTATCAGAAGAAAAAGCCCAAGATGAACAGTCTTTTCATTTGTCTGTTTTTTAAAAAAGCCCAAAGTATTACTATTTTTTTTCCCTGTAAGAAAAACAAAACACTTTCATAAATCCTAGGGTTTTGACATCACATTATTTCCATACCCCCTTGAGCAGCCTCCCCTAGCCATGCAGGCACATTGTTTACAGCCTCACTATCTGGGAGCCATGAAAACAAGACGATGGGAAAGAAGCATTAGCAAGTTGCTGGTGACCTCTACAACTCCCACCACGATTGTGCTTTCTCCCTAGGGAGCCCGTGACAAACCAAGAGCACAGCATCTGTCCTAGAACATTTTCTTCCAGTTTAAGGCAGATTTCTTTTCCTTTGTTAAAGAAAGGAAAGCCTGGAATTAAGTCTCTTTTTAGTTCCAAGTCATTCAAGAATTCCATTTCGAGCTTTACCTCAAAGCATCTTGTATTTATAGAGGGCTCGTAGTCATACAGCACAGTGAAGAGCTACTAAGGCAACACATCTCTTCATGCTTCCTTCACTTATTACTCACTGCTTCAGGGCTGGGGGAGCAGTGGGATGGGACCCACTCTCCCCTCTGAGTGCTGGGATCAGTGCCGTGCTGTGTGCTGGAGCCCAGGGAGCAGCACTCATGCTCTTCTGAGCTGTTTAAGTCAAAAGCCTTGAAGTTAGGCAGTAAAAAAAAAAATCAGAGCAACAATTCATTTTGTGCCAGTAGAAATAAGGTTTTCCTTTATTTATTTTTAATAATCTATTTTGTATGGGTGACAAGCATTCCTTACAAGAACTTCAGAGAGAATGCAAAGTAAAAGCACACCTCTAACTCTGTTCCTTGCTACAAATACCAAGGACTTCAATTTCACTTTCTGCATGCAGAAGTCTTCTCTTCTTTTTGGAAATTAGTACAGAACATCAAGAGAAGAGGAGAGATTCTTCCGTGTAACTAGGCTAGTAACAGATGCTAACACATATATACACAGAAATACTAAACTCCACCTTAAATAATGCTGTTTACTTTTCTTTCTGCTTCTTCCCATCCTCCCACCTTCCCGGGCTATTTGGAACCCAGACAGTAAACAGGATCCGTACAAACAGGAAGTGCTGGCACATAGACAAGGACAAGGAGCAGCAGAGCGAGCCCAGGTGCTCCGCGCTCCCTCCAGCCAAGCCCTCACCTAACGCCTCCCATTTAGAAGTAATTCCCTCTGCTGCAGTGAGATGAACCTCTGGTTCTGTTGAAAAAGAGCTGCCCACGCCTAGAAGGGCAGGGAAAGAAATACGGATGCTGGAGGCACTGCAGTCCTCAGACTGCTCCACTTGCTCCTCTGCTACAAGCAAAAGTAGCAGTGGGGTCAATCAACAACGCTCACCCCATTAGCTCATATGACAGAGAAATGCATGTTCCTACAAAAACTGGACTGAGATGAGAACAACTTCTGTTTATAAGTTTTCATTTACCTTTTCTCAGCAGACACACCCCCATCAGCCCCTCCTCTCTAAGCAGAAGCTGAAAAAGCCAAACTCGACAGATTCTGACTTACAACATATCGTACACTGTTCACATAACATTTCTCACAACCAAGGCTGAAAGCAACTGAAAATAGAGATAAAAGGTTTCTGCTACACTGAAAGAATTGCTCCAGACCCTGAATACAGTTCATGCGTAAAATAAATAAGTTCTGAGGTGACAGTGAATAGCAGTGTTTCCGCAACTCTGCAGATATTTGAAGTTAAATATAGGGGAATGAATGGGAGCGCAGAAGCTTCTGTTTCATAATCCAAATATAAGTTAGGTTTCCTCTTCTTCTACCTTCACCACTACAGCCAAGCATTTGTAGAAGCATAGGTTTGGTTTCTACAGACTTAGTGGCTTCCTTTAACAGCAAGCATTGTTTGCCAGTAACAAATCAACAGAAGATGGGATGAAGCTTTACTTCTGACAGAGCTTTTACAAAGAATTGTGTACCTCAGCAAAAGCCATGGAAGTACAGTTTCTGTTGTTGTTTTAAGCTTCTGTACTAGAAACAAAACCTCCACACATTTTCCACTGAGGTATTTCCTAACTCTCATTTTAAAAATCATTTGTGGAAAGTTCGTGACAGAATTAACACAAAGGCACAGCTCCTTAAGTGAGACATCTCAATTCCGCAGCTAAACTTTCTTGTTCTACAGAGGGCAGACAGTAATACAGTCCTATACACACACAGCTGTAGAATAAGACAGCATGCAAACCCATGCAGACCCTTCCCTGCAGAAACTGCTGCCTGCCTCTTCACCAGCTACAACCACCCCAGGAGAGTACAATGGCTTTTTGAGAATCAGTTCAAAATAGTAAACACTACTGACTGGTTTTGTATCACAAACAAGTTCATTGGAGAGTAACTAAATATTTATTTAGCCATAAACGATAGCTCTGCCAATAGGCAGGGAGCAGGAACTTTCTGTAGAGGATTACTGATGGAGCTTTGCTCACCACACCAGCAGATGGGGACTAGTGGTACTTTCCCACACACCACGTGGCACAGCAGGACACTGGCTGTGAAACATTTAACACCAATCCATACTCCTGTAGGGCTTCACCTCTGCCGCTAAAGCTCATAGGCTCCTTAGGTGCGCTGCACCTACACGTGTCAGAAGACGGAGGGGGGAGCCTCTATTCGAGGCAACTCTTTTGACAGAATCACTGATTCAGTAAGTACATTTGCTTGCTTTATTTAAGCTGGAAATAAACCAAAAGTTTCCGTGAAGCCTGAAGGAGCATAGGTTCACCCTTGTTCAAACTGTCGATGATGGATGAATAGGACTCCTCTCTGCACTTCCAGGTTGAGCTCCAAGGTAACAATTATGATTCCTCAGACGGTAACATATTTGCATTTGTTTGTTTGCTCTTCCTGAACATATGACTCATGTTGACTATGTATGTCATTAGGCCTTGCCTGCTTCAGCCTGAAGTATAAGAACAGCTATGGTTAACTGCAACAAAGGGTTCTTCAGCCTGTTTTGATCAAATGTTCATCATTTCTGTACACATCTGTAAGAAGCATCTGCTTTGCAAACCTTGTGTTCAGCAAATAAGAACGCGCTATTTCAAGCGAGCCCTGCTGAGACACTGCGCTTGTTGTCAGTGCATCTCCTTTTCCTATGCTCCAAGCTGCTACCCACGTTGTTTCCCTAATGAGGTCAGGATACCACCCACCCATTCATGTTTACTACATCTGAAAGAAACCACTAATATTTGCCTCAATAGATGTGTACAAATAACAGAAACTTTCCTAAGAAGTGACATGAGCTCAGAGGCATTTGGACAGTAAATACCACCAACTTCTCCGCAACAATTTCAAGACTTCTCAGCTCTCCTGCCTGGAAGGTCACTTCCATATCCATAACAGGTTAAATGCTTTGAGACTACAGCATATGTTGCCTATCAGTACAACTGGAACTCTGTTAAAAGGGATACGTTACAGTGACAGAACTTCCTCTCAGGAAAAAAAAAGCCCAGTGAAGATTAAGCTTGTGTGATGTCCTGTCCTATCCCAAGGTTAAGTATCCTACATTTAATTCCAGCCCATAAAAAAACACCAATTAGGGAAGAGGAACCATACTGCAAATTACCTAAATCGTGGCTCGCACACCAGGACATCAAGATATTTGAAGCTCCTGTAATGATGGTTACACATCTCAAATCACCTTGCAGTTGCTTGTGATATCATCCTGTCTACTGATAAACAACAAGGGGTTTGGAAAAGAGGTGGTGCAAGAAGAGTTGAAGAGCTGGATTGCAAAATAATTTGACAACACACTTAAGAAGAGCCTCCAAAGTCAGGAATAGGTTTTGCTCTCCCTCTCTTCAGGTAGTTTCCTTGCCTCTCAGTTCACATTTACATCCTTTATCCCTAGGTAACAGTTATGCCATCTTCCTCAACATGTCAAAACATTCCAAGCTGGAGATATCTAAGATCAAGGGAGCGCTGCTGAGCAGTGTTAACTACCTGAGTGCTTCACCCTCCATTTCAGAGCAAGGTGAAGAGGAATATAACTTAAAAGAGTTTTAATAAAGAGCAAAATAATTGAACTTCACCTACTCAATTAAAATGTTGGTGTCCACTTTAAATGCTTCATTTTAGCTAAATACCATGTAAAAAAATCACAACTGGTTAAGTGTATCCTCTACAGCAACAGCATATCAATTAGATGCTAAAGGTTTTCTTGGGAAAACCATCCTGATTCTGTGAAAAGTGCACTTCAATAGCACCTGACATTGAAATGGAAGATGGCACAACTGACAGCAAGAAACCACCAGAACAAAATACAGTAGATTAACTGCTTTCCTTCCACCATTGAAGACTGTCTTCACTAACTGGTAAGTAGAACTGGATGTTCAGCATACTCAAACTTCTCAGAACCCAGTAGAAGATTTCAGTTCTGCTAGCATCATTTCCATTATTAATATCCGGTGGTAGCATTCGCTGATTAGTGTTCAGACTGGGAACGTAAACACAAAAATGAAGAATAAGTGGTATGTTTAATAACCTAAGCATTTTAATGACCACAGCGTGCTTATTTTAGAGTACTGTTTGGAATGGAAGTATTTACTTCCTTCCCCAAAGGGAGGTTTATCTAGAAACTTCTTAAGTTCACATAATCAACTTCAATTCTTTTATTTTTTTATATTTTAAAGCTATGCCTGTAGTCTAGAGTCCAGTTATTGCTTTCCAGCCTTAATAAAAAGTTAATGGCACAAGCACCAAAGTTACCTAACAACATATCTCACCACAAGAGGCTGAGGAAAACCAGCATAGGTATTGCCCATCACAAGGACTCACTGCTAAGCAGCTGACAGTCAAGACATTTCCCAGACAACGGGGATTGTAACAGGTAGCCTATGCTTCTGGAAGGATCACAATTCAAGTTAACAGTGTGAGTTAAAATCCGGGAAGAGTCTTGGAAGAGTAAGAGGCATTATCTCCATTAACTACCTCATTAAGTACTAGCACAAGACTGACTAGCCTGCACGTTAAATGATTAGTATGGACAAAAGTTTAGTTTTAGCCACATATATGTCATTTGAGATATGGTACAGTCTAGGAGGCAACCTGCCAGTTCCTTTTCCTTTCTTTTCTGCTTGGACTTGTGGAGAAACATGTCATGTGTGCTTTATTTTTCATCTCTTTGCCTTAGAAAAGGGTCATAATGTACAGCCAATAATGTGACTCAGCTGTCTCAGTTTCAGAGAACTTTACCGTAAGTCTTGGCCAATTCAGTAAACCCCTGCATCCAGCAAACATGCTTCATGGTTCACAAGCCTCAAAAGCTCAATTTGTCAGCATTTATTTAATTGGAAGCTACAGGTAAAATAACTGCCAAATTCATCCTATGTAAAATCCATAAGGATAAAGTTAATATAAGGAAACTTGTCAAAAAGCTGACTAAAAAAGACTTCTTTGACATATACCTAACCTACTACTGGTGAAAAAGCAACAGGGCAAAAAAGAAAAGCATGCCAAACCTTGAGTTCTACACTTGACTCAACTGCTCTTAAACTACACTCCAGCAGTGCTAATTTACTTCTACTGCTAAGTTAGCAACATGCCAGAGAGGTGAAGGCTCCACAAGACCTTCATCATTCTCTCTTCTTCAATTCCGTAAAGGTAAGTTGGTTTCTTTGAACTTTGTTTCCACACTGCTAGAGTTCAGGTACTCAGACATAACCTCTCTAAAACAGACTATAAACATTCCCAGCGAGTGTACTTGCTCAGTCATGCCTGCCAAGTGCTTTTATTCCCCGCTTTATTAGCTTTGAGAAAAGTACACTGTTACCAGAGAACAAGTGATTATTTCCACTGTCTCTCACACTTCTTGTTTGAAGTACACAGGGTTTCTACACTGCCTTTCACAAAGGGAGATCCAAAATTAACTAGGAAAACACTTCCTATGCATGCTATATAAAATAAAAAGACACTTAGTTGCAAAACCATTGCTTAGAGATAATAGATCCAACCTCACATAGACAGTACTCTGTCTGCAGCATTTCCATTTGCCCACAGGTTTGCTTATATATCTAAAGAAAGCCCAATCTTTTAAACAGTTCAGCTATCCTTAACCCCCTCAACCCCACTCTTGTTTTTTTAAAGTTATAGCAACACAACATGGAAAACAAACGGTTAACACTTCAGCATACTACTACTGGTTCATATAATATTCCATTTACCATTAAAAAGTATGTTTACAGAATAATTTGAGTTGGAAGGGACCTCTGGAGGCCATCAGAGCTCATCCAGAACTCAGAACAACTCACATACGACTGGCATATGAACAAAAACCAAGAGAAACAAATCTGTTCTCTCCCTGCACCGCTCCCAATTGGATGAGGGCTCCACCAAGAGAAATTTGTAACAATTACTTGCCAGGACACATTCAACTTAGAGTAACAGAAAATTCCACCCAGTTGTACCACAAACACTTCTGTTGCCTCTTGTACCCTTAGTTACATTTTCAGACGGGTATCATCACTTGGAGGAACCAGAGGTCTGGTTTATTTTTCCCAAAGGAAGAAGCAAAACTCCTAAAAGCACAGAACGCGATGGCCGAAAAGATGTAAAAAAACAACTCCTACCTTAACTTACACTTCAAGCCATCAGCCTGCTCCTTCTGTTTGTGGAAGTACAAACACTTCCTCTCTCTAATGCTCCTCCTCCACCTCATTTACATGCACAGAACACACACGGCCCATTTTACCCCATGTGGGACATTAAATAAGCCTCACATGTTTTCCAGTAGTTACAAAATTGTAAGTAATAAAGCAAAAGTCAGTTTTATAAAGTTTTAAAACCCTCTTTGCATTATTTCAATTAATATTCCTGCTCTGGTTATACATCACGAGAAAAAACAGCATCAGTTTTGACTGTTTCCTCTTCAGTATCAAAGTTAAAAATAAATGGAAAGCCTTAGCTCCCCCTCAGCCATAGGGAACAGATCATGCATCTCTTTCTGCGTGTAATGTTATGGCTATTGATGTTGTTTAAAACTTTATGACACGTGAGCAAGCACAGTATGCATTTAAACACAAAGAACAACTGCAACCAGAAAGAAGTTTGTTCTTCACATGACAACACCTTTCAAAGCTATTCTTTTCTTCCAATACCTGGAAAGCTCTTACAGCCTACTTGGTTTTGTGAAGCAGCATGATGGTGAAAGTATGAAACTCTTGCTTTTGCATAAATTCTATTCCAAATCTTCCAGCAACTTCTTACAACAGCTGTCTTCTTACAACAGGAACTTGCTTCCAGAGAGCAGTTAATTCTGAGTGGCACAGAAACAGTTAACTAGGTATTGAACTGCTTTATGACTTCCAATAAAGCACAATTGCTTTGTAAACAGCTCAGCTACACCACCTTTTCCACAGAATACTCCAGAAAAGAAAACAAAGTGAAACCAAAACACTCAGTTTCATTATCAGTGGAAGCAAGCTGTAACAAAAAGCAATACATTGCTGCCATTCATATGGAGTGAGAATTGGAAGCAGCAGAACAGCTAAAACATCTGGGTGTGGGTCAGTAGGCTGGGCTTGGTGCTCCGAAAAACAAGAAACGTTGTCTCCAAGTTGCTAAGAATGGCATCAAGTTCACACCCCTGAAATTCAGGGCACCTGCTCCCACAGAACTCCAGCTGAGCCTCTGAAGCTGCTATGCTTATTGCCTTAATGACAAAGACAACACTTCCCAGATCACAGGCAGACTTGTGTGGTTTCACCAATTCCCCTGCAAACACTATGAGCTTTGTTGATGTGACACTGTTAAAATATACTTCCAAATTGCTGCACTGGAAGAGCTTGCTGTTGAAGAACAACGTTACTTATTGTGAAATTTTATGTTCACACCAAGCATTATTTCAGAACAAATTATCCAATGAATTCCCTGCAGTGTATAAACCATTAAAGCCCGTCATCCTCAGGACTGGAATATTCCTGGGTACTCACGTTGTTTATGCACAGTGAGAGCTGGACTTTGATTATTGCACTGCATTATAGAATCGTGGCATAGAAGGAACAGAAGCAAAAGCTACTAGAACATCCCTGTAAGTTAGTTGTGAGAAGGATAAATTAAAGAACAATTCAGATAATGCTGGCAAAAGCGAAGAACTTTCCCAGCATAATGAATCTGGAAACTCACTACAGCTCACAGCTAGAAATGTATGGGTACAGATAGCTGACAGTCCAGAATTCAGCATTCTCTATTAAAGCACGGAGAAATTCAGATCCTAAAGTCAGTTTACCACTCCAGGTTCCCTGCAGAAAGGCCTCAAGCAAAGTCCCGCAGCCCACACTGCCCACTTCTAAACACACCTCACGTGTGCTCACTGCGAACACGCGGTGTTTACAGGGCAACCTCTGTGCAAGCAGATCTTAAAGCCGTCAAAAAAAAATAAAACCGACTGATGAAAAGAACTTTGAGCAACACCAGCAGCAGTTCTGATACCGTAGTAACGTAAGGAACACCCAGAACAGCAACAAAGCCACTTAGGGAAAACAAGCACGCTGTTTGCATTAGGCCAGTCAAAGTTCCACTAACAGCCTAAAAATACTCGAGCTCTGAGAAGAAGCCGCCTTCTCGCGTTCATCATCAGCGAGAAACGGACCTCGGGACGGCACGCAGAGGCAAAGCCCCCACCCACCAACACAACACAAAGCACTCGGCTTCTCTGCTTCCCAAGCCACGGCCGCACGAAGCAGCCCACGCCCCAGCAGCCGCAGTGCCTCACCCGGGGGTCTCGTTTTCCCCCGAGGGCCGCGCCGCCGCCTCACTCACCTCACGGGCGCGGCCTCCCCCAGCCGAGCCGGGGCCCCACCACTCCTCGCAGCCCCCGGGCGCCGCCCCGCGGGACCCTGGAGTGGGCGGACCGCCTCCTCCCGGGCGCTGGCGGAAGCGGCGCCGCAGTCCGCACACCACCCCCAGGCGAACCGCCTCCCGCAGCGGCAATAACAGGAAGGCAGCGGGGCCTGACCCCGGACGGGGAAGGCGCCGCCCGCCGGAAGTGGAACCGCGGGGGCGTGGGGGGGAGGGGGAAAGAAAGGCGGGGGAGGCGATCCGCGCGCATGCGCCGCCGAAGGAAAGTGGAGCGGGAGGGTCGCGGTGTGATGTCATCGCGAGACGTCATGAAGAACAGCGCGGCCTTGGGGAGTTCAGCGCCGTGCTCCCGGCGCTATGCTGCCACCTAGCGCGGGGCCTCAGCCATGTCACGGGACACGGAGCCCCGCGCCACGCACGCGTAGTGCCCGCCCCATCCCGCCTCACTTCCTGCAGCTGGGCCCCGCTGTGCCCGGCGCCGGCTTTCTGCGGCCCGGCCTGTGTGAGGAGGCGGCTCCGGCCCGGTAGGTGCGGACCGCAGGAGCGGGCGAGGGGACGGCGCGGCGCGGGCCTGGGGCGGTACCACATGCTGCGTGGTGCCGCGGGGGCTTTGTTCTGTGTGGGAGGGCTGCTGCCGTTCGGGTGTCTGTAGCCGTGTTTGATTTAAACCGGCTTTATGTGGGTGCTTCGTATGGTGCCTGTGCGTCCTTGCCCGGATTGAATCATAGAATCTTAGCGTAGAGGGCCCCGGCCCTCGGTGCGAATTGCTGGGACCTCGGTTTGTTTTGTGCGCTGTGTTCAGTCCCTGCAGCGTGACACAGTGCATTTCGGGTGAAGTTCTGTAGGGCTGCGGCCGAAAGGGCTCTCCGGGAAGGATGGAAGCGCTGGCAGCATGCTGGGAAACCGACCGGCTTGGGGGGAAATCTCTGCTGTTCTGGGAAGACAACTTACGGCTTTTTCATCGTTTATGTAAATCTATATTGCTGTTCTTAATTGCCTCCATGCATTTAAAAACTAATTTCTGCCAGGGTGCTGCTTGTCATGTAGGCATCTCGCTGTGAGCTCCGTCCGTGGTTGAGGAAGGTCGCAGAGTGGCCGTGCCCACTCCTGTGTGCAGTGCCCACAGTTAAGGCCGAGGCACATCCCTCTCACAGGAGAGCTTCTTTACTCATTTGCTGTTTTGTGAGTGTAACGAATTTTGCAGCTTATTGTGTGAGTGGAAAGGAGGAGTCCAGGTGTTCTGTGAACTTCTGGACAGGTATCTGTAGTGACCAGCAGGGGGATGTTAAAAAGACACGTAAATAAGATGAAACTGAATGGTTTTCTTTTTTTTAAATAGTGTCTGGAAGGAGGAAAACGATGTAATTAGAGCAGTTTTAGTGATAGATCACCTTTAGAAGAGCATCAGAGTTGTATGTTCAAAGCCAAGAAGTTCTAATTTTAAAACTGCCCATGCAGCCTTAACTTTATCTTCGGAGTACTGTTTACTTTGAGGACCAGCGAATGACCTTATAAATAATGATTTCTGTAGGAGTATTGCTTTATGCCTTTTCCCCTGTGGATGCAGATCCTTTAAGCAGCATCCTGCCTTGTGCTTGATATCCCAGCCTTGCCCATTGCGTATGGAAGATGTGATGCAACAAGCACTCATGCAAAATTAAGCAGATGGATCCTGATTGCCGTTTACTGTAGGTTGCTTGATATTGCTCTCTGAAGTATTTATCTATAATTGACTCTCTTTTTAAGGTAAGAGGCCCATTATGATATTGAAGTAAAAGTCTGAAGTTTAATGGCATGTTTAGCTACTTGTATAACTGATGTAAAGTGCCTTGAGAGGTCTGTGGTGTGATGTGTGTAACTATTGTGAATTTGAACTGGTTCCATCATCAGCACCACTGAAATTAATTGTGCTATCTACAAAGTACTAGTTGCAGAAACTAAAGGTAGCAGAAACTTTTTCCATAGTTCTGTTGATCTAGCAGAACCCATGCCAGGAGCTGGAGAGAAGCTGGGTGGCAGCACAGAAGTTGGCCTGCTGATGGGTGGTTTACACCATGCTCGTTCTTCGTTTATTCTTTGTACAGCATGCTGTTTCATTATGTTTCCCTTAGTTTTCATGAAGCTGTTTTTGATTTTGTTTTTATGGTCACATTTTGATTCATGTTAGGTTCATGCCCTCCTGGAATTCCACAAAGTTTCGGCAGTGGAGAGCAATTCAAAACACTTTAAGTTCTGTGCTCTATTACTGACTCAAAAGCTTGTTCCCAAGGCAATGCATGCTCTTCTTTCTTGCTGGTTTTTGTTCCTACTTCTAGTTATAGTAGTAATTGAACTATATAGTAGTAATTGAATTGATTTCTCCAATCTTATGTTAGTTAGATGTAACAATTCCAGCAGTGCTTATGTCACCTGAGAGTTTTAATCCCATGTTTTCTTTTTTCCTAATGGAACATAAACCTTTATGGGGTCAGACTTTCAAAGGTAATAGAGGATCTAAAAATGCAGTCATCAGCTGGGATTTTCCAGAGCTTGAATGCAACACAGTATTTATCTCCTGCTAATTTTAGCAGATTGAAAATCCCAGAAGTTATCCCAGATAAATGCTGTCTCCTTCTCCAGGTTCCTAAATGCCTTTGAAGTCAAATTCTATTTTCAAATGCGATTCAGAACCAAGGTTCCTAGGTGGCATTTAATTTACCCTTCCCTCAATCTCCTAGAAGTCTCCTATTTTAAGATGTAGATGTGGCTCGCTATTTGCTTAAACAGTCCAAGCCCACAGCACAGACATGGTTGCTACCAGTGCAGCCTTAGCTAGAAGTGATCTGTAGACACCCCAGATAATGCAGCTGTCTACCGCAATGTAACAGTGAATGGGATTTGTTGTGATAAGAAGCTAATAAGACATTAACAAAAGTAGCTGTGCCTCGATTCATAATATCACTGCTCTGCATTATTCTGGGAATGTTCATCCCGGGCTTTAGATGTGATTTATAAACTTTAATTAAATAAGCCTCTCAGAACCCCTTGTTGGAAATGTAATGTTAGTTCTAAGAACTCAAATTAACTGAGAAATAATAGAATAAAGGTTAATATGGGATAAGCACATCGTTTTTATAGGAGAAGATACGGCTGCTGCATAGGTTGTACATAGAAAAGGAAGCGCAGAGAAGTAGCTCAAGGTCATTCCACAAGACTGTGGAGGAGCTGGGAGAGCGATGCTTGAGAAATGGTTGTGTACGAGATCTGCTCACGTTGTCTCCTGCTCTTCTGCTTGCTGTTGGCTCAGATGAGAAAAGTTAACCTTAGAATATTTTTTCTGAAGATTTTTGTGATTATTTGGATGGTGCAGATGTGTGTAGATGTATTCTATATGAATATAAAATAAATCTGCTTTGAAATATTTCTATTCTTTTTAAGTTATCCTGTAGTATCATGTAGCAGTTATGAATTGTAGTATTTGTTTATGTTCTAGGTAGTAAGTTTCTCCTTAGGCTGTGAGAAGAGGATGTAGCTAACAGTTGTGTCCCTCTCATTCCTATTAACACAGCTTTAGGTGCTGTGTGTGTTGGAGGTCACATCTTCTAGCAGTCGTGGAGCAGTGGGGTGTGTATGCTGTGGCAGGTCTGCTTCTGGGTCAGGTGCTGTGAGGAATCTTCATGTGTTGGGAAAGGTGCCCTGGGTACTAACAGCTGTGTTTCGGATTACCGTCTGTTTCTTATACCCATATTTTTTTTTATATCTTGCCCTGGTATCTGTTATGCTGCTGTTCTTACAAACTGACTTCATACCTGCTTGGAATTGTAAAAAGGCATAAAGCAGAGGCAATAAAGTTGCAGAAGTTGTCCCCTCAGTTGTTAGTGTGACTTATTTCAGCGTTTGTGTCTTTTTGGTCTAGATTGGAAGAGGACTCCTCATCCTTCAGAAATAGTATGCCCACAGTCTTCTTGGCCAATGATTCTTCTACAGCAAGCAGGACTTCTTCCTCATCCTGAGAAACCTTCATCTCTTCCTATGTCAGTGGCTACAAGGCCCAGAGCCACCTCACCGCTCTCCCCACCAAAATCTCTTGGACTGGGGCCTTCCTTTTATCACGCACAAGACGAAGAGCTTGCAAAGGTGGTGGAGCAGGACCCTATGCTGGAGGAACTATGTAAGCCTCTGTGCTGTAAGCTCTGCAATGTCACTCTGAATTCGGCCCAGCAAGCCCAGGCTCATTACCAGGTAAGCAGAGTAGCAGGGGGCACAGATTCCAGAGCTGCTGCATCTGCATTGGGTTTTGAGTGCTGTGTTGAGGTGGCTACACACTAGCAGCATCGTTTGAGTTAACTCATTTGAAGCTACCTTTGCTACATCTGGTGGTCTGGAAACTGTGTCTAGAACTACTGTACACACACAGCTTCACCTTGGTTGACTTTGCTGGTCATCCAGATAAGCTGCAGAGCTTTCTTTTAAGGTCTGATGACAGGATCAAATCACAAAAACTTTGTCCGTGGGGGCAGAGAAATCCAACTAAGATGGCATGAGTGGAAAGGTAGACGTACATACTTTGTTTTATGCAACCTGTTTTCCACCTCTACATTTTCCCAGTGAAACTGAACTTCTGATTCCACAAGCATGATTTTTGTAAGGCCTGGACAGATGTTTTTGCTGGAACTAGCTGTGCCCTTAGGAAAGAAGTCTGCTACCATGTGCTTATCACTGCCTCTTTCCTGAGGCTATGCACACCACTGCTTTGCTGGAGGCCATATTTATGCAAACTCTCTCCTGTGCTTTGAACAGTGTATGGGAACTGTTGAGTCATGGCCTGAACCACTGATTGAGCACTTGGGGAAAAGACCCTGTCAGCCCTGGGAGCACAGGTGAAGGCAATTCAGCTGTGTGACCAGAAGGGGTGGAGCCTGGCTGCACCTCTCTTAGACCTCATTTAGGTGCTGGCTGCCACTGAGGAAGGATCTCTTTCTGGAGATCTCTCCTTGGTGAATTCTTCCCTGCAAACCTGGAATCTTCTGATATGGGTGAGCAATCTTCTTCCCTTCCTTTATAGCACCTTCTTATTGTGCTGGTCTTTCTGTTGTCGCATCTCTGTTTTATTGCATCTCTGTTGTAATGCCTTTCCCATTGTATTGATCTGTCCAGTTGCTACAGAAAGTATCAGCTGGGTCAGCTCAAACCAAGTTCCATTTGCTCAGTCTGTCTAGTTGGTTTCTCTGAAATTGGTTAGGAACAATTTGCATGTTTCTTTGCTGACCTTAAATAAATCTTAGTCTTATATTGCTCCCTATATCAGTAGCCTGCCTTCCTAGTGCTAAATTTGTGGGAGATGTGGATATGGTAACTTCCTTCACCGCTGAATACAGGAGGGTGGTTTTCTGTGTCTTCAGGACACAAAGCCCAGACCTCACATTTGCTGTTGGCCCTAAAAAAAAGTGTTTTCCTGACTGTAAAGGAATAGGTTGAAGTAGTGTTACAATTTAGCATAGGATTTCTGTAGTATTTCTGTCACAGTGAGGCAAAAGTGCATTTGTAGTTAAAAATCCATGACTTTTATTTATTTATTTTATGCATATACCTTAATACGTATCCACAATACATACATGTGCTCTCATACGTTTCTCTCAGTTTTCAAAGCACCAATAAGAATTACAATGTATATTTTCCAGCAGAAAATAAAATACAAAGTTCAGTTTGTTAGAAGTTTGGTTTCTTGCATTATCTCATACTCCCAGCCTCATGAAAATAAATGGGTGTGCTCAGGCTTATCAAGAAACAGTTAACATTTTATGTCTAAAACACGAAATACTGGTTTTAAGTGAAATGGAAACAGATTGAAGAACTAACTGTAACCTTACTCGTTTCAGAAAGTTGTTTGAAAAGTAGGCTCAGCATTTTGGAGAGAAGGGGGGATGTCTGCATCTCTCAAGGCCAGAGTTCTGTTTTCTGAGTGATGGCTACTTTACCTGAGGAGCAGTCTTCTTGGCTATCTCTTTCTTTTTATCTCTGTCTAGTTTTGCATTCACTGTAAGATACTGTTAATGGGACAGTGATTAAAATGAGTTCTCTTTGCAGGGTAAAAACCATAGTAAGAAACTCCGAAATTACTATGCTGCCAATAGCTGTCCAGCACCCGCCAGGATGAGTAATTCTGTTGAGACTGTGCCGCCTCAGGTTGTCTCCCTTCCAGCTCAGGTAAGGCATGGGGAGGTGACTGAGACTGTGATGTTTGCTTGCAGCCTAATGCCCAATAAGAGTAACTAGGTCTCATGCTTTGAGTATTACAGCAGGAGTTTGGAAAGAATTTTCCTTATGATGACACAGGAAGGTGGTTATGGCCTGTTGTGAGCTGTTTGCTTTCCTTTGAAGAAACAGATACCAATCTGCTGTTGCAGCAGAATTTTGATCTTGAAATAGTATATTTCTGCATGGCAAATACTTTGTTTCCTATGTAAGTCTGATGTGCTGCTGATTAAAATTGTTTAAAGGCAGGTATAAAACGAAATAGCTGTAGCTGGATTTAAGCATGAGGGTGTGGATCTGCCCTGCAAAATCGTGCCTCCGATGTGTGAGTGAAGCCTATGTGGAAAAAATGCTCAGGTGCTCCTGTACCCATTGTCCAGGGTTATTATGTAACTCCTCTTGCTCCTTCTGCAGTGGTTATTCATGGGTGTAGGGTGAGTGGAGGGATGAGTTGCTCCGCGATTCAAATCTGTTTGCTCGCAGGCATGTTAGAGACAAAAGAGATAACGTTTACTTTGTTCTTCTAGACTTCTGATTGTCATGGGACTTAGCAGCTAACCTTTCTCTTGTGTGTGAAAGTGTGGAGAGCCACAGCTGGGCAGCAGGGATGAAAGTTATGCCTGTCCCCTCCAAAAGTTGTAAGCCTCTGTCAGTACAAAAGCGGGAAGCATTTGCTCTAAGCGGATCGTTACATGTGCTGTCAGAGCCACCAGAGGGAGACTTAGCCCTGTGTGAAATGGCTTTGTGGCTCGCAGAACTGAATCAGGGTCTTAAGAGGGCACTGAGTCCTGTCCTTGGTGGAGGTACATGGGTGCTGTACTTGCTGGGGTGTCTGGTGCTTCTTTTGATGGAGGGAATGGTCCATGGCAATAAAAAGGCTGTTCTGGTGCCACGTGAGGATTCACGTTGTAACTCATGAGTCAAAATTGTGTGTAAGCTTGTGTATAAGCCTGCAAGCTTGCAATTTCAAAGGAGACATAAAAGAAACTGGACTTTGCAAGTGCTGCAGTGACGTGGCTGTATCAGTCTCTTGCCACTGCACAGTTTACAGAGCACTCTTCTCTGGGTGATGCACAAACACTGAGGAGACCTCGTTGCTGCCCCAGTCAGTGTGCCTGTCTGATGAGACAGGCAAGGTATTGTTTCCAATGGCAGGAGCTTCTCATGTGGGGCTGGATCTTTCCTCTGAAGTCATGGTCCAGATGTCCTTGCACCTGAAGGGCAAGGCTAAGAAATTTGGCAGCTCTGTTATTGCTATTATCTCTCAGTATCATCAGGATACTGTGGAGAGATTGGCTACACTGGAAACATGAGCAAGGAGTGCTGTTACATTTCAGTGAGTCTTCCTCAGTGTGAAAGTCATTATTTGTTGGCTCCCAGGAGTCAGGAATAGAGGTGTTAAATCACTGCTGTGAAGTAAACAAGCCTCTGTGGCTGTTGAAGAAATACAGAGTGTTTATTCAGATTGTTTTCCTTTCCATCTGAAGCATGGAATTTATACAGACCTCAAGGAATTTGAAGATTCTGTGGAAAGCTGAGGCAAAGAAAACTGAGTTTTCCTTATAAGAGCAGTTGAGGAGGCGCTGGAATGTCCTAATCCAGCATCTTAATTCCAGTGCTCTTGTTGTCTGACAACGGTGATGCTGGTCTCAGACACTGTGATTCAAGTATTGCAACAATTTAACTTTCTGTTTCACATTATGTTTCTCCCTTTGCTGCTAGATGGGATCCAGTAAACCAGGTGGCCGAGTGATCTTGGCCACAGAGAATGATTACTGCAAGCTTTGTGATGCCTCATTTAGTTCTCCAGCTGTGGCACAGGCTCACTACCAGGGGAAAAATCATGCCAAACGGCTGCGTCTTGCAGAAGCACAGAATAACTCATTCTCGTAGGTATTGTTCAACTTCACGCTCAGGCTGAAAGCATGTGGCAGTATCTCTGGCAGTCCTTTTTGTCAGAAAACTCTGAATTGCAGCTGTTTGTATTTGTTTAATCTTCAGGGATGCGTCAGAACTAGGCAAACGGAGGACAAGGAAAGAAGGGAATGAATATAAGATGATGCAGAGCAGAAGAAATATGTACACGGTTCAAAACAACACAGGTAATCAGAAGTTTGCATCTGTTCTATTGTATATTTAGAATAATAATGAATGTTGAGCAGACTTGTTTTTCTTCTATTTCTGAGCTCTGTTCTAGCAGGGACAGGTTGTTAAAGGAGCTGGTTCCAGCTCTGTTGATTCTTCTTGTCTGCATATATCTTCCCAGCTGCTAAAGTTACTTTGTTTTGTCAGCCTGCTTGTTATTCTGTTTTCTCGGTTTGTAACTTAATTTACCATCTGCCCTGCCTGTCTGTAAGGCTGCTCTAAGTGGTGACAATTTTCCTGCTTTATTTTCTTGGCAAGAGACCAGATGCTTTGACTCCTGCTGTAGCACAGCAACCTGTATGTGCACTCTTCTGTCCAGAATGAGGAAGTGTGTTAGCCTCCCTCTAAGACCATCTGTTCCTAGAGCCCTTTCTCAGGTGTTAGATGCTAACTTTTCCTCTTCACTGTTGAAGTGTTTTAGAGTGTCCAGCCCAGCATCTGTTTCCCTTTTTCATTTTTAGTTGTGTTATGAGCACGTATTGGTTGAAAACCTGCTTCCTGCTGAAGCTGGGTTTAACTTCATCATCTTAGTCGTTATCATTTGGAGAAAGTGTATGTTTTAAAATTCTATCAACTGTCCATTGGGGATGATTTTAAACTGGGTTAGACAGCTTATTCTAATCAAAAGACTGCTCTAGTTCTTGAGTTGGGTGATTAAAAAAAAATTGATTAATCACTTAAATGATCAATTAAAGAAGCTAATCTGTGGCTTCCTTTTATGTATTTGTTGGACTCGAAGCTGTCAGTGAGGTGCCTCAAGCTTTTTTAAATAGATGAACAGACTTTTCTGTTGTTTCCTCAGGTCCCTACTTCAATCCCCGCTCTCGGCAGAGGATTCCTCGGGATCTGGCCATGTGTGTCACCCCCAGTGGCCAGTTCTACTGCTCCATGTGCAACGCTGGGGCCAGCGAGGAGATGGAGTTCAGGCAGCATTTAGAAAGCAAACAGCATAAAAGCAAGGTGTCCGAACAGCGGTACAGAAACGAGATGGAGAACTTAGGCTACGTACAATGACGCGCCACCCTTGGTAGTAGTTTGCAAATAGAGCAGCTTGTCTCTCGCCTGCTGTTTGCCACATGCCCTGCTTTGTGCTCCATTTGATAGGAGTATGCTCTTGAGCTATACATGTAACACCTGCAAACTCAATGGTATGGTTAAATTTTTGTTCTATCATAGTTGGCAGGATGACACTGTGCAGGACATGGAGTGTTTTTGATGTTTGTTTGCTAGTTATCTGAGGCTCTTCATTGTGTTGAGTGGCTGAGGGGACTTTGTTTTCTCCTCGGCCTTCTGCATGAATATGCAAAGCCCAAGAAGTGCTGGAAACTTCTGTGGTTCTACCGCATGGGTGAACCACATGCAAAGCCTGTTCCCCTCTTTGCACGCCACAGAGTAGTGCTCCAGAATGTATCCCTCCAGCAGAGTCAATCTCTGAACAGCCTGTAAAAGAGGGGCAGGAATGGGACCTGTAAATGTGTGAGTTAGGGGTGTACTTGTCCACAAATTGCTAATTGTGGCTCTCGTTACAGCCTACAGTGAATTCTTTTCACGTGCCTGTAGAAAGGCTGTGCACACCTCTCTACCTTGGAGGGTCTTGCCTCTTACTACTTTCTCTGTGAAGCAGATTTCTCTCTGAACATCTGACATTAGATATCAGCTGATTAGCCACATCCAGAAATATTCCTCTACCAAACAGTTAACAATGAAAAAGGGTTCTTGGCATTGTTGACCGAGTACTCTTAATGCACTGTGGGTGTAGCTCATCTCTCTGTGCAAGTCTCTTTTGCTTAATGAATTGGAAAGCAAAGCTGCTTGGGTGGGATGTGCTGTGCTGATTCCATGTTAGATAGGGTAGGGTTAAGGATAGGTTGGAAGGAACTGTCAGCTGTAATTTCTTTGCATACTGATGTAGAAGAGAGCATTAGTGCCTGGCCTGCAGCTTTGTTGCTTTGGGAGAACAGGGCTTCCTGGGCCTTGGGAAGTAGATGTCCGTGTATCCCACCTCCACACCATTCCCTGGAAAAAGCCAAAGGGATGTTAAAGAGAAGAGGTGAAATGCTACCCATGTTAGATGAACTTTTTTCTCCCTCTTTCTTTTCCCATCTCAAACTGGGTTTTAATTTCATTCCTTGATGTGAAATTCATCATTTAGGGACCATAGAAATCTAAGGTTAGATAGGGTGTAAATGTTAACAGTGATGATTGTTTGAGTAACAACTTTTTGGCCATGCGGAAGTATTCACAAAACTTTTCAAGCATCTTTTTAAATGTCAGCAAAGAGTATGTGTCTGTTTTAATTTTCCTAAGCAAAAGTGGAAAGGGGATAAAGAGCAGAAGTGGGGCTGGCACTCTTCTACCCGTTTCGGTGGATGTGAGGAGCTGTGATCAGAATCTGGCTCACAATGTTCCTGTAATATTAGCTTCAGTGGCAAGTGCATGTCCCTGTTGGACCTTATTCACCACAGCACTGCTACAGCTGTACAGCAGTAGCTGATGCAGAGAGGGGGTAAAGGAGGGACCATGCCTTCTCTCTTCGTCCTCCATAGGTAGATTGAATTAGGTGCAGCTCCATCAGTTTCAGTACCATTTTACCAGGGAGAAATTTTACCCGATGCGTGATGTTGAAGGTAACCAACCCTGCCTTTTTTTGCCATTCTGATCCTGCCTTTTGCATTCCAGAAGGATTATCTGCTTGCCTTAAAAAATGAAAAATGACTAAACAAAAAATCTAGGTAGTTTTTATTAGTCTTTTTAGTCCATTTTGGAAAGGCTTGTCTCACTTGGCTGCTCATAAGTGAATGCTTCTTCTCAGAAACTGAGTATTGTTGTCTCTAGCTAGCTGAGCACCAGTTAGCTGTGCAACCTTAGCACTGCTTTCCTATATCCTGGGCAGGGTGAGCTCTTTCAAAGTAGTTGAAAGCAGTCTACATCATTCCAGGCTGATCCTTGCTGTGCAGATACAGGCAGGGCAGCAGACATCCTCTTGAGTGGCATTCCTTCTCCTCCTTTCTGCAAAGCCCTATTAAATATGCTTTGTGCGCAGGAGTGTATTAGGAGGTAAAACGGGAGCCCAGATTGAAGAGCACTAACTAGGCAGTTTTGACAGGCTGTTTGTTTCTCCTGTGCTATCCAGCCCACAGTTCACCTTTGCAACCCTGAAGAACATTTCCTTTGCAAAAATCTCCTGTCAACCTTCTCCCCTCATCCTTTGCTGTTGAAGGGCTGCTTTCCTCTTTGCGCTGTCTTTTGTTTTCCTTGTCTGACACCACTGTGCAGGGCCAGGAGGAGCTGGATCAGCCTTACCCTAAGTATTTCACCAGTACGGTCCATGCTTTGTAGTTAAACATCCCTCTTGCTGTAAATTAAAGCATGGTATTTCCCATAGGCTGCAATTAGTAGCAGAAAACCAACACTTTATAAAATAAGAGCTGGGGGAGCTGTAGGTACTTACCATGAGGACCAAGAAGGCCTTTTTGGTCTGCTTTCACATAGCTTAAAATCAGCTGTTAACTTCTTTGCTTGGGTTGCTGATCCTGCTCCCAGCCCAGCGACCTGCTCCTCATTTGGCATTTCCAGTGACCCTTCATGTCCTGTGACTGAGTAGCTGCTGGAAGTGTCAAGACTCATTTTGCTCCATGTGACGTTACCTCCGGGTACAAATGTGCTACATCCCACTCTCCCTTTAGCACAGGAAACTGATTACAAACACCTCGCTATCATCATTAGGGTTCAAGCCAATCCAAACTCACGCTTTCCAGCATGAGAAGCAGGATGGATTGTGGTTTTATTTTTTTGTGGAAGCTGTTCTCCAGATCATTGTTCAGAACGCATGTTGTGGGATGGGAAGGATACCATACAGCTGCAGTGCTATTTTCCACACCCAGCGAATCACTTTCTCTAGTTAATCTAAGTATCAAAATCAAGAAGTAGAACTTCTGTGAAACTGTCACATTGGCCAGTAGGTTAATGACCTTTGCTGCTAGAAACAGAATATAAATCAGTGTCTTCATATTTATTTTACTGTGCTGACCACTAATTGACTTGTTAGTATTTAAGGCATTACGTAGGTTGTTTTTGTTGAAGTAGTGAACTCTACATCGCACTTTGCTTTTGGATCAGAAATGATATTTAATATATTTGTGACAATGTTTTGCCTCTCACAGATGTGGTGTTTTCTTTCCCTTGATGCAAAAAGCTCCACTCCCCCTAAAAGAAAAACACACAAAAAAGCCAGCAGTGCAGCCAATGGATATTCTTTGTTTATTTTCATGACAAGCAAAACTAGGTTTTACTTTCAGCTCTTAATTAAATGTCCTTTTTAGGTTTTTTGGTCTGGTTGTTTTATTTTTCCCTCCAATGATTCCTTTGGTAACTTGAGATGATATTTGTAGGGAATTTTTAAGCATTTCTTTTAAGGTAAGGAAGAGAACTGTGGAATCCATGTACTTGTGAGAAGTATGAAAGTGATACCGTTTTGTTTGCATTTAAGCATTAGTTTTGCGTTCTGCACTGATGGGTAAATGCATTGTAACATTGCCTAACATTGGTCTATTTTTGACATCTTGCTTTTTTGGTATTTCTCAAAAGGAGCCCTGAAAACTTCTGTGGAGTTGCTTAAGATGTTCATTAGTGCAACAAAATGTGTTTTTTCTATAAAGCTTATTGTCCTTTTTCCTTTTCTAGATGCTCATTACAGGGTATTAGAAGGGAAAGCTATGACCATAGCATGGATTCATATTTTAGCTTACTAATGCATGAGGTCCTTTTGCTTCATTATTTGAGTAATACTCTCACTGTAACCAATGGAAATCTTGGCCAGGTCTGGAGTAAATGCAATACTCTAGCTAAATATATCGTGTTGGTTAGGGCCAGGGGAATTATATAGCTAAAATTTGTCTTTTACTTCTACACTTGGGTTTCAACACACTTCAGGTTGAGGTTTTGTTTTTTTTTTCTTGAGGAATGTGTCTTACTCTGTAAAGATTTGCTCCTGCTCCAGCTAAAGTAGTTTGAAATCCATGGACTTGAGTTGAATAGGAGCAGGCCTTGAAGCCTTTCAGGAATTTCATACTGCTGATATTTTCTCATAGATGCGCTTTGTTTAAAAGTTTTCAGATTTTACAACCATGTCTACAGGGATGCTCTGGATGAGAGACATCTGGTGCCAATTATGGGAAAACAAACACCAGGATTTCTAAGGGATTAGTAGGGATTGAAAAAGTATCAACTTGATTGACTTGATTTCTTTTGAAGTTAGTAGCTAAGCCTCTATTTTTGTGAGCTGAGCTGGTTTCTTTACCATCTGCACGAAGTTGGAAGTGAAGATGAAATACACTTTCAAATAAACGTGGTCAAATAATAGTTCTGGGAATTTCTCCTTTAAAAAAAAAAACATCACAGTTAAAACGTGTATCCTTTTATCTGAAATATCTGCAGGTAAAGGCAAGACTGTATTTTTTTTTCTTTTAATAAAATCAGTTTTTCAGTCTGTATTTTGCAGGGGAAGAATGATTTAATTTCCTTCTGCATCTGTCCAGCAAGATCATTTGCAAGTGCTTTGAATGTGTTTCATCTAGAGCCTTCTTGTCAGGTTGGTTTTGTACATTTGTCCTTCTTTCCTTTCAGTTCTACTGATCCCCCTGAGGGAATAGTTGATGAAAATGATTTTTTTTTCTTCAATCTATAATAAATCATCTTCCTCTTACCATTGTGCAGCCTTAGTGTTTGGTTTTGCAGCTGCTTGTGTTATGATGCCAGACTGAGTATCACTGAATTGATTTTAACCTAGCATTGAACGGGGCTGTGTCAGTATTATGTCTTAATACAGTGATAAAGGACTACTTCCACTGTAGTGTTTGTTACTCTGGGTGATCAGAGCACTTTGAACTGTTACTGAAAGCCAGCAGGGGGCTGAGTTCTCCCTCTGAGCTGTATTGGCTTCAGGAGGAGGTGAGATGAGAACCAAAAGGTATGAGAAGAGCTCTTTTTCATGCTGTACTTTTCCCTAGAGTAGACATCATAAGCTCTGGAACAGCCCCAGGCTGAACCATAGACTTGCAGTTCTAACTGCAAAAATGTTGGGATGAGCTGAGCCTGATACATATATTTGCATATTTTTTTGCCAGTGTGCTCTTTTGCCCTTCTGTTGCTTGAGAGCTCTAGAAGAGCATATGCTTATGCAGCAGAAATGACTTTCCAAACAGAAAGTACATCCTGAACTGGAGCATTAACACCAAGAAAATCTGAGGTTTGCCAGGTTGAATTCAGGTGAGAGAAAAACTTTGGTTATTCTTGGAGCTGTGATGGTGCTGAGAGCAGAATGAACTGCTGACCTGAAGGGCAGTATCCTGGCACCTCACGCACCTTGGGTTTTGTGACAACTCTTGTGGCACAGTTCTGAGTCTAGATGCAATTGTCTGAACAGGCGTGTGTATGGAAATGCTGAGTCACAGCCTGAACCAGTGACTGAGCACCTGGTGGGAAGGCAGGGCCAGCCAGAGGAAGCTCAGGTGCATGCAGTGTACCTGAGTGACCGGAAGGAGTGGAGCCAGGATGCACCCCTTCCCAGACCTCATTTAAGGGCTGGCAGTGGAGGCAAGGCTATCTTGCTGGAGATCCCTATGTAACAGAGGCCTTCCAAAGGTAAGCAGTTTTTCTTCCTTTGTTTCTGTGTCTGTGGCTGCTGCATATGGACTTGTCATTTGCTGTAACCTAGAATTGTGCCACTCTGCTATTATTGCTGTGCTTTCCATCACACTGTAGCATTACAGCATGTATTCCTGCACTCCCATGCCCGCTGTGATTCAGGGGATGGGGGCACTGCAGTGAGTAGTGACGCCATGGTAGGATTATTCTGAGGTACTGTTTTGTGGGACTAGGAGCTGCCTAAGTACTTAGGTGCCTTCTCCTATTGTAAGAGTCAAATGCAGGGTGTTTAATTTGTTCTCGTTTATAATTAATAGGGTCATTAAAAAAAAAAAAAGAGCTTCATTTTAAATCTGACCCCAGCCCCTCATTGTCTTCTGTTGGACTGTGTTCCTTACAGTTGTAGGAATGGATGAACAAACCCCTACAGAGCAGCACATTCCTGTTATGGGATGTTCAAGTGCTGCTTGACATTACAAGATGCTTTTTAATACTTACAACTGATAATTGCCTTCTGAATTAAGTCCATGGCAATTTAGTACAGTTAAACCTTAGTGACACACAGAGACACCTGAGCAACCTAATTTAGGTTCACAGGTATTTGTTAAATTATGCAGCAAATAAAATAATACAGAAGGAAAATCTTAGACTAATTGTGTAATTTAAAAGCATAAATAGCCCTCCTTCTGTTTCTCCAATTAGCCTTGTGTGAAGAGCTTTTTTAGTTGTCTTGTGACATTTTACAGCTGAGGAAGTGAAGGAAAAAAATAAGTGATTCATCCAGAGACTGTGGCTGAAAAGGAAGATTGAACCTGAGGCCTTTAAATACCAGGGTTCTGACCCCTGCGCCTTTTCCATGCATCCTCCTTGCTCACTGCCTGACGAGAATTACAAGATTTTTAAAACAGTTTGCTGAATAGCTCTTAGATTTTCATTTTTTTATGTATGATGACTTTACCTTGTACAAGGAAATGGTCTTTAGCAAATGGCTTAAAAGAATAATGAAGCTTGAGAGAGAGTTCTCCACAAAGATTTCATGGCAGAAGCAATACAGAGTGGTGGAAAAAAAAGACCAACAGCTTTTAGAAGGGTTGTAGATGCTCTATGCTTGTGAAGTACAGGTTAGGAATGCTCTTCTGTGTTCACTTATGTCCACTTCAGATAAATTCTCTCTATTCCAATTGCTAGTTCTCTCAAAGTGTTTGAATGGGATGCTGCTTGTCCTTTTAGGAATAGTAATGAACTGCTGTAAGAGATAATACCTACAATTCAGTTGGCCTAATCCCTCCCTGAATGACACTCGTTCTCTTGGCCTTATTCTGCTGGGCTTGCTTCACCTCCCTACCTGCGTAAGACAAGAGCAGATCTACTTAAAGTCGGTGGAATTACACAAGTGTGAAGAGAGATAGGAAGATTATCCACTGTATATTAGCTGAGACTAGAGTCTGCCTTTGGGCAGACTCTTTATTTTACACATAAAGATGTTAAAAAGTATGAATTGAAGCATTGTGTCCTGCTACCAAGGCCCATCTATTTTTTTTAACAAGGACGTAATGTGAATGAAGGAGTAAGGTGTAGAGTTGTAAGGAGAAAAGAACGTAGTTGCATATAGAGCTAAATATGCTGCATTCAGTGCATCTGTAGAATTTCATGCATGAATGCAGCATTTACCTGAGGAGGCCTGGCTATGTACTTTGCTAAATGCAAGGAGACCATGAGTGAAAAACAGCACATTAGCCTGTCTATTGCACTGGGTATTAAAAGATGAAATGTAGGTATGAAAAACTTGTGGAAAATCAAACAGCAAAACTCCCATGCACCAGAAGATGAAGACATATGGGCTAGCACCTGCTATTCTGAGGAGGTTATAGGGAGTATTTCAGACTTAAGAGACTTGCAAAAACAATAACACGATGACAGAAATCTCTGCAGCTGGCTAGAGAGTTTGGGAGCTGACTGAGAAGTCATCTGTGGCAATGGATCGTTATTGTTCTATGTGAACTTGTGCAGATGGGATTAATCCAGCAAAGACTGGGAGCTGTTGTGCGAGGCAAGGCTGGCTGAGCTTGGTAGCTATGGGAGTCGTCCTTCTCTGCTTTGACCTGCTATGTATGTGCATGTGTGCACAAGTGGGACAATCCTTGTAAGGACTCTTCCACCTTGGTATTATCCGCTGTTTGTGAGAGGAGAATGTGAATAAAAATAAGACATGTTTCAAGGTTGCAGTGACCCCAGGATGAATGCAACAATGCACAAAAATGAGGTGGTAGAAATTAGGGGTAGCAGCGGACAGCACCAGTTTGCCTTCTGTCAGTCCCACTGTCAGAAGACACATGCTGGGCATTCAGCTTTCATGTTTGCAGTTATACTTTTGAAATAGAATCTGGTAATAATCTGAACGATACTTCTAACCATTTGTATTAGCTTCCTTTGGGGCTGATCCACTAATGTCCAGGGCAAAAACCAAGACACAGGAGGCTCAGTTGTCATTATGCTTGGCTGAACACAGAGCCTTCCTCTTTACTCTTTTCCCACCAGGCAAAATGTAGCAGAGCTGGGCTGAGCGTTAGCCTAATATCAGCAAGCACAGAAGACATGACAATTTTTAAAACAAAGATGTAGCCACATACCTGAGTCTCTGAAGGTAGTATTGGAGGTTGTAAGTGAACCGAGTGTATGAAGAGGCACCAAAAGTTCAGGCTGGGTGTGGATACTTGGAGTGGTATCTCAGCTCTCAACTGGTTTCTCAGTTATATCAGCCTGGAGACCTTCCATGCACTGCTTAGCGTCTGGTATGTGAGACAGATTTCTGAAGACACAATGTTAATCTAGATTAGCATTGATCTTCATACAGCTTCTCACAGCTGCTGAGAAATTTAGGGATGGCTCATACTGCAGCTAGAATATGTGTATATATGTGCTGAATGTATATTAGAAGATGATGAGCTTCCAGGGGAGCTGTTCCTAATTTGGGTACAGACTAAAAATACTAATTATATGACGATGGTCTTGACAATAAGCAAGCACACTTCTAATTTGCATTTCTGATTGAGATAACAAAGCTGGCATTTCTTTCTCCTCTCACTAACTTCAGAGGCACTGACTTGATGTAAGAAATGGTGTCCTAAAGCCATTCTGAGAAAGTGAAGCTGTATTTCTCTGTCTCTTAAGGCTGCCCACTTAACAAACTGCATGGTAAATGGATGAGCAGCCAAGCTCTCTGAAATGGTTCATGAAAGCTTTGAAGTTACAAACGCTAGCCGGTGTTTGTTGTCATTGGTATATGACACCATATTCCCATGGTGAAAACAGTGCAGGTCATCCAAATAGGACCAGACCATGCATCACCAACAGGTTAGGATCATAAGTTGCATCTTGAGCTTGAATCATAGGCTGTAATACTTAAAAAAGAATATAATGTGCATGTCTCAGAGAGGTAAGTAATAATCAAAAGGAAAAACAGAAACATAGAGAACTTCAGTTTTTGTATCTACAGTGATCCTTCCAACCATCAAACATAGATATAAGTCATGGGTAACATTAAAGGCATTTTGCACCTCAATCTGCCTGAGTGTTTCATAAATCTCAGCAGGTATTGTAAATTACTGTAGGATTTTAGTAAAGCTGACTGCAAGTCTTGTGAAAACAAGGCTTAGAAACCAAACTGAGTTAGTCTTTTGCAAAATTTAACTCTTTGAGGAGAGTTGGTAGCGTGCAATTGCACAGATGCATTTGGGGGCAGCTATAGCCTTTGAGCTGGCCTAGAGATACCCAGAGCAATTCCCTGGGATTGCTGGAGCTGCCTATGTGAAAATTGAAGACTGCATTGCCCTGTGCCCATGAAGATGTGACAGTGATTACCATTCTCAAGGTAGATGTTCCGTACAGAAGCCCATCATCTTAATGCTGCACTGCCACAGTCAAATTAAAAATATCTAAGCATTTTCATGGATGCTGGTCAGGGTCACCCTGTGCTCATCTGGACCTTCTGAAGATGAGCTCAGTTTATTCCAGAAGGAAATGAGGCTGTGTCACATCATGCAGGAGCATCACTTACATTTGGCATTTGTGATAAAACAATGTTCTACAGTTAGAGCATCAGATGGCTGGCAGCAGTTTTGCCAGATGAATACTGCACATCTTTCCCAGAAGGTTTCAATCTTTATGATGCTGGAGGCTTTTCCAATTTCTGCTTATTAGGAATGATTTATTTTTGTAGGAGGTGCTGTCTTTAACCCAGTATTCTTGGTGCCAGCTACAGCACTGTAGAAGAATTGTGGCTGCAGTGCTTTGCTTTCTTAGTGGGGCTGCGTATCTGAAGCAATGGTCACCTTAACAAAATGAAGCCTCTGAGGGCTGCTCAAGGCCAGGTTGGATGTGGCTTGGGTAACCTGATCTAGTGCCTGATTTAGTAGTCAGCAGTTCTGCCTACAGCCAGAGGGTTGGAACTGGATGATCTTTGAGGTTCCTTCCAACCCAAGCCAATCTTATGGTAAGAACCAGGGGGCTAGCCGTCAGGCCTCAGGCCACCACGTCCTGAGGGCTCAGAGTCACCTGCAGATGTGCTCCAGTTTTTATGAGAGGAGAAGAGAACATCTGCAAAGGCAATTTTTTTATTAGTTCACTATTTGCTTAGTGAGAGGGACAGAAAATGCACACTGGATCTGTACTCAGAAAGAATGGATTTGGCTAGTTGAAAAAGTTGTGACTGTGTGAATTGAGTTTGCTAATGTTACACAGCCCTCAGTGTTCCTTCCCAGAACATTAATCCTCATTGCTCCCTCTGTGTTGTTAATAAAGCCTGTGAAAGTCAGTTACTGATCAGGTGGAGCAGAGAATTGGGAATGGCTGCTTGCTCAGTCTTAACCAATTCCAGTCCCTGCATTTTCATTGATGTGACCTTGGGGAAGCTGTGATATTTCTCTGTTTCAAGGGAACCTTTCCTATCTCTCTGGAGAAAGAGTAAATGTGAGGTGAGGGGATTCATAGATATTTCATAAGAGTATAAATAATAGACAAGGTGTAATACATGAGAGAGAACTCTGGCTGTGCTGACTATTCATGGCAGTGCAGTGATGCGCTTGATCCTTCTTCTGAGGGCTTTCTCTGAGCAACTCAGGCATTTTCCTGACACATTGGAGGAGGAGGCAGGTGAACAACCATGTGGTGAGATCAGAACTCACCTCCTAAGATGCTCTAACCAGTGCTTGATTCTTCTTCCCTGGAGGAATGGCTGTAGTAACTGAAAAGTCAAAAATAGCACAGAACTGTGACTAGTTTTGGAGGAAATGGGTCATGGTAATTCATAACTCCGGAAGAAACCCTGTCACCTCACCTCCACAGGCTCTGTTTTTCACAGCTGATCCTACAGGCGATGCGCTGTTTGGTGAGTGCCGGCCCACCTCAGACCCACTGCAGGTACAGGAGGAGGTTTCCTACTGGGTGACCAAAATCAAGGCAAACAGAGTATGATTTCCAGAAGTCTTGTAGCCTCTTGGAAAACTGTTTTATGTGCTCGTGCCTTCTGTGTGCGGAAGTCCCATCTGCCAGGTTGAGGAGCTGGAGCCCTGGCACTATGGCCAAGATGGCTCTGATGGGTGCCTGGAGCAGCGCGACGCATGCAGGATGCCTGTCCCCGTGTCTGCACATCAGTGCCAGCCTGAGGCTCAGCTCTCACACACTGTGCTCACACCTCCTGATTGCAGTGCAGGCGTGCTTTTAGAAAGGACTGCTACCTCCTTACACCCATATTTCAGGTTTTTATTCAATGTTGCCCTGTTTTCAGAGGTTTTTAGAGAGGTGACAGAGCGTTACGGATGCTGGCTTGTTGTTTTGAAGCAGGCAAGGGGAAGGTATTTTCTTTTGATTTCAACAGCACACCCAATAGGATTTTGGAAGTGGTAATATCCCCTGGAAACAGAAGAGGGCAGCTGTTTTTTGAGAAACGAAGAGCACAGTGACAGTTTTTGAGAATGAAATAGCAGCCACTCCGATCTCAGCAAAAGGGCTTTTTTCTCATGAATGAATAAAAATAGTGCAGTATTCCAGGGCCCATGGTAGTGTAATTAGTGTATGAAATAATGAGACCCCATCACCTTCTGCTCAGTCCCTGGGCTTCGTCTGGCAAAATTAGATTCTTTGCAATTTTATTGCAATGTAATTAAAATGTAACCAAGGGAATACAAAACTCAGTCTTCAGAGATGTTCATCATCAGGCTGAAAATAATCAGAATGAAAAGGATTCAGCAACTTGCTGGCTTTGCAGCTGATTTATTTGCTTACTGCTCAAACTGAAGAAAATAAAAAGAAGCTGTGAATTGTACATATGGAAAATTATGGGAAAAAATCAGGTTTAATAAAATGTTATTCGAACCTCTAAATGGATATTTTTAATTGAAAGTTGTTTTCAATTTGTACTTAACAACAAATGCATGAATTCCAAAACAAAACATCCTTCTTGTATGAAATCTTTCTTCTAATCCAAATAAGGCATTTTGTGACTTTTTACTTTTCAAAGCTTTGATTTCCAGGGAAAGTAATTACGTAAGTTCGATGTGAATTTGCCACTAGATTCAGTCCATCTGAACCTGTATGCCCTGGGACTGGGCTGGGGCAGGGCTAGATCCAGTGTTATGAACCTGTTAATATGCTTAAAGCCAAAGCAGCCAACAAGGGAGATAGTGCTGGAGCACTGAAGGCTAAATACCTGTGTGAGACCTCCACCTCCCTATGCCTTTGTTGTCCTGTCCAGTAGGAAATATAGAAAATTCAGCAGAGATCCCTTCCAGTGCCTTCCTGCTGTCTCTGTGCCTTTCTGGCTCTGAACACAAATGGGAGTTTTTGTATTTGGCTCCAATGAGGAACATATGAAAAGCGAGCTGCCTTTCTTTTTGAGTAGCTCTGAGGCAGAAACAATTAGAGACCCACAGTAATGAAACAGTACTGACTGAAAAGGCTAACCCAGAAAGACTACTCTTCTGATGCAGAAAATAATGAGGACTGCCCTAAACTTTTAATCAGGATCTCAACTTTTATTTGCAGCTCCTGACAGGGACTGCATCCCTTAATAACATTTCTGTCAGTTCCAAACTCCTGAAACTAATATGAGAGCAATGAGGATTTAGTGGAAGTGCTAATTACAGATGCTGGAATTATTCTCCTGCAATTCAAAACCTCTGGTGTGGAGAAACTCTTAGCACGGATGGGCTGCCATCTAATTTCTATGAAGTTGTGCTGTGGAAGGTGACCCTGGCTTTACGCACTTTCATTCTGCAAAACGTGGGCATCCTTCCTTCTCATTGACTTCCACACCTTGTGAAGAATTAGGATGCAAACAGTAAATTCCTCTTGCTCTGGAGACTGTACTACTCATACTCCTATTGCATGCCATTCCCTTTATTTCCCCTCTCATGATTTGTCCTAATGTCCCGGACAAATGGATACCAACAGTCTGGGGCAGCTTCCCATGGTTATTCATGCTGTGAGCCTGGTGCCAGCCCAATGAGATGCTCTAGGTGCCCAGGAGAACCCTGTCAGCATCCCTGGAAGGGTTTTATCATTCTTGTGGAAGCTGGGTACGCAGCAGCAAGCCCACACTGCCCTTATTGCAAATCCTGAATACGCTCTGTCATTTGGTAGTTCAGCAATTAGGGAATCAAGAATTAAGTTTGAAGGCTTTAAAGCTTCTATTTCAGACTGCTAGTTAGAATCATAGAATGGCTTGGGTTGGAAGAGAACTTGAAGATGATCTAGTTCCAACCCCCTGCTGTGGGCTGGCTGCCCCTACCAGCTCAGGCTGCCCTGCACTGTAGTGGAATTGCCAGGTCACAGTGTGAACCAATAGCTGAGCTCCAGGTGAGAAGGCATGGCTAACTCAGGGAGCTCAGGTGCACGCAATGCTCCTGAGTGACCGGAAGGGGTATAGCCTGGATCCACTCATCCTCATTTAAGGGTTAGCAGCTGAGGGTGCAGCATCCCTCTCTGGAAAAAGATTGTGTTCCTCTTGAGCTGTCACTGGTTGTTGGAAGGGGTAAGCTGATTTTCCTTCTTTATTATCTGTTATTTCTCTGTAGCACCTGTATCCCATTTGAAGGTCCTGTCATTGCTTTCTTTTGCTGTACAGACACCTTCAGGGATGGGGTACCCGCAGCTCTCTGGGCAGCTAGAGTATGTCACAGACCTCTGACTATGGATCTTTTCTCAAAAGGCAACAACTTTTGTGTGATTCTTCTCTGCCTGTTTTGCAGCCAGCTTGGAAGCTTGAACCTTAATATTAGTTCTATTTCAACTGTTGAATAGCATTAGATGATTCATCTCTTCTATTAACACATAAAGTAATACTGCTTTCTGCTTTGCCCATAATGCCTTTTGAGAAATAGATGAAGACATAAGGGACGTCAAACAATTATTCAATCTAAGCCTTTTTCTCCAGCCCTGCATTTTCTCTCCTTATTGAATGATTATGTGCTGGTCCTTGCCCAGTTGTGCTGGAGATGATGCATGCTGATAGCAGCCATCTCTTGTGAGGGAAGGCTGTGATGAGGGTTGCACAAAGGCCCCTGGGTGGAACAGAATGGAGAAGAAGGGGAAGAGACAAACTGCATTCTCTGTGCTCTTTTAGTAAGCCAAAACCACTATCATAAAAATGCCAGCCCAAACTTTGAAAGTCAAAGTGAAGTCTGAATGACTGAACTGAAAACCTCCTTCAGCCAAAGAGGCAGCATGGAGATCTTCTGCACTGGTCAGTGTTTGTAGAGTCATATGTGCTCATGATCCCAGCAAACATTGTGAGGAGTCAATGTGCTCCATGGCAATACAGATGGAGAAGTTTTTGTTGTTGGGGTGATGGTTGACAAGTGAGGTGGGTTTTGCAGCTGGAAGGTGAGGACCCGTTGTATGGATTTTGAGCTCTCGTTACATGATGAGGGCCTGGACAGAAGGGACACTGCACACTCCCTCCCTCCCTCTCCCCTATTAAGAAAGAGGGAAATAGATCAAATAGGAAATGTTAGAAGTAAAAATGAGAGTCAAGGGAAATCTTATGGCATTAGCTTTTGGGGAAGGATATTTGTAAACCCAATACTCAGTTTCAAATAAAAATGTCCCTTCTCTTCTAGAGAGGTGCTTGCTGTTGTCAAAGGCAGCAGCCCTACCAAAACAAAGCTGCATTTTCTCAGCACATCATTATTATAGTTATTTCCTCAGCACTGACAGCATCCCCACTGCTTTCTCATTACTTAATAGATGTATAAGAACCTGGTCCATCTCCCATTGAAGTCAATAACTATCTTTCTTAATTAGCACTCAAATCACTACCAGTCTCTTAACATAGAGTTGCAGCTCCCACTCTGTTCTTGGAGCTCTCTATGGCCAGACTCAGGGCTTTAGATGGCACCCAATGGCTGTCAGAGGCTCTCTGAGATGCCTCTGGAGGACTCCAAAATGGCAGACCCAGCAGCAGACCGAAGGATGTGGTGGCTGTGCCTGCAGAGGGGCAGCTTTGTTGCCCTGCTCCACTTCAGTAAATAGCCTGTGAGTGTCAGAACTGCCATTTTACTCACAGAAAAAGGAGTCTTTCCTCCTTTTCCCTCTGGGCTGTATCCCTGAGGGCTGCAGTGACCTTGGCACTCCCACCAAGAGCTGGGCTGGGGCCCAGGAATTAAGACATGCAGGCTTCTAAGGCCAATTACAGCACCTGGGAGTGAATGATAACTGGCTGGAGCTCTGCAGCCTGGAAAGCTGCTGCGTACCAGTGCCAAGTTCACTGCAGTGGGCACAGAGCAATTGATGTAGATACTGAGGGGATGCAAAGGGAGTTGGACCTGTTCAGCAATGGGTGCTGAGACTGCAGGGTGTGTTTGCTGTGCGAGGTTCTTTATTCAGATTGTGATCTGAAGTGTTTGCAGTACTTCAGTCAAAAGGAGAAAAAAAAAAGCGAGAAAGAATGTGCTTTGATGAACTTAAAGAGTAGAGCAAACCTGGCTCCCTGCTGACTGTACCAACGTTTGCTGAAATTTAGCTTATCAGCACATGGTGATATTTGCTAGCAAAACAGACTAAATGATCTAAACCAAAGCACCTGGGGCCATTATAAACCTCCAATGCCTTAGAATAGAAAACTGTCTTGTACAGGGGCTCTCAGGCTTCTCTCGTATCATCCCTCCCAGAGGCATCTGGAGGCATCTGTCCTCAGCTAGGATTGTGAGGGCTGCCACCTATTTTCCTCTCACTGCGAAGCCTATTTTACATTTGCACTATTTGCACTCTTGACTGCTGATTTTCACAACTACTGGGTACAACTGAATTAATTGTGTGTATGGGATATGAAGGCAGAAATACGTGCTTTGCATGGGTTCCATAGGAGATTAATGCCAGAGCTTTGACCACTTTGACTTAAATCCCAGACCCACATACTTTGCCCCCTCCTTCCTCTTTGTTTATTTGAGTTGATAACAAGACCCTCCTGACAAGGACAGCACCTGAAGTGACCCATTAATGTACACTGCTGGTTTGAGTGCAGGGGCAGACATCAGTAAATAAGGGCAAATATCAAGAAATACTGATGGGACTGGGATTTTTCTTGCAGGGTGGAGCACATTAACTAGTGATAGGACGTGAGATAATGGCCTCAAGTTGTGCCAGGGGAGGTTCAGGTTAGATATTAGGAAAAAAGCAGTGGTGCATTGGCATGGGCTGCCCAGAGAGTGGTGGAGTTGCTGTCCCTGGAGGTGTTCTAGAACTGTGGAGATGCGGTGCTGAGGGACACAGCCAGTGGACATGGTGATCTCAGAGGTCTTTTCTAACTTTAATGATTCTATGACTAGCTGCAGCAGATGGGGTGCATGGGGAGCAGGGCCCCTTGCTGGCACCACAGGCTGCCCCGGCTCCAACGTATTCTTTGTTCACTCACGTCTCACAGTGGTTTCATTTATCTATATGTGCTAGCTCAACAAAACCTCCATTTCTTAACTGCTATGATAGTCTCACCTCTGCTGCCTATTGAAAATAGAAAAATCCGTGCAGCTAAAATGGAGTGTTTTGATGAGTATCTTCATGCTTTTTCAGCTCTTTCTTTGCTTCACATCATAGTAAACTTCAGAACCTCACCTCGGCACCTGCAGGACTGCCTTCAATTTACATTAATTTCAGACACCACAAAGTGAATCCTTAATAATTCCCTGAGCAATGTTAACTCTTTTCTTTTTTTTATAAGGAGAATGAATAAAAGAGTCTGAAAGAAATCCATATATTGTACATAATAACAATTTGCAGTGAAGCAGTACTCTTAATGTCCCAACGAAAGCTCTTGCAATAAAATATATACAGTTCTCTCTTTTTGGCTGTTGATTCCAATTTCATAATGTTATCCCAAGCCTTTCAATTTTTGGAGCAAAAAGAAAATAAGATCTCAGTTCTTCATGCTCAGGAGCAATACAGCCTCATAGAAGAGTGAGGTTTCCTCCTGGAGCTGGGATGATTCCTGGACTTGCCTGGGTACGGTGTGGGAGAGGGAAATCCCCTTCCCCCCCCCCACCCCCCGATGCTTTTCCAGTCTGGAAGGAGAACTTTAAAGAACAGCCACTTAAAATTATGATATATATTCCATCAAAAAGGGTCCTGGCTTATTTCTAAAGCACAGAAAACTGAAAAATGGTTTTGTTTAAGCAATGTACTTATCTCCGTTGGAATGTGAATGAAGATTAATCCTTGGTCATGTTGGAAAAGACTTAGCTTTGAAATCACAGTTCCAGTGTTTTAAAATTAACATATACAGCAGAGTGAGCTCTTTTCCTCTGAGTTTGTCCACTATGGGTACTTTTTACCTCAATTTAATTGACTGCCAATTAATGTTAAGCAGTCACACATTTTTTAAGTCTGGTGTAGACACTTTCCCATATTAATCTCCATGTTATCTGAGATACCTACCTCCACCAACCCCAGAGACAGTTTTGTCTATTAGATATATGATATACAAGAACAATATATGATATGTGATGTTGAAAAGAACAACTGTATCTCCATTTAAGATGGCTGGATTTTGCACCTTCCTACAGCCCTTCACAAGGAAACAGGCTACGTAAGCTGGTACATGCAGGAGAACGAGCAGCTTTCTATAAATGCCAGAAATGTGCATTTCATCTGATCTTGTTCTGAGAGCAAGCACAACCACCTGCTGGTGGCTGCTAGTGATGAGAATGGGGCTGCATGCAGCTATGGCTAAGCTAAGCCAGTATTTGAGAGGGGAAATAGCTGGCAGAACCATTTACTTTCTGGTGGTGAGGACCTCATGTCCCAAGGTGCCAGTGACTCATTCTTAGATCTCAAACAACAAATGTGTTGCCCAGTGCTATCATGACTGATGCAGCAGAAACCATTGAGGGACTCTTTTCTTTGCCTAATGAAAGCAAAGTATTTAATCAAGAGAGACCAAACGGATTATTAGAACTTCACTGTTCTCCTTCCGGGACCTATGCTGAACAACTTTCATGAGGACTTGCACCAGCACTTCAGTGGCTGGGTCTGCTGAGCCCACAAAGTCCCCAAACCACAGTGAACACCTCAAAACTGGAGTGCTATGGGCAGCAATGCCATAGGCTAGGCTGGGCTGGGCAGTCTTCCTAGTTCAACCATACCAAACACAGAAGGGCTGTACCAGGGGAGTACATCATGGCAAACTGGTGCCTCGATACAGGCAACAAGGACATTAATTCCCCCCTCCCACACAAAGTGACAACAAAAAGCCATCACCCCTGGTTTCCAAGATGAGCTTTGTCTTTGCAATACAGCCTTGAGCAGACCTGTAGATAACCCTATAGCCTGAGGAAAAGGAGCTTCTGCAAATGTGACTGAAGAAAGCCCCCATACAAACACTGAACGTGTCTTAACTAAGGTCAGTAACAGTGCCACAGCAAACTGAGCTTTAAGGAAAAAAACGCCTTTTATTTTAATTATTATTTAAAGAAAGGTGGATAGTTCTATTGATTTTCTTTATTCTGGATTTGTGCAGTGATTCCATGAAGCAACTTTCACTGCAGTGTTCCTGAAAATAAATGGACCACATATTACTCTCATTCATTAAAACCTACCAGATCTATTTAAAAAGAATAGGAGCTGATTGTGTTAGCTTTCCGTAATTGAAAAGGGGCTGGCTGCACCACTCTTCTCACAAAGTAATTTGTCTGCTTGGGAGCTGGATCATCAGCTGCGGTTAAAAATCCTGCTGCTTTCAGGATTTTTGTGTCTCACTCTGCTTTTTTTTCCCAAGCCATACTGAGCTTGGCTTTGTAACCTACACAAACTGTGGTGAATGAAACCAAAGCCTGTCTCTTCACTGACCTTTTTCCCCACTGCCACTTGGATGCTGGCTCTCCTGCTGCCCAACTGCTTCCCTTTGGTGTCCTCCCTCTCATGCAGAGGCTAACACACCCACCCCCACACCCACCCACCCCATCCCAAAGGAGCCTCTCTCCTTCCCTCTCACATTATTTTGGAAGCAAGGAAGCAGGAAAAATTTGAGCTGTAGGATCCCACATTAGGATCTCAGAGAAGAGCTGCTGCACGGGTGTGCTGCCAGGGCCTGACAGCTTTCCTCCTGATTTGTGGACCTGTGGGAGGAAAAGCAGTCAGAAATCAATGTTAGTGGATTTTAAATGAAGTCCTAAATTATCTCACCTTTGGTCATAGTGGATTAACTCCAGAATGATTCCTAAAAATTATATTGGTTTTGAATGCGTGGTGGGTCCAGCATTATATATCCCACTGCCAGAGGGGGGAAAAATAATAAAAGAAAATAGTAGAAAAAGCAATAACATTTTTTCTGTTAGACTCCATGTAAAGACCTCTAGATTTACCTCCCAGAGAGCTACTGATGAAAATACCACAATGCAATAACATTTGTGGAATAAGAACCCCTGCACTGCTACTGCACGAGGCATAGAGACCATAAAGATAGAATATATCAAATAAAGAAGTTTTTTTAAGTATACGAATAGAGGGTCATCTGCAAGTTGTTTTTCTTACTGGCTTTGGAACCAGGTGTCAGTAGGTTTAATCACTGTACACTTATGTGTTAGTGTGATATAAGTGAATCTTTATTATAGTGGAAGAGAAACACCTGTGACAGAAAAAAAGCACTATAAGTACTTCATCATTTCAGCCACAGCTGCTCTGCGGCACTTGTGCTGAATTGCAAGAGATAGTAAAACCCATAATCATTTCCTTCTTCTGCAGCTTCCAGCCAAAACACAATTAGAGTGAAACGCTGAGCTTTGCAGAAAGAAGAGGTGAAACCATGACCCCCAGTGCCATCCCCAGGGTGCAGTGGGGATGAAATTGAGGATGGCAGCCCCCTGAGCGAGGAATGTGGAGGATAACACTGGGCCCAGGAGCACACACACAGGTGGGAGAACGGAGCTCCACCACAGCTGCTTGGGGTTAGGAGATGTGGGGTCCACAGGAGAGCTTGGTTGGGATGGTTAAGGCCTGTTCGGGCCTTCAGTCCCAGGCTTCAAAAGTGCTCAAGGCAGCAGCTGTAGGGTTCTTTGGAAGGTTTTAGGCTTGGATGTAGTGTGTGGCTTGTTTCCTGGCTCCTAGTAGTGCTCCCCAGGTATGTATCATGCTATGGACAAGTCTGTATGAGCTTGGAGGCCTAAATATACTTTACTTATTGCTTTTAATTCTGTTATGCTGTAAGTGGGGCTAGAACAGGTTATTGGAGGAAATAGTCTTCTATATATATAGAAGTATATATAGCGTTTCAAGGGAAAGCAATACATTTCTTCACCTTGGCTGTAAGCAAGGGGTATAGCTCCTTTAGCAATTGCTGAAGGGTCTGCATGAGAGCGGCACGGCCTTCCAGTGGTGCTTGGGCCTTCAGGCAGCACTCCTCAGAGAGTCAAATTTTCTCACAACAAATAAGGCTGTGGATGGGTCTCAATCTGTCTACCCTCTTTTTTGAAGTGCTTTTGGTTGTGTCTGGCTGTTATAAGAACTCTATGGCCCTTCTGCAGCTGTGTGAGCAAACTGACTGCTCTTTGAACGATACTGGGTGCACAAGGAAATGCCAATGGGTGACCACATGGAGGAGCCCTTGGAGGAGGCCTATGACTTTTTTCCAAAATCTGGCTATGAGTTGTGCCCTTGGGTCAGTACTGGAAAGATGTAGTACCAACAAATGCTGTAGTGAGTGTTGGGCTGTGGATGGCTTCTGTGGGGACATCACTGGCCCCATCCTGGTCTTGCCACGTGCTCAGCCCCTTGGGTTGCTCTCTGGCATTCTCTCCCCTTTCTGTGAAGCAAATGGCTTCCCCTTCTGAACATCAGAAACTTTTGGTCATAAGAAGTCATGCCCAAGTACTTTTTTCCTTAACGAATCTTAAAAAAAAAAAAAAAAAAAAAAAAAAAAAAATCAAGCTCCATACCCTGATGCACACATTTTATCTACGAATTAAAGGCTCTTATCACACCAAGCTCTACTTTAAAAATAGTTCATAGTTCCCCTATGGACTGTGGAGGAAAAAGATTTTCTTAAGCAACATGTGGTAGAGAAACTTATGCACTTCCTATCACTTCTGCCTCTAGAGAGGCAAAGTTGGGGAGAGGAGAAGGAGTCACAGCAGTGAAATATTTTCCCTTTCTTAAGTAAAAATAGCTTCAACTCTACTTATTTATCCTCTCAACTGGCTGGAGATGGAAAGGCCCCCAGTGCAGAAAGAAGCATAAGGAAAAGGTGATGATGTCCTGCTTGACTTGAAGCAATCCACTGTGAAGGGCCTGAAGATCTGGTAGTGTTGCCAGGGCTTGTTCCTTTCCCTCTGGAATTGGTGGTGTTTTTTCCTGGAGCTCCTTGGTCCACTGGCACCAGAAGGAGAGCCACTAGTTTCCCTGTCTACCATAGGTAGGTAGAGTAGATGTGGCACTGAGGAATATGGCTGGTGATTATGGTGGGGATGGGTTGATTGTTGGACTCAGTGATTTTAGTGGTCTTTTCCAAGAGTAATGATTCTATGATTTTTAGCTGAGAAGAGAACGTTGATGTACTGAATGAGGAAATCCAGTTGGGTTTTGGAATAAAAGAAACCTGCCTTCCACCTTACCCTCTGCAAACCAGAGCATACTCTGAGGGTTTTCTGAATGTTGGCATTGTCAGCACCTGAAAAATATCAACACTGGTGTGTGGAGCATCAGTAATGCTCCAGTTACAAGCCCAATCCTAAAAGGTGACCAAAGAACAGAAATAGGGATGTATTATTCTCCTATCCCTTCAGCCTGATGTTGTGACAAGGACAAGGTGGCCCCACACTCTGGTGGTGATGGGGAGATATGTGGCTGGGCACTACCAGGCCTGCACTCGGTGTGGAGCCCCCTCCTCCTTGCTATCACATCACCCGATTTACATGCACAGCTGTTCCAACACCAATTAGTCATGTGATATTTGAAACATCAAATATTCTTTCCCTGCTTATCAACACTGTAATTATGGCCTGTCAGGGCTTTATGCTCTTCTTAAAATAAACACCCAAACGCTGGTGTTAACCCTTAAACGCTGTGCATTGGCCAACTTGTGCAGTGGTTTAAATCTCCAGGATAAATTGAGTTGGAGAGTTGGTGACTGTCCCAAATGCACAGAGCAGGGTTGGTTGGCAGAATGGGCTGTGTAAGCCTGGATTTAATTATTTGCTGCCGAAGTATGCGTGAAAGGACTGCAGCCCACTGAGCCCCCCATGGCACTCAGCCATGGAGTACAGGAGAGTGGTGGCCCTTGGGTGGGTGTTGCAGGACTTGGCCCAAACCGGGGAAGCATTAAACTCAGCATGGTTTATTGCTCATTTTTTCAGTACCTTGCAAAAGGAGCATTTTTCAGCTGCACCCTGACTAACTGCAAACCTCTTCTGCTGGCTAGGCCTATATTTTGCTGACTTAAGCCACTCCAGAGCTAAAAGTCCCCAGAACTGTGTGAGAACAGTGCACTCGCAGATAGTAACAGGTACAGTTATGGGCCATACTTCTGCAAGAAAACACAATGATTTTTAAGGCTGTCCTTGTGCCAGCACTTCTACCCAGAGGCCATCTGAATGCACAGATGTGGAGCTACAGCTCTGGAGCAATGCTTTGAGCCCTGCTGATCCCTGTTCCTTGCACTTGCTGCCCCTGCAGAAGTGCAGTCAGAGGAATGCTCTGTTTGAGCACAGAATGCTGTGGACTGGATGTAGCCCTGGCAATCACAGAGGTCAGCGTGGCAGATACAGGAATATGGGGCTACTCATTGCAGTACTAGCCCTTCTTGCAGCCTCAGTGCCTCTTGGGCCTTCAACAGTCCCGTAACCTGTGAACCTACTATCAGAATCTGTGCTCTTGAGGCACCCCAAAGCTAATTGCAATTACTCATGGGTAGTGAGGTTCAGGTCTGGACTGAAACTCACAGTTCTGAGGGCACATCCAAGTCTTGAATGTCTGCACAGTCTTTGTCTCAGTGCATTGCCTTATCTGCCATGGAACCCTGTCATGCTGAGTTGGCAGATGTAATTCTTTTTTTTTTATTCTGTTTATAATGCTTGATGTTCCACAATGTGCATATGCTTATTTGCTTCCTGAGGAACAGGAGATGCTATATGGTGCAAGTGTGCTATGCATTGAGACTGTGTTAATTCTTTACATTTCCAATGCTGGAGCTATCTTGGAGTCAGTGAGCATAAACTCTGACAGATTCAGACCAAAGGCTTAATAATAATATAAAAAAAAAGCTGGAGACATTAAAAACAAACACGTGTGTGAGATAGACTCTGACACAGTCTCTGCTGTCTGTGAAGCGCTAGTCACCGTGGGGAAAAACATTTAGAAAAAAAATCCAGGTAAATCAATTAGTTTTACTTCATTTCCTCTTCATTTCTTTCACTGCCTTATCGTGTTTCACCACATTTTGCTGTGACATGGCGATGTGCACCGTGGCTGAGAACCGATTGCACATCGTGATGGGGACAGTCACGGCTCGTGGAGAGTCCTCAGTCTGTCTGCAGTGCTGATGACTGTGGTTAACCAGTTCCCATCTTTCCAAGCACACAACCACCCTCCTCTCTGACCTGACCTATAGACAATGCCGAGATGAACTGGGGCAATGTGGTCTCTGGTAGCTGTTGAGTTTGTGTGTTGGTAGATTTGTATTTTACTTGAGGAATAGACAGACCTAGGAGCTCCAGGGCAGGTCTGTGTGCTGGTTTCATTCTCTTCAATCTGCTCTGGCAGACCTCTATGGGAGAGGTGACAGGAGCTGGTGGATGGGACTGGTATTGCACCAGCCTGGCCATTGCTAGAGACAAGCAGGAAAAGGATCTGCAGGATTCTAGGGACAGAGAGGCTCTCCGTCAGCTTCTCTTAACTTCAACCTCACCATGTCCTCTGCTGAAGGACATCAGATGTGTCCCCTTGACCCCGCCCCGGGTACAGGGGCTGTCTTTACATGATGCTGTGCCTCAGAAAAAGAACTCAATCTTCATGCCTCTGGTGCCCACCTCTGAGCTGGGCTGCTCAGGGCTGGCATGGCTGTCTCTGGAGAGAGCCTTGAGCCTTGGAGAAGGAGACATAGGGTTCTGCTGGACGAGCAGCAATTGGCAGCAGCTCTGTCAGTCATTGAGGGCAAACACAGGACAACAAGGGTTAAAAAGAAGTAGAGCTATGACTTATTAACTCAATTTCTTCCATTTGGGGCAGGGCTGGGGGTCCTCCTGTGGAGAAGTGGTATATCACTGTAGGTGAAGTCTGTATCATAATGCGTATATACAAACGGTGCCGCATGAAGGCTGTTCAGGCAGCTCTATTTCTGGCATTTTGAAACTTTAGAGTGCTTGCTTTTGCAACCTGAATAATGTTCTTTTAAGTGTATGGTTCAGGGTTTTTTTTAGTATGTAATTATAATCTTGTTCTACATAATTTAACAGCATCAGGGCAGGAGATTTTTATCTGAGGCTGGAAGTAATTGTCACCCGAGCTTATTGCTCAGCTGAGGCGACACGAGGAAAGGTCTAAGTGCTACTGTCAGCCACACAACAGAGCACAGGACGAGCCCACCCCTGGATGTGCATGCACAGAGGGGTGATTCTGGGCTTGGAAAGGTGATTAAATCTTTGCCGTGCTCTGGATCCTTGGGGTGGTGGTGGTGAGTCCGTAGCAAGCTGCTGGGGGGACAGCCAGCTCCCAGGCTGGAGGGCTGGTGACCCCAAGGCTTCCTTGGCCAGGCATCTGGGTTTTGATTAGTGCTGACTCCAGCTACATAGAGCTCTGATGGGAAGCAGGTGGCTCTTGGGCTTTACTTCTCCTGCTGTTCTGTGCGTGTAGACCAGCATGGCCATGTCGTCTCAGGGAGAGAGGCCAGAAGGGGTGGGAGGGGACTCAGAAAGGATATGAGGGAGCAACACATTTCCCAGATCATTAATCTGCTATTTGTGGCCAGGATGATATTGGCTTGAGATGAAGGACTGCCAGAGATGGCAGCAGAAATCTGGGACTGCAGATGTTCTCCCTCCTTCAGGTGACTGCTCAGCAGCACAGAGCTAATGGCGGAGAACAGGGACATCACAAGCAGTGTGTGCCTCCTGAATTCCTGCTAGCTGACCGTCCTATTGTGCACAGGTGTAAAGCAAGGCATTGATGGCTTAACTGGTTGAATTTCCTTAACTGTTGTTGATGTTGATTCCATTGTGATGGAATAAAGGCCTCCCAGTTTTGACAGAAGAGTATCTGAATTCCTTTTAATGGCAGTTCTAATTTTGATACTCCTTAGTGCGGGGAAAGCCTTTTTGGATAGCTCTGCTTGTGTCCCTAATAGGATGTGTCAGAGTTAAGAGTGAAAAATGGAGTGTGATAGTGTTAGCAGAAAATCAGGCTTTGAGTGAGGTTGGTCAAATTGCTCATTTGCAGCCAAGTCTGTCACAGCCCCAAACATGGCTCCTTCTTGCTGGTTGTATCCTGTGCTGTGGGGCCTGGCAGCTATCCCATTCTGCATCTGGTTTGGCAGTGCTTGTGTTCCCTCCTTGCCCAGCACCCAGCTCTGCAGTTCATTGTGGTTCTTCCTGTGATCCCCTGTGCCGTGCTGTGTGGGGATCTGAGCACTTCATTGTTTGGCCCCCAGGTAGCGAAACATCTCACGTTTGACAGCCTGAAGGCAAGCCTGGTGTCAGTTTGCCTGGCAGCATTTCAATTAAAGTGGTCCTCTCCAGGTTGTTGGGGACATTGGTACCGGGAGCTGCCACCAGCCGCACCACTGCTACCCTGGTGATGGTGGATAAATGCTGCTTTTCTCCTTCCCCTCCCGGTGCTGTGGTGCTGTAGGCTCTGATGCTTTGCTTTACTCATAGCTGTGACCAGTGATGTCTCTGGGGTTTGTTAGGGCAGCTGCTAGTGGCTGAGTCCCTGTGACCAATCCTGTGCTCCTCTGATGGCTGAGGAGAATGGAAGACAAGAAACGTGTCACCAGTCAGCCTCTAAAAATAAATTCTTCAAAAGGTTCACTGAACCAAGCAATTGCCGATAGCTTTGTTTCGCATCAGAGGAACTATTATACTTATTTTTCAAGCGCCCCTAGTAGGAAAGCTGCTCCTCTCCTGGATTTCAGCAGGCAGCGGTGGGTCAAACTGAGAAATGGAAACATCGTGTTTTCAAAACATTTCAAACTAAATAGTTTCTACTTTTTCCCCAGATAACCCAAACCACTCAGAAGAGTCTGTATGCAGTTGTGAAATGTCTGAGTACATCACAAACTGCAATTTCCTTCTGGACCCTGAGTGCTGGGAAGTGACAAGCTCAGGGTACTCAGTGAAGCAGGAAAGTGTTCTTTTTGCCTGGGTCTATGATAGATGACGAGCAGTGCAGCAGCTAATGGAGAGCTGATGCTATCATGCTCAGGTTCTGAGGCTGCAAGGTTGCACTGCTGCAGAGATCCACTTGAAAAGCTGCAGCTCTATTAGGGCATTATTGGATGAGAAGGGGAATTAGCTGTCCAGTTCTTAAGGTGCTGTCACACTGAAATTGCTGTTTCTCCTAGAGGTTTCACTGCACTGCTGTAGGGTGGCAGTTTCTGTAACACAGGTGCTGGAGCCTGCCTGGCCAGGCCAACAGCAGACACAGCTTTGAGCCACCTTCACCAAGCTGTGCGGTGCCTTGTGCCGTGCCAGCAGCCTATGCTGGGCACTGCTTTTGGGGTGCATGTTTCAATGTGACCAAATGCTGCTGTTCTGCCGGAGAGCCCCCTACTGCACACATGAGGTTTGTCTTTGGCTAGCAGTGGTTGCTCTGTGATGTGGCCATGATGAAGGCGCAGTAAGTCCCCAAGGTGGGGACAGTGGCTGTGTCCCCAGCCTTGCCTTGGGCCTTTTGCCAGGTCTGTGATTGTGGCACTGTGTCTTCTCAAGGTGTGCAGCCCTCTCATTTCCCGAGCCCTCTTTCTGCCTTTCTGTATTTACCTCCAACTTCTACTGATTGTACTCTGGGTACATTTTGTGAGATAAAAGAGATATCTCCTCAAACAGAAGAGCTAAACCCAACTGTGCTCTCTGTTGTCCTAGCTGGTGACATTTAGTAGGTCTGCAGCAAGGTGCCAAGTTTCAGAGAATTGCAGCAAGGTTGGTCACACTTCTTGTTCATAGTTGTTCCAGAATAGAAATAAGACCTGAAGTAATCTAATTAAGAAAATACCTATTAAAAAGGCTGTGTGAATGTGGCACCTGCAACATTAAGCATGCCCTAAATCCCATGAGTGGGCCTCAGTGTGTCCAAGCACTGCGCTGACATTTTCTTGTGGCACTTTTCCACTGGGACTTTTGCAGCCCAGGTTGCTCCCTCCTGCCACAGCTGGATATGAAGTGAGATGGCCGTGCCAAGAAGCATACGTGTTTAGTTGGCATGGTGATGATGGGGTGGTGGTTAGTGTAGGTGATTTTAGTGACCTTTTCCTCCTCAGTGCGTTTGTGTGAATGCTCAAGTTCACCCCTAGAGCTGTGCGTGGATAGGGGATGTTTGTCATTCATTCGTGCTGCCTACAAAAATATCAGTTTTGCTCGAAGTGATATTGAAATGGTGGTAGGAAGAAGAGCAACACGTCCCCACCAAAGCACTCCTCTTTGGGGCAGCAGGAGCTGTCAATGTTGCGTTTGCCGTGCTAATACTTCAGTGGGGGGGTTAACTGTGCCAGGCAGGTAATTCCCTTTAAAATTACTGTTTTACCTCGCTCCATCCAATTACTCAAGTTATTTTGCTATCGCATGGATCTCTCTGTTAATGTAAACAAAATGATTACAGAAAGCAGCAGCATCAAGGTGCGACACCCACAGGGAGCGCTGACAGCAAGAGCAGCGTGCAGTGTGTTTCAGGAGCTCCATCAGAGCCAAACGGCACTGATGTTGGCAGCCTGGTTGTCGTGCACGGTCCTGGGGTGATGTTGGATTTGTGAGCTGAGGTTGGCAGTGCAGCCCTCCCTTTGGCATGGGTGGCAGCAGGAGTGTGGATAGGGAGACACATGAGCACCAGCACAGGGCAAGCCCCTCTGCTCAAAGGGAAAGCAGTGTTGTAAAGGAAGAAAACTGGGAGCCATGTGGCTGTACTGGTCCTAAATATGTCCCAAAAGGGACAGCTTTGGCAGAGGACAGAGCAGAGCTTTTTGTCCAACAAAGACTTTGCCACACCGGTCCCACTAACGGTGGAAGTGCCCAGATCTGCTGTGATCCATGTGAATTGCACAAATTGATCCAGAAAATGTTCTACGCTGAAACCTTTGTGAATTCCCTGTTGCATCAGCACTCCTGATTTCTTAGCAGCAGGAGCTATAAAGGAAAGTCTAATGAAACAAGCCAGGTCTGAATGCAGAAGATACTGAAATCTGGAAGATTTAATTTAATATTTTTATTACATATCTTTGGAACCCTGATTATCCCCCCGCCCTTCAGGCATTTATTTACCTAAGGAAAATTATACTACTGATTACAAGATTGCAGCTCCATTTTCACTGCTTAGAGCTTTTTTTTTTAACAGCTCGTGTTACACTTGCATGACTTGTAAAGTTTCATAACATCTTGAAGTTTTTAATGCTATGTTGCAGAAAGGTACTTATATAGAGATGAAGGAGGCAGACAATTTGCTTTGCAGTCTTTTTGAGGGGAAAAATGTTAGTTTCTTGGTTTGGATAGGCCTATAAATGATTCCTTTGAATCACTGGGCAGTGAGTTCACAGCCTGCATTTGTCCTTCAGACTGAGTGCAAAGTGAGAAACTACGAGAGATGCCTTTAAACACAGCATAAAAAGGAATGTTTTCTATGCAGGGAATAAGAATAAATTATGCAGAAATCATGGCTATAATGTGTGTGAAATCGGACCTGCAATATCCCTGTGGTAAATAAATGACAGATAGGACAACATACTAAAAAAACCACGAGTTTTTCCAATAAATCCTCGCACCTGGGCATTTTAAATCAGAATTCACTTCAGCCAGAACTGCACACTGAGTTGAGGTCAGGAGAGATTTCCAGAAGTATTATGATTATTATCTAACAATTCGGTTAATAAGAGCTGTAGAATTGGATTAGATTTTTGTCATTTCGGATGTTACAGCAGTAGGGACCTTTGCCTGACACAACATCATGAATATTGGATGGAATCCTGCAGTGCCGCTCCTCCACGTTATGATATTATCCAAGGCTGAAGGTTATGAATACATGAGTTACGTTGTTCACTTCTCAGCTGGTAAAAACAAAAAAGCCACCACCCCATAATCAAGTTCCGATACACAACTAGATACAATATAGCTTTTCTTTATATATATATATATCTGTATATATATCAAGTAAAAAATCTAAAATAGTTGGAAGTAAAAAATGAAAAAATAGCTGATTGTGTTACTTTTTCTTTACAGTGATATGGTAGCAAATACACGACAAATGAGTCATAAACCTTTACATAAGGTGTTCTGGTCCCTTCTCCATCTGCAGGGCTCAGACTGAAGTAGAAAATGGAACAAAGTGATTGTTGCTGTTGTTGGGTTTTTTTTGGCTACAGCTTCTGCAGATGACAAAGATGCTGTTGGTAAGACAGAGGAAAATACAGCATTAAATAAATAAAACTCCAAAGTGTTTTGCAAAAGACTGTACGTACCACAGGGTAAAATTTACTTCTGAACTGGGGGAGCTAACACATAGCATCACCAAGTTTTACTTAGGCAGAAAATACTCATGCTTATCCTGGCCTTGCAGTAGTCCGTGTGGTGCCACCTGCTCATAGAAAAACCTCTGTTTTGTTTCCCTACTTTTTTCCCCTGCAGCCAATAATAAACAGGCAAAGCCAGAAATCTGTTGGCAGGGCTGAGCCAGAGGTGAGACCTCAGTGATGCACAAGTCATTTGCTGCCTTTGTCCAGGCGTGAATTTCCCCAGAATCCTTTACATTGAAAAAGTCAACTGACTGAGCTTGGCAAATGGTCACACTGAGCCCAATTCTGGCTGTAGGAAAGAAAGAAGTACAAGTCTCAGCGTCAAACAAGATGATCAACACAAACAGTAATTTTTTCGGTTGTCTGCATAATAATAACATCATGTTTGCATATAGAACAGCTTTTGCATTATTGCTCTACTTATAAGAATATATAGTAAGGAACTTATAACAGACTTGCACATTACAAACTTAAGGTTCTTTGGTGAAGAATGAGAAAACAGTATTTTAGCTGTAATTAACTCTCGGAGGAGTTTTCATTCTTATCTGTTGATCCTTTGGATTCTCTCGCAGAGCAGAGAAAGGTATTGAGTCAGCTTTACCATCGCAACGATGGCAACGCCGCCGATCATCATGCACGTGGGCCAGAAGAGCGAGTGGAACAGCACGTTGGAGCTGTACAGTTTGGTCAATATCACGTTCTTCTGAGTGCCCTCAGGGTCATAGAAGCAGGAGAAGCGTTGATACTTTCGGAAGTTTTCCATCACAACGTTCACCACTGACATGGATTCCTCGTAGTTCTTGCCGCACTTGGGTATGTACGAACACTGGGGAGAAATCAGAGGGAGAAAAATGCAGCTCCAAGCCAGATACAATGTCTGTTTTCAGGTGGCAAGCAGGAAAATCTCAAGATGATTATGCCTTTCATAATAAGAGCGCAATACTATTAAGCTAATAATAAATTTATCCCAGACAAAACTCAATATTTTGTACATCTACAGAATTTCCCATTGGAGAGCCTACAAGTGCTGTGCAAATATTAATGCTTTAATCTGCACAGCGGCCTCGTGAGATAGGTGAATACATTATTATTGCTAATTTACACATGCAAAAATGAAACTGATGAAGTACCTCTTCATCTTAAGTGGCATGCATACCCTTGCAGAGAGATGGGTAATTGACTTTCCGTAAATACAAATCTGGCAGCTCAGATCTGGCTTGTATGGGATCAAAATGATCTGAGTAGTCACAGGAGTTCACTCACAGAAGGAAAGGCCAACCAGAAACCTTAATACAAATCTTCCATCAGGGGCAGTGCCTCAATTAAGGACAAATAGAAAGCCAAGGAGAAAATGCAGATTTTCCTAGTGACTTCACCTGTTGCTGGAGCTCAGCCCTGGCTTTTGGGCTGTTATTTAACTTGCTCTTGGGTCCTGCCACACTCCCCTGCCTGCACTGCTGATCTTACTTGTAGGGGGTGATAGTTAAATTTAGATAACTTAATGATGGCAAGAGAGTTTTTCAAAGGAAAAGAGATGTCTTTATTAAATTAATGCAATGCATGGGTTTTTATTATTATTGTTTTAAGTTATAAACTTTATAAATGTCTCTCTGTTCTTTTTCATGACTACATTGTGACTTTTCATAACGTACTGAGACAAATCTCTAGTTCTAATAATGATTCAAAGATTAACCTCATAACAGGGTTTGATTGATTCATTGGCAAGTTTATTAGCCCAGAATGTGATTTGAAGCACGGCAGGAAGATTGTCTGGAGTTAGCCGACTGCAGCATTAAGGGTAGAGCATGTCAGCCTGCCACAATGAATATTTCATAGAGCTCTAGAAATTAAAGATGGAAAATATCAGGGCAGTAGTATCTCATCCATCTTCCTGCTGGTGCGGGGCTGCTCCCCCCAGGATATTCTCTTGCACTCTGCCCAGCTTTGTCTTAAATGTCCAAAGCCACAAGCCCTCTTCCAGTGTCTGCGACTCTTTAATAGATCAAAATCTAGTCAGTAGGGGAAAATTGTCAGCGAAGCTGCACCTAATTTTCTTTTACTGAATCATGCTATCATGGTCCTAGCAGCAATATTTCCAGCTCTGATGCTTTGTTGGCTTTTTTTATTGCAAGTTTGGTGTGAGATATTTTTGTTCCTTGGAGTTGCAGCTGCTACCGTCCTGAGAGAGGAAGCTGAATGAGGACTTGGCTGCTGTTGCACCGTCTTCTCCTCTTGACAGAAAACAGCAGACATGTAAAAGCCCCAATGATGACAGATTCCTGGAATCAAAGTCTAGAGAAATGTCCCAGGAGCACAGTGGGGGGGTGGGGGGGTTCTGCAGATCCGGGCTTCCTGCAGGCTTGAATATTCCACAGGCACTTTTGAAGCAGACCTGATGCAGAAGCAGAACTCAAGCTGTTGCCTCCTACACGGAGCCACCGGCCGTGTCGGGCTGGTTGGGCTGCCTGAGCCAAGCGGGTTTGAAGTGATGAAGCCATGGAAGGCAGTCATGCAGGAGAGCTTGATATGCTTTGCATCGCAGCCAGGCTCCTCGTGCCAAAATCATCTCTCCTCATGCTTCAAGATAACGGGTGCCCTTCGCTCTATGTGCTAATGTCCTTGTTTCAGTTCTGAGCATTGCGTAGGTGACGGGCAGCAGGGAGGCAGACGCTGATAATGGGATGCTTGCAGTGTTTTCTTTGGTTTGATTGTCATTTAGTTTTCTACAGTGCTTGGCAGGGAATTTTATATCTGCCATTCTTATGCTGTGTCTGTGAATGTAAACTACTAAAGCTGCGCTGCTTTATTACAATTCTGCATTGCCAAACACCTGGAGGTCTGCAAATATGGAAGTAAACTTTGTCTGGACCTCTGTTTCAAGTAAGAATTCTGTGATAAAACATGGGAAAAGTGGCTCTTGTGTTACTAGCCATCTGATCACAAAGAGCACACACTAGGTAGTTATAAAGAGAACTCTTTGCTAGATTTCCAGCTCTACTTTTCTAATTTAAAGGACTGGGCAGTTTGTACAGGCTGTCTGCCCCTCGACATGTCCAACCCAAAGCCCTGCTCAGTGAACAGTCATTTGGCCAGTCAAGCTGTAAGTATCTCCATTGATGGTGACCACACAGCAGCTCTGGTCAAGCACGTCGCTGGTTCTGATGATCAAACCTGCTTGCTTACCTCACTTACGAAGCATGGATATAAACCAGTGGTGACATGAAAGGAATCAAAATGATGTAGTATGGAATGGAACTGGGGCTTTTGGAACTGCTCTAAGCTGCTCAGCCCTTCCTTGGCATGGCAGATGGCTCTGGGTGTAGGGCAGACCGCCCAGTGTACCTCCTCTGTCAACTCTTGTAGTGTATGGCAACCAAGTAAGAGAGGTATAGCCGTGAAAGTATTTAAGCTGCCATGATTGTAGTATTGGCAAGGGGCTGGTCTTGCCTCAGGGCTAGAGATAAAGTACAGACAGTGAGAGCAATGACAAGCCATGAAAAACTGTGGATGCTTTTCTGGGATAGGCTTGAGCAGCTCAGCTGGCATCCATTTACTTCCCATTGAGACTGGCAGTGGCAAGCCGTATGTCTCAATATAAATGGCACCTGTTCCTCACCACACCATGTGGGACAGCAGCTCCGTTAGGTAGCAAGTCTCCTAGATTAATCATTATTTAAAATCAAAGTGCATTCTGCTCATTTTGCTGCTGGCAAGAGGGGAGAGATGGGCTGCAGGTGCTGCTTGGCATGCGTGGCGGTGCTCAGCGAGGCAGGGGGACCTCTTGGAGGTTGTGTGTGCTGGTGTATAACATCTCTGCACATCCTCATCTGTGTCAGGGCTCAGTGAGCCAGGGCAGACTTCTCTCTGGCTTGTTTAGCAAGGAGGAAGATGGGGAATGCAGACCTGCAAGGTAGGGGTGGGTAGAGGAAGAGGGGGAAGTAATGAAAATGGTCCGGTGGCTGCTTAGGGTGAAGAGCTTGCTGGGACATGGATGCAGGGGGTGGGGGGTGGATTTGCTGGGAAGGTGTGATGAAGCAGGAAAAAGGTGGTGAGTACTGAGCATGGGTTGAGCAGGTGTGGGGTTTTTGGCATTTCCTCCGTCTTGTGGGAAAATAGCTCACTATCTAGTCTGTAGTCATGCTCTGTGCTAAAGCTGTGATAATCCTTGGGACTGAAATAGGACATCTTTCTCCTAATCCTCCAAGATATGCAGTAGGAATTGTCCCAGTGCCTCTGCCACCTAATGCAGATCTTGGTAAAGGTTTGGGAGGAGGGGGTCCGTACAGAAATGGGCTGTGCTGGCCTGAAGCCTGGAGGCTCTGCTGATCCCAGCCAGGTATTTTACAGACATGGCAAGTGTCCATTGAAAAATGTGTTTGGATTCAGGTCACATAGCCAGCAGCACATGAGGAAAACCTAGGAATCCTCTTGAGAGCAGAGCTTAACCTGTGAAACAACCTTGGGTTGGAGGAGTATTAACTGTGCCCACATTAAATTAAGAGGTGGAGGTGTTTGGGAGAATTTCAGAATCTGTTTTCATCAAACAAAAATCAGTAGCAGAATGTGGAGATTTATGCTAAACCTCCTGGTTTACTTGAATCCAGTGGAGTACAGAGACTGATCTGATGTGTTTTAATCAAATCACTGGATTTTACTTCTGTCCCAACAGAGAGTCAGATCTACCCTAGCTTGTGGGTGCTGGGAAACAGGCTACGGGTGCCTCTTTTCTGCACTGTTGGGGTGGAATGGGGACACTGCTGCATTTCACACCTCAACTCCAAAGGACTTCGTTTCTCAGCCACAGGAGCTAATTACCCAGCAGAATAACCAGCCCTGTGCAACCACTCGGTGCTTTGACTCATTTTAATATCACTTCATCTTAATATACAGAAGTAATTTGGTCTCCTGAACTGCTGCCATAAATAGAAATACAATAGGTTACGCTGTCAGCTGCTCGAACATGGGCTCTGCCATTGCGAACTGCAGCACGCCTGTAGTTTGGGGTTCAGTGACCTTGGATAACTAAGAAGTTAAAGCCTCATGACTGAGCCGCATCGCATCTTGCTGCAGCCTGTGGTCTTTGGCACCCAGTGCTGGGGATGTTTGGAAGGAGAGATGGGAGAGGGATGTGTCACAGCCCCATACGCAGCATCACAGAGGCAGCTCGCAGCCACCTGTGAGCAGGCGCTGCTTGGAGCGGTGCTGCCTGCATGCCGTCTGTGTGCCTGCTGCCTGCGTACTCACTGCCTGCATCGCAGCCTCCAGGCAGGAGCTGTCTCTGTCCCACCTGGACTGAGTCGTACTGGGTGTCACACTTGCTGAAGCAGAGAGTTCTTCTGTTAAAAATATTTCTGGTTTCAAAGTCTGGAATTGGGGAAATGGTGTGAGAAAATGGGCTGGTGTCTTAGTCTGCCTCTTATTTTTTTTATCTCCATCTTTTATCTTGACAGTCTCTTTTCTGTAAACCTTCAGCATCTTTGCACCGTCCATGACCCCAGCACTGGGGGGAAATGAGAGGAAGGAGGCTCCAGCCCCAGGACCATGACACTGTGCAGGATGTGCTGTCTGCATGGGCTGGAGGAGGAGAACGTCCCCATTCAGAGATGGAAGCTCTGTCTGGGCACTGCTCTCTGCTCTGCATTTACCAGGGACGTAGGAGCTGCAAGCTTTATATCACTTTTAAACAGGGAATGGCTATAACACAGTGAGCAGCCCTCCAGAAATCCATTTAGGAAGAAATTTCATTCCATGCTCCTACCTCAGAATTAATTTTCATTGTTTCTTCAGTGTGGTAGAGCAGAAGCTTCTGGCCAGAAGAAGTGAGATTGACGTACACCTGCAGGCAGGGGTACTGGGAGATTTTCCAGCAGTCTGGGCCGCAGCTAAACGAGCAGTTGAAGGTTTCAGTGATGGATGCGTTGAGAAGCGAGCACTGAGCTTCTTCTGTCCAGACGCTAAAGCAGAAAAAAGGAGATGTCAGAGCATGGCTAGAATGGGTGATAAGCACAGACTGCAGCTTGGAAATTCCATTGGGGATATACGTGAGGCATCTTGAAGGGCTTTGAGCCAGGGCTGGACTTTCTCATGTTATTCTGCAGTGCCTAATGTTTGAGAAAATATGCCTATTCACTAATTTCTGTGTGTAGATGAAAAGGGAACTGGGACTCAGTCTGAAGAAGATATATCTGAGATAAAGAGGAATCAGCTGAGAAGGGGACGGAGCAGCGTGCCCCGGAGAGAGCACATCTCAAGTGGGACTGTGTGATGGATGCCATGAGCCGAGCCTCAACCATTAACCATGGCATCCAGCTCAGCTCAAGGAGAAGGACAACCTCTCATTGCTGGGGTATGGGCATTCACAAGCAGAAACCTGCAGAAACCCTTCTTTTTCTCACTTATACCTTTGACTGCTGTTTTATTCACGTGTGGGGGTAATAGTGTAGCACCTACCCATGGGAGACTTGTGAAGTTGGAATATTTGATACTTCATAGGTGCTTCAGGCATTTTTCCACATAGTTTGTTATATAAATCAGCTTTCCACATGAGCAATTTTGACCTTTGCAGCCTCTGCAATTGACCCTGATACTGCTGAAAGGTCTGGGAGGGCAGTTTGGAAATGCAAATACTCTGAGATACTTAAAAGGCCTCGATCCCTGTCTCCAAAGATCTAAACTTTGCTTGGATTTAAGAAGGGACAAATACTTTTACTGCACAAATAAGATGCTGGCTGGCATTCAGTTCATCTTCATGTGTCATGGTTCTTTTTCCTTATCATGGCAGGGTCAAGGAGGAATGATTTTCAGCAGTTGCAGTGATATAATTGAGGATATTCATACCAGTTAACTTCAGGCACTTATTGTGGATATCTTAATACAGACCCTGTGTTGAATAAGCCAACATGTGCAGAGTTTTGGGCAGTGCCTCAGTTGGGGCGAGCAGACCACCGTTTTGATCCACACATTTTTCATTCCCCTAACTTCGCTGATTGGGGTGGAAAAAGCATTGTTGACAGTCTTATTACTGTCTGGGATGGATTTTAAATAGGGCTGGTGCTTGAAATCTGCTTTCAAATACTGCATATGTATTACAGGCCAAAATTTCTGCTCTGTAGCAGAGAAGGAAGCCAGAGAAGGCCTTGGAAAAATTAAGTACAATGCAATAAAGATGAAAGACGATACTTCACTTTCACAAACTGCTGTATTTTGGGAGGATTTCACTTGTTGAACGTGAAAGCAATAACCCACATGGAAAACAACATGCTCCAAAGCAGCTGGATTTCTTTCCAAATTAATTCTCCATTTTTCATTTGGAAGTGCATTGTTTCTCGAGGCCGCTAAATACTTTAGCTCTCTCTGGAGTTTGCATGGGCTTTGTAGCAAAGCACTGGGGGGCTTACAGGGTTCAGCAGGCAGCAGAACAGCTGATGTGGATATTATGGTTGTGTTAAACTGCGGCAAGGCTAAAGCCTATAGATCAGATTTCGTCAAACAGGGATCTAAATTTTCCCTCGCTTATGCCTGCATTGCTCAGCTTGCTTTCACTGTCGTTCTGCCTAATTTATTTTAGGGTAAGGAAATGTGGGATATGATCTATGTTGACCAAAAGAGAAGTTGCACAACTTTAATAAAATCAGTCATAAGAACAAGCCATGGTAAGTCAGCTGGAGCAGTGTGTGTGAGGCCAGGGTAACCGCACCAAAATTACCTTTGCATGTAGGACCGCAGCAGGGTGATTCCCAGGAGAAAGTACATCATGATAGAGCACACCATCATGGCCAGCCCGAGGAGTATGGCCCGGTCTTCTCCAGCTTTTAGGGCTGTGACTGTTTTCCTTTTGTCCAGTAGATCGTGATCCCTGATTTTTTGGTAAATATTTCTGAGGTTGAAAATAATACATTTTTATGTGAAGTTCATATTCAGTCAATGAACCTTCTTTAAGGTGGGCAGTTCCACCTCCATACCCATCTTGTGGGAGAGAAAGGCTTATGGGTCCTCAGGTGTCCTTATTCAATGGCTTCACTCTGACCTGGTGGAAATTAATTCATCTCCAAAACAAATTACAGCCATTTCTGAAAAGGTAAAAACCTCTTAATGCAAATATAAAGATTAGACACTTGTGCCAGCTCAGTAGGTCCTTCTTTGGTGCAGCTTCATTGGCTCAGAATATTTATGCTATAGATGAATTTGATTTCTCAGTGCCAATTTAGTGTACTATAACATATTTGGGTATGTAAGATGTCTTCAGTTGAATATGGTAACAAGTCTTATGTTACTGTATGTGGGATATAACTTGAAGAAAGTAGTCACTGACATTTTGTGAAGGGACAGAGTTCTTTCCTGATTCCCTACAGGCTAGTGGTCTGGGAAATGTTCAGCCCTGAGTGCAGCTCAAGGCTCATGAAAACACTTTGGGGATTTTGCAATTGATTTCTGGGGGTTTATTTGATTGGGAGCTTATTTGCTTTATTTAAAAAATATCTTTCTGGAAGCTCCGTTACTCATTACATTGAAAACTCTGGCAGAAAATTATTCACTAAAGCTATTTGTTCTGGGATTAAAAAAAGCAGATACAACAAACCATTCCCCCTTCAGCAGAGTCCTTTCCATTTTCTAACCGTAAGTCCTCCTTTCATCTCTGAGCCTTTGATGATTCAATGGGTCATGAGGACACAATGGTGAAGAAGGAAATATTTGAGTACATTTCAAACACACTCAAACTTTGTGGGTTTAAAATGTACTTACAGACCTGAGGCTGGTCAAAATCTCCTGTGTTTTCTGTTACGGTTCTTTAGAATCATCCAGGCAGCACCCGAAGCGTGAGAACCGCACACCTCTGAGCCCTGGCACCACCATAACATGGACATGGTAGTACACGTGGAAGGGGTTCCTCTTCTACTGTCTGCAAAATGGCAGGTGAGCAACATCAACATCACTGCAAACCCTCCACTCCTTTAAGTTGAACCACCAGCTTTCACTCAACCTTGGAAAAAAGCACCGTGTGACAAAATACCAACCATATCACTTACATCCACCAAAAGGGACACGGAACACAGTCGAGACAGATGGAAAATCATACATAAGCACAGTAAAAACAAGAAAAAAAAACGTTTAATAACAAACTCCTTAAAAGTGGAATTGAATTTATGTTTAGGTGATGAGTAGTAGTCAAGCAAAGCACCAGGTGGTGTGGGGTTTTACAGCAAGAATGCTTAGATGCTACTGCTGTCAGTCCCCATAACTAAGACCTCTTGAGATTTCTTCATCCTTCTGTAATTTACTTCTTTGGCTGTCCATGGTTTCTCTTCCAAACCATCCTTTAAAGCTTGTCAGTGTTTTTCTAGTTGGGAATGAAATGGTAATTCTGCCTGTCAAAATTTTCCCTGGTGCTGGGGAGAAAAATGCATTGTGAAGTGGTGGATGCCATTGCCTTCAAATAAGTGACGTAGAGTAATAATCTGATGCTACTTTTTTATGATTATTTGTCAATCTGTGTTTAACTCTGAGAGCTGCTATTACGATTTGCATTGCTCTCAAATGGAAGCAGGCAGGAAGGCAGAAATTGTCATGCAGTTCCAGAACATTACCCCATCACACAGCATAACTTATGTCAGCACGTAGACATAAAACACAGAGCCATAGCTCACCAGTGTCACCAGAGCAGCTAGGACATAAAAGGGATACAAATAGACAATTTAAAAACAAATAGCTAATTGAGAATGGTTGCAAATGCTTCCTATGTGGCCTTGAGCCAAGAGTGTGAGATAGAAAAAGATGGACTAAAGGGCGAGTAGAATATTTTGCTGCAGCAGGGCAGCCTGAGCATCGCCTTTGCAGCTGTGTTACCCTGCCCATGTGTTTGCTGCTCTGCAGAATGGGTTTTGAGCATGTGTGAACTTTTGGTACATATGAACTTTTGGCACAGCCCAGGGACTGGGAGAGCTGGAGGGGTGCTGTGCTCGGCCGGCTGATGCTGCATCACAGGGCTGTCAGCACACGGATCACTGCTCATCTCACAGACTCCATCTAATAATTATGATTACCTGTGGCAACTCCCTAAATATGATAGTGGTGTGGAAGTGGGTGTATTTTGTTTTTAAAGATGTCACAGCCGTCAAAACACAAGGTCTCTCTGCTTTCTGTAAAGACATTTAATAGAAAGCAAACCTCCAAGGACAAAAGGTCTTTGCTCTCATCATCATTTTCAAGCTGAAGTATTTCCATTGCCAAATTGCTCACAGGATATGGGCTGGCTGCTCTCCCCTGGTTCAACTGCCAGAGAGGAAACCTCGGCCGTGACCGTGCCTGAGGGGATCAGAGCAGAGCAGTCCCTCTGTGGATCTGGCAGCACAGCGGGGATCCCACTGCAGGGTGGTCAGCAGCTCCTTATGACGCCATCAGATGAAGGGAGAGGAGGGTGTGTGTTACATTAGTCAGCCTGAATGCTACAGCCAAGGAGAAATACAGTGCCTAATCACCTTCATAAAGAAGTTCCATATCTTCTGCAGAGCTGCTCATGTTTGCTGCAGCCAAGACTTTTCTCTGCCATCATTGGGGACAGACATTTTAGCAGTAGCTAATGAGAAGGACGAGGCTTGCCACTTGCTTCCCACCTGCTCTGCGGGGCTGTTGAGATTCCTGTCTTCTGAGAATATTCAGTGTGACTTTAAACCTACATTTTCTTCTCTGATATCACAGTTATTATGCAGAAGTCATACTTCTGATATCTACTGATAGCAGAAGTCCTTGAAGAAAAAGGTCAAAAACCTCTCCTATATTAACAACAGAATTTCTAGTGCTCAGAGGCTTTTCTACACAGAATCCGATTTATTTACATTTTTCCTTACTGGGCATGCTTAGTTGCATCAATTCTTATTATCTGAAGTATTGCAAGAGGATATCTCCCTGGAACTCGTACACAAACCTCTGTGGTGGTTCCTATCACTAAGAACAGACTTCACCCAATTCCCTACCTTGTCACCTCCAAAAGAGACCAAACCAAACCAGTGCTTTGGTTTTTCAAGCTTATAGCGTTGTGGGAAACATAATGAACAGCTGAGAAGTAGTGAGGTCTTGGCTAGGTTTCCAAAGCCTAAGAAGCGGCAGTTGGGAAGCAGCAGATTTCTCAAACATAGCAATGAATGCACTTCTTGGCTTTGGTCCTACCAAAACAGATGCCCAAGAGACACTCCCCACCCTGGAGGAGGCAATTAGCTCCCAGCAAGTGACCCACTGCTGCAGCAGACTGTTGTTTGCTGCCATAAGTTTGCTGCTCCAGCTGACAGCCTTTCTGTCTGAAGCTTAATGAGCACAGGATTCCTAGGAAAGAGTCATTTAGGGGATGTTATCTGTCTGAAATGTGCTGACTATGTGACATGGTGCTGCTGCCAGTGACCTTACATGTGTTAAAATAACCATCAGACAGCAACAGGTGAGTTCCTCCCGTCGTGAGCGCTTGCTCTGTGTTCACACCTCTCTTCTGCAGTCCTGAGGCTGCAGTCAGCACTCTCCTGTTCTCATTTTCTCTTCCTTCAATCCCTTCCGATGGCTTGAAAAGGTACCTGGAATTGCCACAGCTGGTGCATAGAGGTAGAGGAACATAAGACTGGGGAAAACTCAATTACAGGAGAGGCTTGCAGAAGTACAGGAGGCAGTTAGATGTCCAGCTCCAACTGAATGCCCATGGAAACCTGATGCCAAGGTCAGGTCCTCAAAATACCTATTTGGGATTGGATTATCCAAAGAGCTGAGCATCTCTGTGGCATTTGCAGCAGAGTTCAGTGAATTAGCCAGTCCTCCAAAGAAACCCAGCATCCTGCGGGCAGCTCTGGTACCTGGACTCAAAACCCATTTTATTAGGCAAATGCCAGCAGTAATGTCTCATTAGAATAACTAACAAGTGTGTTTTGCTAATTGGCACTGTAGTTGCACTGACCTCTGGTTTTGTTTCACTTGAGTCTGATGTTTTGTGATTGCAGTTAATAGTGACTGCAAGGAGAGCTGAAGGAGAGGAGGCAAGGGAGAAGAGGGAAAGAAAGGAAGGGGAAATGTGTTTGGTGGTGACAAGATGAGCTGCCCAGCAAATCTCACTACAAAGCAGAGAGATTTTGGAAGGATGAGCCTGAGCATTACTGACAATTGTTCTCTCAGCAATGATACTTAACTTCTCTCATTCCCAACTGAGTGCTGCCTTTGTCTGCAGACTTAAAACCTCTCCTTCCCTTTCCTTCTCTTCTGTGCAATTCCCTGCCTGTTTGAGACTCAGTATTCCCATGTCCATCAGCCTATTTCCTGCAGTAGCACTGCTGAACTAGGCTGGACCAGAAGCCAGCCACTTTTCCAGCTGTTTGCACAACAGCTGGGTGATGGCAGTGTCATGAACACGCTCCCCATGTGTGCATGCATAGAAACAGGAAGCATCTCTGGCAGCTGATGCATCAGATAGATGTGTAAAAGGCATAGGTGACTGGAGGGGAGGTAGAGGTGGCTGGAGAAGAGGAGGCTGTGAGCTGTGCCTGGAGCAGGGTGTGTGTGTACTGTGGGCAGGGAGTAGGACACCTGTGAAAGGCTTGGAGCTGTGGCTGCAAATCTGTGCTGGGGGTTAGCATGCTTTAAAGTGTGCTGTGTGCTGTGGTAACCTCAGAGCAGGGCTTCAGAGAGCAGCTGGGGGGGTGAAGGGGGCTTTGTATCCCTCCTCCCTCCCCCAGTGCCACCGCTGTAGAGCAGTGAGAGGTCGTTGTCCCAGAGATTCCAAACCCATTAGAGACAATCATCAATGATGACATTTACCTTTTCTCATCGTGTCTGTAAGATGTAGAGCTCCGGCCACTGGTCCAAATAAACATTTTAGAGGATTGCCCAGTGTTGGCTTTGCTTGCTGCAGTGGGACGATGGAAGGACCTAGGGGAAGAGTGATAGTTTTTGTCACTGCCCACCCAGTGCAGCAGACTCAGTTACACCCAGATCCGCAATGGCCGTGCCCAGGAGGGATTATTTGATAAACTTGAGCTGAGATGTGAAGTAATGAGAATGACAAATAGGCAGTGGGAATGAAGGATAAATCTCGTATGCCCCCCTGGTAAAATATGCTCCACAGTGCACAGGCTTTGCACCATGAACAAGAAATCACTGGCGATTTAAGAAAAGGTAATAGCTGCATCCAATATTATGGCGGTATTTTGTTGGGAGAAAGTGGCTGTTGTTTAAGCAAATGCATGCTTATTGCAATTTATTGGCTGCACAATGGCTCTCAGTGAGATGAGGCTCTAAGGCAAGGTGTCTGCATGAGGCAGAAGAATGAGGCATAAATGCAGAGTTCTGTGGAAATGTATCTGATGTGACAAAGATGTCTTTTCCCACAGAAAAATTACTGTTCCCAAACCATTTGGCCAGATCAAGTAGAGCTTTCTCTGAAGCTAATAAAGTATGGTTTGCTTGGTATTTCAACCTCAGCTTCAGGGAGTTTTCTTCCAATATCACTTTTCAAGAGATTTCTCTAAAATCCCGCAGAATGAGCTCCTGCCTGGGGCTTCTTTGTTTCACAGGGGTGTGAGACAGGTGGTGCGTTCTCCAGTTTGGCCCTCTGGGTCTTCTGAAGAGGGGAAAGTCTCAGGGGTTTCATTTTAACTTCAACCCTTTACTGCAATTAGATCTCACGAATGTGAAATACAGCACTGAATAGACCTCAGGAAGCGTTTCTCTTTTTGTCTGGACCTGAAGAACTGCCCTGATTTAAGGCGTATTTGCTATATCTAGTCCTAGAAGATTGTGGATACCCTGGATTAATTGAATATGAACAACTATCCTTCCAGGTTGCAGTTTCATTGCTAGGCTTTAAGCATAAATGGTATGGATATTGCCGGTGGGGCTTCCACTCTCCTCACAACTCCTCCTAATCTGCTCCTGAGTGCAGCAAAGTTGGCTATAATCTCCATCTCTGGAAATTGGGCCATACAGATTCACTGTATTTCACTTTACTTCTTTGCTCAGCACTTTGTGCTTTCAATTCTTTCTGAGAAAAGCTTAAGAAAAAAAAATGAAATATGCTGGATATTGAATGCTTTAATACAGGTGTTCATACACTGGAGCTCACTGAAAAATACACCCAGTTGTTGATGCTGCCATCAGAGAAGGCACTTGAACTCAGTGCTCCTTTCCTGGAAAAGTCTGTAATGCCACTATCTATGTAAACACACTAATTTCAATATTTGCCTAGTGATGAACCTGGGAGAGTACTGAAATCCAACTGAGATGGCTGCAGGGAAAGACAGGAATGGCTGGGAGCCAAAATCCATGTGTACACAGATGGGCTGCTGGGTGACATAGCTGAGCACTATCTGGCATGGCTTTGTGCTGCATTCATGTACAGTAAATTGGACAAGAATGTGGCTCCAAAGAAGGGAGGCAATGGAAAGGGACTGTCCTCTGGTCTTTTTCCCAAGTCCATGGTCATCGCTGCAGGTCTGTGTACCAGTAAAACCTCTTTTCTTTCTTGCAACCACAGTAAGTAAGTATTGGGGAATCAACAATAAGAAGAAGTCCTTTCTTCCTGTAATAACTGTAATTTAGAAGGTGAAATAGCATCTATCAGCTACCAGTTAAGAAGTGTTTTTATAGTGATCATAGACAAATTTTTGTTATGAGACCTTGGGTCTAACCCTACTCTGGTGTTTCTGCACCAAGCAATTCAGGAGAGTGCAGAGCAGCTACCTGAGGGCCTGGAGGCCAAGATGGGTGTTGGACCGAGACCTCTGCCAGGCTCAGCCCTGGGGCTCCTTAGTGCTGGAAAATAAAATGATATTTGTATTTACCACTGCTGCCTTGGGTGAAGGATGGAAAGCCCGGTTGGCTGGGCTGCTATGGCCTGATTGCTCCCAGAGATGGTGGTGAATGCTACCAGAGAGTCTGCTCCTAATTAGGAAAACCCTGGGCACTCGTTAGAGGTGATCAGCAGCTTCTGCTGTGTGCTTGAGTTGGCAGAGCTTCCTAGGCAAGGAGTAGACCCACAAGCTCCAGAGCACATCACACGAGAGCCAGAGGGTGACAGCTGGGCAGTGAGGGGCTGCCCCACTGGTGGGATGCCAGAGGGGAAGAGAGGAGTCCTTCCTCCTCTAACATCAGAGGGATTTCAGAGTCCCTCATGGTGCTGGTCCCTAGAAGCAGGCCATACGTGATGGCATTAGTGCTGCCTGCTTCATTAGCTGGGCAATCCGAGCTAACCGTCACTGTTTAACACACAATCGCATGCTTAATCTTGTGTAAAATCCTAACTCTGATGATATCATGGAAGCTACTCCAGAAGGAAGTGACTAAATTCGTATCTTCTTTAGGCAGAGGTTAGTTCTAAGGTGCGACATCTGCTGTTTCCTACTCACAGCTATGCAGTTAACTGCCAAGCTGAGATTCTCCTGTCTGCATACAGAGATCACCCTGGGGAGTTTGCTAGTCCTGGTATGGAAGTAATGTAAGAGCCAGAATCAGGACAAAAACAGAGCCTGAAACATCCAGCTCCCGGGTATGGCCCATTGCAACATGGAGGGGTAGATGAAAGTGAGGTTGCACCAGGGAGAGGTTGAGGAAAAACCCAGTGGGGTGGTTAAAACTGAGCAGGTCAGCACCAAACTGGCAATTCCCATGTTGTGACACTATTCACAGGACAATGTTTCTTCAAAAAGCCTGTTTTCCCTGCAGGACTCCATCTGAGCCCAGTGCCTGCTTGCCTGAATTCCACTTGTCTGTGGCCAGAGCAGAAGAACAGCCAGCATGGACTAAGAGAAAAAGCAATAAGTTAACTTATAAAAGAAATGCATTTGCATTAGTGGAAGACAGTTACCACTTAGGGAACATTTAACACCCTGCCAGCAGCAACACTAAATCGTGAAGCAGCAACAGTGGTATCAAAAGGTGTATTTCTGCCTCGTGACCAGACCTTGCTGTACTGTGAGCTAATGGGCACGGTGCGGGACAGAGAGACATAAATAACTGTTCTTGTTGGAGTATCCCAGGAGCTCCGGCTGAACTCAGTGACTAATCCAGCAAGCAAATGACCTTGAATTTGGGGTTCCTCATTACAGCAAGGGAAAACTGGACAATGGGGAGCTGGTGCTAATGTACTAATGAGTTCAGGAAGACTGATCGCTAATGATGCTGCATTAATGATTTCACCTCTATTTCTGGCCTTTCTCCTAAATCTCCCTTGAGCTGAGGGCTGAGCATTCCACCTGGTTTTTGAGTTGAAGGAGGGTGATGCCTGAGACTGATCTCGCTGCACTCCACTGGCACAGACATGGCTAAGATGCTCCATGTCCCAAGGAGAAGGATGAGGCTGCTAGATACGACTGAAGCCATCACATGGGGATGTAACTTAGCTATATGCAGAATACAGGGGCATGTGATTTTGTTTTCAAAGACAAAACTTCTTTTAAATTCAGGTCATACCTTATAATTATTAAATACATCTGCCCAGTATTATACAGGAGTCAAAGGGATGTTCAGAAAATTTGAGTCATGCTTCTTTACTACATGATGACATCCAGTATGTACTCGCTTCAAAAATAAATATTCCAAGGTAACCTCTAAATCATTCAGATTTTCATGTCATGATCTTTTTTTCTCCAGTACTGATTTAATGTTTTGTGAAAAAACTTCAAGCCTTATTATTCAATTATTCCTTTGAGCCCTCAGCTTCTTTCCCACATGGCTCCAAGAGCTACCTGCCTGGTATGAGGCAGGTATGAGGCCTACCTGTGTTTGGTACTCTAGGTAGTCCACACAGCACAGATGCAGACTTTATAGTCTATTCTCCTCCTGATCTTTTTGACTCCTCTTCCCTCTTTTTCCCCAAAGCCTCTTCCTGTCCATTTCTATCTCCATATTGACTTGTTTCTCTCATCCTGGCTGCAGTGAATTCTGACTTAGCTGATCAAAAAGACCACTTTTTGAAGAAATTCTTGCATAAACAGGTCAGCTACAAGAGAGGGAGCTGCTGCTTGTTATTGCAAACAAGAGAGTCGCATCCTCTCTTCTTTGGTGACCTTCTGGGCCACCTCCAAAAGCCCTGAGAATGTGGCTCAGCTCCCTCATTCACCCAAGGACTGTGGCAGTCCCCTTGCTCTACCTGGCAGAGGACACCACCAGGCCACCTTCAGATGGCAGAGTGAAGAACCAGCCCCACTACTGCCATGTTTTGGTGCTACTGGGTTTGTAATCTAAGCACGAGGCAATGACTCTCTTGGCACATTGCAGTTGCTGGGGATAATTGTCCCCTTTGCCTGTCAGGACTCTGCAGACGTTTTTAGCTTTCTGTGCTTTGTCAGTTGTAGATTAATTTGAATCTATGTAGAAAGTGACAAGTTGGACAAGCACTGTATTTATCATCTCTGCTGCTCCTGGGGTTCAGAGATCACCTGTAAAATGGGCTGGCTTTGGGAGGGTGTACAGCAAGGTCAAGTGATGGGTCACAAACCCCAAGATGGAGAGCAGAGGCAGTGCCAGGTCCCATCAGCAGGGGCATCCCCTCCAGCTCTGTGCAGCTATGCCTCGGTGTCACACTCTTCCAGAAAAAAACCTGATCTGAGAAGTGCATGGTTTTTAAACATCCCTAAAGAGATGTTTCATGTGAGAAAGACAGCACTAAAACCCTATTAAAACCCTCCCAGTGTGGGAACACAAAGAGAGGGTGACAGGGAGAGCATCAGCTGCCCTTAGGAAGCCACAAAGGAGGAGTGGGTTGGAGAGTGCTGTGGCTGGGAAGAGGGGTGAAGGCAGGGAGGGATGAACAGCCACAAGGCAGCACCCCAAGGAAAAGCAGAAACAGCTGGAGCAGATAGGGCAAGAGTGGCTTTTCTCCCACCTAAATCCTTGAGAGGCTCAATCATTTTTATCTACTTTGAGTCCGACCCTGTGCCATCGAGAGCACCAGTCAGAACAAAGAAAAGGCAGAAGCAATCCTGAAAGGACGGCCCAGTGGGAGCTGAATGCTCTGGCACTATTTATTTTTGAGTCCACATTTGGATTAGCTGTAAAGAGCTGTGTGGATAAGCAAGCAGGCAATTACAGCTGGGACGTGCTGCTCATGAATGGAAATGGCTCCAATCTGCTCGGGACATATTGAAATTCTAATTCAGTTAGATTCCTTTAGTTACAGCGCGCATCACAAGCACTAAAAGCGATCAGATTAAAAAATAAATACAAGTTGTATGCTGTCTTTGGTCTGCCTTCACTGTTCTGCTTTCTCCCCCTTCCCTCCCCTATGTTAGCTGTTGTTTGACTATATTTTCTGTGGCAAAATAGAGTGGTCTGCATTGAATAGCTTGTTAATTTTTATGAGAGTCTGGCAATCTGCAGCTGGCTGAACGTGCTCACCGCTAACGGGTAGACAAATCCAGAGAATAACTGAGGTTTCACATGTCATGTCTAGCTAAAGGCCATTACTCAGCGGTGCTTGTATTACAGCAAAAGTGCAGGTGCAAAACTGAGGTACAGAGCAAGGAGGCTGTCTGCACAACTAAGGAATGGCCTTGATGGGGAAAGGCAGATTTAATAATTCCATGCTACAGACACAACTGAGGCACAGAGCTGTGAAGTAAGCGTCTCTGTGGCAAAGCCAAAAACCCAGTTCTGATCTCACAAGCATCCTTCCCGATTTTCTTAGTACAAAAGGGTACATTTTGCAGGATAAATACTCTGTGGTGATTTCTCATCTTTTCAGAACACATACCTCACTACCTGTAGCCATTTGTTACTTCAATGCGATCAGCTGTTGCAATCAGCTTCACCAAATAGAATTTTGTGTGCAAATGCCATAGAAGAATACTGGAAATAGCTTTTCATGCCTTAATTTCATATAATTTCCACTTTATGTCTTTATTTTTTAAAATGCAATTCTATAGAGGGAGCTGCCTATTGGCTGTGGCATCTAAGTCACGGATAATACGGCTACATCTCCATGGACTGCTGAACTTCTGTTTTGTTTGCTTTGCCCGCTGTTAGGGGCCTCCAGGTCCCTTGTTACAGACAGAAACCTCCTGTCTAAGTGAAAAAAACACTGCAAAATCCTCATTTATACAGGAAAGGTGCATGACCCAGAGAACAATTTCCAGAATAAGAAGAGGGAAGCATTTCTGATGGATTCATTTGCAGAGACCAAATCCAGCCTAGTGAAAAAGGCTGGGAGAAAGTTAGAAATGAAATGGGGTACAATAAGGTGGAGGATTAGAAAGACAGGGAGCATAACATATAAGGTAATAACAATGTGCTCAAAGAAGAGAGAGTAGGAATGTCTACGTATTCCACAAAAATAGTCACAAAATCTACAGAAATAGAGGAATGAAGTGGACAGGAAATCTGGTGGAGTGAAGGGAGTCAAATGACTACTGAGATGAGGCTGATAAGCTGTGTTTGGTACTGTGCTGCACCAGTGTATTGGGTAAAAATCACTCTAAGAACCAAATCACCTGCTTTGTGGGTGAGTTCAGAGCATGATATGTTGGATGGTACAAATGCAGACATAGCCTCCTTAAAACACCAATAGCTTGAGAGCTTATGAATCTCTGTATAGGTGTGTTCTTGTAATATACTTTTTAGCATAAAACCAATTTTTCTTGAGAGTCAGGAAAAAAAGATGATGAGAAAGAACAAAAGCAAAGTCTCTATAAGAGGGAACAATGTGCCTATGCCCTCTATGCAGTTTTGAAACAACAAAGAGAACAAAATCCCTGCAGTCCTCCGAGGCCAGCAGTGCTCTGAACAGTGAAAGGGCCACGTACCCAAAACAAAAGCCCAATGTATTTTGGTCTAGAAGTGAAAACAATGGCAAGAACAGGCACAGATGCTTCCATTCCTCATATGGCAATAATCTATATTAATTACAGCAAGCGTCCAGCTTCGAGCAATGTCACTGCAGTGCTATTAATGTTGAAGAGTATTGAGTTTCTAAGGAGGTGAATGTCTTTTTCTCTCCCTAATCATGATTACTTGGTTTAGTACTTGAGCTAAGCTTTTATTTAACCAAGATAAATGGGTATTTCCAAAACCAGCCAGTTAACACTATGCATCACACTATTACTCTCTTCTAAAATTTCTGCCTTGTTTGCTATTTTACATAGCTGCTAAACACAAATAACAATAAGGAGGAGCTGTGCAGAATTCCTTAAGGATTAAAGAAAAAAAATTAATAGATCTGATTTTGACTCATTACTTCCATCAATAGTGATAATATTTCCCCTCAACCAGTCTAACATAATGTAATCCCTTCTGTCATTTCCCTCCCTTGAAACATGAGCGCTCACATCATATTTCTGCAGACACTGCCAGCCTGGCTGACTAATATTTGTTGCCTTCTATTTGGAACCTCTCTTTGTCATTTAAGCTTATGTGCCAACACTGTAGGTTAACATTCAGAAGAGCAGATGGGGAATTAGAGGCAAAACTTCTGTCAGCAATAATGGGGCTTCTGTGCTTTGTTTCCCTCAGGGCATGGGGAATGTTTCCCTTCTCAATAGCACCTTAGTACAGGGCTTCTTTCTGGTGTGGTAGGCTGCACTTCACAGACGAAGGAGATTGTCTGCTGTAGGCACACATTGCTCATGGTCAAGACATGGCACATAGATGAGCGTATCTGTCCTGCGAGATGCTTCCAAGCTGAGGAACACCTCTTTGGGTTTGGTCATCCCCATGCTCTGTAGGCTTTGCTCTGGGCTGTGCCACCAACACCGTTCAGCAGACACCCAACAGCTGCTGAGTGACAGGAGCTATTAGGATCAAGAGAAATTCACTGTCCTAATAGGCCAAATGTCACACAGGAAATTAAAAGCAGTTTCTGGCTGTTAAGCGTGCATCCAAGGCATGCTAGAGCCCTGCCCAGAGTGCCATGCAGCTGGCATTATCCCCCAGTTTTCTTCTGTGGGGCCTCCATCGCTTGGCCAGGCCTCACCCAGCTTCTCCCAAACAACAACAAAGGCTTCTGCTGAGCCTTTCCTTCCTGCTGAAGGAAACAGATGCTGTGAACCAAGATGTGCAGAATATATCTGCTTTCCCTACTTTTGAGGGAAACTTCAAAATTGCCTCTTAATTTTCACCCTTTATGAAGATGTTATTAAATTTCCTGCCTTTGTCTCTCCTAAGAATCCCTGAGACCTGATGATCAAATGGATTGCATTCAAATCAAAATGAAGAAAAGCTGTATTTTCAAACAGGCCTTGAAATCTTGCAGGTCGTTCCCATCCTCTGTGGGATACATCACAGTAGCACAGCACCCTTTTTTTAAAATGTATTTTTATTTTTTTGGAACTCGTGACCAAGAATGCAGCTAAGGTAAGTTTAATCCAAAATGTTTCTCATAAATGGGTTCTCTACAGATTCTGCTTGTTTCTAAAAGCTAGTATTTGAATTCCTCAAACTATGTAGGTCAGTTTAAGCAAAGATACATGTGGGAAAGGTCACTATGCCATCAGCTAGCACCTTGCAGCTGGTCCTGCTGCAACACTGGTATGCCTCACTGTAGTACAGCATAGGAAGAAATAAAAGCTGATCATCTCACTCCTAATGTGTTCAGTGGGCTTTTCTCCTTTATTAATTTGATAGTAGTAATCCAATTACAGCGAACGTCTTCAAAGGCTGTTGTAATGTGGACTGCAGTTTTACTTTATAAGATGCAACTCTCACTCCCAAGTGCTCCTCTCTCTTACATTGGAAATACTGTTGTGAATTTCCCATCTCAATGTTTTTATTTTTTTGAAAGCTGGTGTACGAGCTTAATGAAGTCTATCATTTCAATGCTCTTTGGTATGTACTTCAGAAGAGACTGGGTACTTGAATCTCCTCCTGTTTACATCAGTGAGGTCAGGAGCTGAATGCCGAAGGAATCAAGGAGTAGGGCAATGGCACAGAAATTATCAGCAACAGAGCAAACACTTTTCTTCAATTTGTTTTGCTCTTTCGGGACCACAACTTTGGTCCAATCCCCAGCTGGACTAACACTGGAAGTTTTTGTGGAATAACTCCTTAAACTGGAAGGAGGTTCCAGAATCTAAATAAAAACCTTGCTGAAAAAATGCTCAAAAACTCAGTTTTGACCTTCATTCAAGCCAAAAAAGAGATTCTCGGTGTCTATAATGATTCAAAAACTGATGTGGAACATTTTGTCCTGTAGTAAGTTTGTGATTCCTTCGTAGTGTTTGTATTTCTACCTTTTGCCACAATGGAAATTCAAGTCAAATATTCAATCAAAGTCGAGTATTTTATCACCCTTCTGCTCAAATATCTGCTTAAAAGGTAACACCAGCAGCTCTGTAAGTGGTAGATGTATTAAGACAAGGAAAATCAACCATTTGCTCTGTATATAAGGGAAGATTTTTAAATTATATATATATATTTTTGATATCCTGGTGGAGCCATGTGCTATGAGAACATGTTACCATCAAAAGTTGTCTGCCATAGACACCTCACAGCTGTAGGAAAACATGGCTACTTGAGTACTTTGGCTGCCAGAGAGCTCCCCAGTGAGTTCTGTCTGCTGGTGGGAGGCTCTGAGATCACAGCAGGAGCTTTGCTATCAAACCCATTTGCCAAGTGGGAACTGGCAATTCAGTTCCTCTCCCTTGGGTGCAGAGAAAAGCAGTATCTATTTAATCTGGAGATTAGAAAACTGGAGCAGAATTGGAGAGATTGTTGCCCAGAACCTTTCCATCTTCCATTTATACCCCAAGAAATGTTTTTCTTCACCACTGCATTCAAAGCTCTCACTTCACTCACTGCTGCTGCAGCAATGTGTTTTTGGTAGCCAGCTCCTTCTGGAGTTTTCTGGTTCCAGGCTGGCCCTGCTCATCCAAACCATTGCTGCCATCAGCCCTACCATAGGATACACCACCAGTGTTAAGATGCAGGAATACACCTGGTTCTGGTTCTGCGGGTTTTGATGGTCAGAATTAATTCCCTGAGGTATGCAAACACTGAGCACTGGCCACTGAGCAATGATATCTATGTGCATGTTAGAATTTTAGAATCACTAAGGTTGGAAAAGACCACTAAGATCATCTAGTCCAACCATCCACCTACCACCAATACTGCTCACTAATCATGCCCCTGTGTAACACTTCTCCATGGTTCTTGAATACCTCCAGGGATGGTATTTCCACCTCCTCCCTGGGCAGCCTTTTCTAGTGCCTGAGCACTCTTTTGGAGAATGAATTTTTCCTAACTGTTCTCACTCCACATCATTTGCAGTAAATGCAAAGCAGTCAACTGAGCTGGAAGGTCAGGCTGGCTCCAGGACTGTGCTGTCCTTGGTCACCTCCCAAAGAGCATCATTCCAAACATTGCCGCAGCAGTACTTGGAGGAGTAACAGCAATTGCAATAAATATCAGAGTATTTCCTGTGGCATCTGCACTGCCACTTCCATGAAAAACACAGAGCTGATCTAGGAGTAGTTAATTTGGGTGTTGTAATACAATCAAGGTGAAAAGCAGCACTGGAAGACCGCCTGTGGATTTCAGAGTCCCCGTAGTTAAACTAAATGTCATCATACTACATGTGGCTGCTGATTTCAGGTTTGCTAATTTGTAAAACAATGTGAAGAACATGCTGCAATTGAGAGTGGAGCAGCTGAATTATAGGTACTTATGCAGCACAATAGGGATATGAATTCTCTTTATTGCACAAACCTGTCTCTAATTAATAGAAATAGTAACATTTTCTTGCTCTGCTTTCATTAATTCAGACTGGAAGACTGGATTGGGTTAGGAATTGTTTTGGGTTTTTTTGGAAGAACAGGACAGAACCACAGGACTTTCTTGACTTTTCAGCATGAGTCCTGATCTCCTTCAATGTGCAAGGAGCAAAATTACTAGCAGTGCCCTGCTGTGTGTAACAAACCATCTGTCACCATAATTGTAGCTTTATTTTTTTCCCCCATACTTCTGGGAGAAAAGACCTAAGCTTCCCCAGCTGCCCCTCTGAACTGAGCATTATGAAATGTATTTTAGAACCTTGAGAAACAGCCACAGTGCGTCCAAAGCCTGCTTAAACCCCAGCAGCTCTCCACTGACGCTGGCACCTGCTGATAAAAACTGGCTTCGGGCTTTACCTAACAAGCTGCAAACGATCTGAACAGCCATGACTCCTTCAAAGGGAGTTTTATAGGCCTTTCCTCTTCTCTGAGGAGGCATAAACATATCAAGCCCTCAAATTATGCTGTATTTATCTCAGTGGAATGGCATGATATTGTTCCCACAGAAGCACTGTGGTGATACTTCACCACAGCAGACAGGAGGGAATGGCATGAGAAGGAGCTGAGGCATGAGTTGGTTTAGCCATTGGTGGTGAACACCAAAATATAGCATAGGCTTCAGCCTGGGTGTATTTTATTATTTTGGGCATTTCAAGGACTAAAAGCAAGGGCTCTCTAGAAGGATGATAGAAAAATATGGAAACTGAATGGCTACATGAGGGGCAGAGGGCTTCACTTTGCTTGGCAGAATGCTTTGCCCCAGTGGGGACAACAGCCACATCCCTCTCAGGGTCAGAGGCATGGGAATGGGTATGGCAGACAGGACTTTTTCCCAACGGTTCATTGAAAAAATATTAATCTTCATAGCTTTCTTACATGAAGTACGTACTGACCATTGAACTGCTCTAAGAAGGGCTTTTTATTGATATGACTCCTTAGCCAAGCGTAATGCAATTAAACGATTGGATTTCATTAAGCATATTGACAGGGTGTCAGTGACGATTTCCATTCCTCCCATTATTTCTATAAATAAAGTCATCTGACATAATCAGAAAATATGAACGTGCTAAGACCTCCATTAATTCTTCCCCATACTAATCTAAGAGCTGGGCAGATGTTTATTAATACCTTGTTACACCGCATTCATCAGCTGTTTCCAAAAATAGAAAGGCTGAGACCTGATCTCTTGCTGAAGGTTAAATGAGAACAGATCTGCCTAAATCTAGACTTCTGATTAACTTTTTGACAATATTTTTGCTCTTTATCAAAATATTTCTTAAAATTTTACCCTTTCTTTCCCTTTCTCTCCCCCTCTCCAGTGTGCTTTGGACCACGCATGAAGCTCAACGGTGCTCCAATCCCTCCAGCATGGAATTCCTTTAGCAGAGGTCCTGAAGTCTCTCTGGATTTCCGTGGAGCTGAGCGACATCAGCCTGCAACCTTCCCTCTGTTTCTCCCTCCTAGAAGGTATTTAAAGAGAAGTGTCCAGGTCCACTCCATTCAGTGCTGGGCCCTTGCTGGTAACTGCTGGTGGGTTCTTGTGGATGGGTGCGAGAAACAGAAGGTAAGGGTGGATATGCACTGAGCTGTGAGGGTGCTGGAGCTGACCTGTGGGATGTCACGCACCCCTCTGGGTTCCTAGAGGCAGGTTTTGGAGCTGGTCAAACCCCACCCCCAAGTCATTTCCCACTGTCACCTGCGCTGGCTCTTCTACTCCACAATTTACTTTGTGAAAGTACTTTTGTCCTGTTCTTTAGAATTTTGTGCTCAATAACCTTAGGTCATTTTCTGATCTTCCTCTCCTTTCCTATTTGTCTAGCTCTTTCTTTCTCTATCCCCACTCTATTTTCCTCAACACCACATGGGGCTGATCCATCTACTGACTGGGTTGGTGCAAGCCAGTGCATTTCCACCCAAGTCATATCAGCAAAACAACTGTCCTGTGACCTCTGTGACCACTGCAGATGCTTGCCTTTTGTGCACAGTGCCCATGGCTTCATGGTTGTATCAAGAGAGCTCTGAGGTTCAGGCAGAAGCCAACCCCCTGCTTGCTCACACTCCCAGTGTGCTCAGGCTGCCTACAGGGAAAGGAGGCACCTGATTTCTGGGCTGAGCCAAATCAGGTACAAACAATGCTGATTCACATCAGCTGTTCATAGAAATGGAACATAAGATATATGTCTGTCTTACTGCATTGAGACTGCAGTGGGGCCATTTTCATTATTTTGTGAAAAGCTAAATCTTGCTGACAGAACTTTGTGAACTTCTCCTGAAGGACCCAGTCTCTCAGGTTAAAATGGAGTTGCTTTTTTTTTCCCCCACTTAAATGACAATTATTGTAAATTTTTTTTTGCAAACTCTTAATATTTTCAAGTACACTAATAAGGCTGAGGTGAAATTGTGCATGTCTCATGAACTTTTCTCCTCTGAATGCTGGGCTGTTTCAGTTCCATATTTAAAGCCAGATGATGTGTGGCTCTTCTCATGACTGAGATTTACTTTCAAGGGTAAGATGTAATGTTCTGAAATGGGTTAGGTAGCTCTTGGTCTGAATTTGTCTTAGTGTGTTTTGGTTGGGACACACTTGAAATAAAACTAGAGCATGTTGAGAGTTACTCAGGTCTGGGGACGGCCTCTTCTTGCTGCTACATCCAGCACCAACACCTGGGGGGGCTTTTGGTCTTCATCAGCCCTTAAAGAATGATTTGAATAAGAATATTTTCAAGAGAGGTTGCTGTGCTACAATGGGGGGTAGGCATGACCCAAAGCCTATCAGGTGGCCATTAGTCCAAATCATAGATTGATGAACTGGCTGATGAGAACTTTGAAGTACAAGTGGTGGTGGCCAGCCCAACTTACTGCCGCTCATGCTGTGCTACCTCATCCCTTGCCATCCCAGTGTCAGAGACAACAAGGTAGATGAAAAATGGCTTATCAAACCAACAAACAGGGTCTGTGTCAAAACTTTTCTAGACCTCAGGAAAAAGGAAGTGGGTGCAAAACTATACTGTTTGAACCTGCCAAACAGATATATGTGGATACTCATGCTGCTGCTGTTCTCTCTCCTGAGTTGATTTCAATAGTACTCAGACCTTTAATTTTACAAATTCATTTGAAAGTTCTGTAAGAAAAATAACAAATCTTATTCTGCTTCCACTGCTTTCTAGCTCCCACTCTTCTCCGTAGAGCTGGATGCTGCTTATCTTGTCTGTCGTCTCTGAAATTATCCACTTACTTTTAGCACTCTCTTCCCCTTTCCTGGTACTGCATTTGCAGAAATGAACATAAGCACCTATTCTTTGGGTCAGCATTTCAATTAGTTTTAAATTGCACATTTCTATTTCCTAGGTCTTTACTTATTTATTATTATTTATATTGAGTCTTCTTCTGAGTGTTTGCATTGATTCTGATAAATCTGTTGGGTGGTTATCTCTATAAACAGATCAATAGCTTATGGACTGCACTTTCAGAAGCAATAGATTGAGAGGCTTGCTTCAAACTTGTAAGCCTCTGTATGGAAGTTATTAATATATCCATCCATTACAAATGTATGATTAGTAAAATGACTTCAACCCCACTTAAAAATAAGTGGATTTTGTACCATTTCTTCATGGACAGCTCTATTTGGCAGTTGCCAGTCTTACACCTTTTTACTTTACAGACTTCCTCAGTTCATGAAGGGAACTGACACTACCTGTGTCATGACGAAGCTCTTTCCAGAGCTGACAGGGTTGGGATAATTACAGGTCTTGTTAATTATGGGTCCCAGCAGATAAGGAGCATTGTGGGCACCTCCAAGGGACTCAGCTAATCCCTTGGGATCTAAAAGGAATAATCTGACAGGAATCAATCTCCCATCTCAAATGGTAAATACTCCCTTCTCCTAAACTACAGGAGAAAAAGAAACAACTAACAACTCTATGTCCTTTAAATTGATACTGAATTGAAACTAGGCACAAAACAAGAGTTTCATTTTTATTTCTAGCTTGCTCAAAAAAGACCTGTTTGCACTGTCTTTCTCTAAGCCTATTTTGGGCTAAATAAGAAAACACTGTTCCGCAAAATCTCTGTGTGAAGCTAGCAGAAACACAGTAAGATAATAGTGCTGCAAGATAAGGGGGATTAAGATTACCTCTGGGCTTTCTTAAGAAATAAAGGGTGAAAAAGTTAATGGAATGCTCAAATGGGAGATGTTGCTGGGACCTGCAAAAAGTGATAGACTGAGATAGCTTGGTGCACAGCAGGTGCTTTGTGTGGAAGGCCGTTACATGGCCAGCCTTTTCCATGTGGATTGAATTCCACATGGGTTACAGCATGGCACCTTTAGGAGCTATGGGTAATGAAGGTAATAATTTCCAGCTGATGTACACAGTAAAGAAGTGGCTGAAGCACAATGATTTGGTCATTAGCATAATGAGAAATACAACGGCTGGCAATACAGTGGCATAATCATTGCAAGATGGACAGTATGTCTCCTGTTGGCTGGAGGATCCCTTGGAGGATGCACTATTTGTTACCACGGTGGAAGGGTCTGTCTATTGATCACACCTCATTTAGGAAAGTCTAATGGTTGCCTCCCATCCACTTGTGGTTTTTCTGTGCCAATCTGTGTCTTGCTTCATGCAGGAAAAGTCTCTGGTGCAAGCACAGCAGTGCCTCCTGCGTTCTGCTTTAGAGCAACACAAACTGAGACTTTATATTGTTGTGGAAATTAGAAGTTGCTTTAATCACTGTGGTGAGTCTGAGCGGAGTATTCTGCGGAGACAATAACAACCATTGACAATCCAAAGGCAGTGGAGACCTAGTCCAGCTTGTATTGAAGCTGAAGTAATATTTCTATTGTACTTAATGGACATCAGCCTCAGCCTCAGAAGAGTGCACTTCAGATTGAACTTCTCTGCTTTTGCAGAGATCCTATTAGATTTGCAGAGTTGATATTAGATTTGCTATGTGGTATGAGAACTTTATTATTCAGTTAAATTACTTTTTCATTTAATAATACATTCTTTTCTACAAGGGTTTTTTTTTCTTAAGTCCTTTCTACCTGTTTGCCTTCAGCTGGTTAGGGAACTCACGCTGGCTTTCTGTCTTGAATTATTGCACAGTGTTGCTCTGCAGAATTAAACAGCTCTCACCAACTTCTCAAATGAGTGTCTCTGTGCTAAACTTCTTGTCTCCTGGGCAGAGTGTCCCCGTTTTACTGCTGGGATCAAACCAGGAAGACCCTCTTGAGTTACTGAGAAACTTAAATCAAAAAGAAGTTCTTGACCCTAAGCGTTTCCTCATACCTGAACCTTTTCTATTGCAGAGTGCAGGGAGGCTCTGTGGGCCCTTTTCCAATGAAACAGATCTCTGAGCTCCAAGCTGTATTATATTATTTGTAGTATTTACATTTGTAATGCTGGCAGTGTACTAAGTGCTTTGTAGAGACACTGGAAGACAAAGTCCCTGCCCAAAGAGCTTAATATTCATATTTTATTCAAAATGAAAAGTATCCCTACTTGAGTCTATAAGACACCGGATTAAAAAGGCTTTTCTCCGTATGCCTGCATATAGAAATACAGCCCCAAGGGGAGCAAAGGAGGTGGCTGTGAAGGGAAGGGAGCCAGCACTGCAGTGCACAAAGCAACCAGGAGATGTGCTCCCAGCCTGGGGTCCTCGTGGACCCTCTGTCTCTGCAAGCCCAGCTGGGATCAGAAATAAGGAGGATATAAAGTGCAGTTCCTTAGCCCTGACTGCACAGACTGCACTATTCCTGATATTTTGTCACAGCATAATTAGTTGCTATTTCTATGTAAGCACATGATAGTGATAAAATTATTTTTAAAAATACATTAATTAATTAATAATAGCCTTTGAAGAAATCTTTGAGAAAAGCTATATTCCATGAGGTATACTTGAAGTTCAGTGGAAGGATCATAGAATTATTAAGGCTGGAAAAGGCCACTAAGATCACCGAGTCCAACCACAGGCACACCCCCACCAGTCCCACTGACCACGTCCCTCAGTGCCACATCTCCGTGCTTCTTGAACACCTTCAGGGATGGTGACCCCACCACCTTCCTGGGCAACCTGTTCCAATTAAGTGGAACTGGGACAACTTTGCCATAACAAACAACAGGGAGAATGAAGTGGAGCACAGTGTTCAGGGAGGGAACAGGAAGTGCATCTAATACATTTCTGAGCAGAATGCAAAACATTACACGCAGGGAGAAGCAGAGCCAAGAGTTTTGGAGCCCTAAGATCTCCAGCTAGCTGCAGAAGTTTAACGTGTTTCCACGAGTTATATTTGTAAAAACAAGAATGGAAAATTGGGATTAGCAAATGAGTAAATTAAACTGGAATTTGAGCAAAGAGATTTGAAAGTAGATTTCAGCACTCCAGTCATTGCTGGATTTCCCTCCAACAACTTTTTTCCTTTGACAACAGTCCATGAATTCTTACTGGATCTGAAGTTGTTTCCACTGTAGACACTAGAGATTTTGCAGGGAAATCTGCTGGTGTTATGGAACAGCCAAAAGAACAACCCCTGAGGAGGCATTACGGTTCTGACTTAATGATCTCCCTGTTGTGAAGCACTCATCGCAGATACAATTTCTGAGCTTCGCTCCTGGCCACAACACAAGGACAAACATACCCAATACAAACCTTGCTGAAAATGTCTGTAACAGCCTAAACCCAAATCTGTCCTTCCAGAGTTAATTACTTTTGAAACCTAAGTGAGACGCAAAGAAAAGTGCAGGTACTGGTGAGATAGGTGACTCTGGCTATTGGCTGCACAGCGGGAACGTCACCCCATGACAGCAGGCAGGGAACAGCTGTGGGGGACCCTGAGGTGCACAACATGCCCAGCACCTGCGCCGAGCTCCCTGCCAAATTCACTAAGCTAAATCCATCCCCAAACAATGTTATGTTGATTAACGCAGGAGCTGGGGTGCTGACACCGATATGAGCCAGAAAGCTCAAAGACGGAGAAAGCAATAAGCATTAGTAAAAGGAAACAGCAGGTTGTGAATCACCCTGATGACTTTGTCAGTGTTTTGTCTGATCCACAATGACCCAGACCTGACATTTTATTGTACTGGGTCTCAAGGAACACTGCAAGAGTGTTAGAGACAGGGAAACAGGTACGGAGCAGTCCGACTACTCACCGTGATCGTACCTACTGAGTCACAATTAGATCCTTCCCTCTCCAATTTGTGAGGTTAGATCATGCTGATTTCATCAACAAGGTCATTCTAGCACCCACACTTAATCCAAAATCTAGGTCGATACTTGTTTAGGCGATTTGCGTAATCTCTCTAAGACAATTAACAAGTGTTGATGTCCTAAGGAACAGTCTCTCCGTCCTGTCTCGAGCACAAGGATTTGAGGTCAGAGTTAGGTGAAAGGTCTTTTCAAGGCACTCTGGAAACAAATCAAGTTCTCTTTAGAGACAGAGCACTTACAGAGAGGAGATTGCAAGTAATTTGTGTTGCTTTTTGGGTTCAGCCATTTGGAGGCAACCAGAACATGTGGCGCTGGTGCTGGAGCACTGGTGAGTCAGGAGCTTTTGCTCCAATGAGTTTTCCTGTTCCCACAGTCACCTGCAGTCCCTGACCAAGCAGCACTTGAATGCTCTGATGCCCTTCCATCATTGCCACATGCTGCCTCTTGGCCTGTCAGAGCACTGGCCATGGGGCCATGTGGTGGGACCTAATTTCTAGTTAAGGGAGAATATGGGAAAATTCACTCAAAGTCACTGATGCTTGAATGCCAAGCTGCTAATCTTCAGTAAGTCCTAATTCAGAAATCAGTCTTCTTTTATTGCAAATACTTAGAAAGATAATCTGTGGATAAAAGGTCAAATGTTCATTTCAGGCTTTCAGGTTAAATTTTAGGAAGGGTTTTGAGGAGTAGGCTTTGAATCCTTGCAGCCAAAGCTACTCCGTGTACTGTGGTTGCTGGATGGATCTGAAATAAACCATTTCTACATGCTTTTGGCTGAGAATATGTGGCTGACTTCTCCTAAGATTAACCCTCATCTTTCTGATTGGTCCAAGAAAAATAATAAATCCCACAACAATGGTATTTCCATGAGGCTGCTATCAAGTCATGCAGAACTGCCAGCGTGCAGCTCATGGCATTGTTGTGCTATTAACACCTACACTCTTCTTCTCCCTTAAAAAGACTGATGAAATTTCATCTGGATACAGAAACAAGCAGGGTATGAAGGGCCATGGGGGTGGGTGCTGCAAATGCTCATCTCAGGCACCCTGCTGCCTCACAGCTGGCAGCAACAGATAAATGTACCCATGCTCTGAGCTAAGGCTCACCAGATGGAACTGCATCCCATTTAGAGGTAATATTGGACTACTGTAGCCTCATGAGCAGAGGTCGCTGGTTGTACCAACTCAGCTTATAGGCTTTGGACTGAGAAAGCGTTTGAAGCATAACTGGGGATCCTGAGGCCAAATACCCCAAACCTGGGAGCACATAATGCAGCAGCTACACCTGGAAGCAGTACTGCAGCTCACCTAGTGAGGTTTTACAGCGATGCTTGCCATCCACTCCATAGGAAGCTTGTTACCTTGTCTGGCTGACAAATTGCAACAGCGATGATTTTACTCCAAAAACAAAGAAAACTCCCATTAGACCAGTGAGAAGCAATATTAAATCCCATTCTTCTACATTCAGGAGGCATTTATATATATATGATATTTGGAAAAATGGCAGCTTATATGAGAAAATGGAAGCACCTAACATACGTATCGCAATCATCTTAGCATGTGTGTACAATATTGAAGGCAAAAGGTATATTGCAGACATTGACTAAAATAAAACAGTATTTACACACAGGACAGTCAGGGAATACAGTAAATGCAAGAATAATTGTTGATGAATTCAACACTTTCTTGGCAGGCCATTCAGACCAAGCTGGACTAGGGAGGACCCTTGTTTTGAAGCTGTCTGCTGCATTTGTTGCCAGCCACTGCTAAATCACATCCCTGTATCCTAACTGTAGAGCTGGGCAGAGCACACGGCAAGACTTCACAGCCCAGGGACCTGCCTGTAACACAGGTCCCAGTCCTTATGTACTTTCTTCTACTAATGCTGGACTGAAAATCTTAAAATCTGAAAGCATAATGAAAAGACACTGAAGTCATGCAGAATTACACAAGTCATTTTAATGCTCATTTCTTGATCTAACATTTGTTTCAGCTGAAACTTTATCAGCTCCATGGGATCCATTCTAGGTTTATTCCAGGGCAACACTGAACTAAGGAGCCTATGAAGCTGCCAAAGGAAAACACCAGGGTCAGTAATAGCAGCTGCTACAGCCCAGCTCCAAGGCCTGAATGGAATTTCAAGGAGCAGAACTGATCCCCTTTCAGAGTCCTGATTGCCAAGTCTGCTTACAGTCAGTCAAAAGCCTTCCTATAGACCTCTATGTTCAAAATGTTGGTAGCCTAAAAACACCTGGTCCTATACCAAACTCATCACTATTTGCTGAAACAAAATCAACACTCAAAAAACCTGAAACAAACTTAAAGAGATGGAACAAGAGCTGCTTCTTTGGTGACTTCTCAGAGTCAAGGAGCATGAGGATGTAGAGGATATACGTTAATTGCCGTATAGGTATCACACTCATGTGCTGTTACCTTTCTGTGTGTAAGCACACATAGCTGGCCTGGTGGAGGCCAACAGCTGTTACCTCCTTCTTTTTCAACCACCCTGGCTGCAGACCAAAGCCTGCTGTTACCAGTGGTGCAATGCGCAGCTCTCCCAAGCTGCTCTTTCTGGTGGCACTCAGAAAGTTGGGGTGGTCTGGTAGCTCAGGGTGTAGCTGTATCATCAGAGGAAGCACTGATGTTGACGGTTGTGTCATCACGCCATTTTTAACATTATGTATCCTAATGTTGAAACCCAACATTGCTAAGAGCTGTCAGAGCAGACTTTTAATTTTTGCTGTGTTAATTTCAGTGGATAGATACAGTTCTTAACACACAGCTTGCTGAGGTTACTGAAAGCATGGCAAGTGAGAGTAATCAGTCCCGGAGCTGCTGGTGGATGCTGGCTCCAGGTGTCCACCATCAAGGTCAGATTGGGAGCAGATAAATAGCTCACCCAGGAGCTTTAGTGGTTGGTTTGTGGAGTTTCCTGCTGAGGTGTTCTGAAGAGCAGCTCTGGGAGGCATTGGCTAGTGGGAGTGAGGAGTAGTTTGATATGGAGAAAGAAGCATGTATCCAAGGTACAGTGTCAAAAGCATCAAGCTATTCTCTTTCTATCTATGTGCTGCTTCTTTGTGTATTGTGCCCTTATTTATTGCAGCCTGAGTAGAAAAGCATATGTTTTGTTGTGCCAAGGTGCTGCTTTTTGTGTGTTTGCCTTAAAGCTCAGCAAAGCTCAATGTATGTACTTTTCTCTTTGTATAGGAATGTGGCTATGGAAGTGGAGTGCAGAAAAGCATCTATTGATTTATATCTCTTTGTGTTTGACAGGAGCAGATCAGGGGCTCAGTTCAGTTGTTGGAATATACTAAATGCAGCCTGGTTCTGCTACTGTTCTGTGCAAGTTATCTTTGATGCAGACAAGTTGCTTTAGAAGTATTGTAGAAGGTGAAACAAAGCCAGCTTTATAGGCAATAAAAACAGAATGATATTATTTAGGCTAAAATGAGTCAATATTTGGAAAATTCCACTGTTAGCAATAAGACCTTGCCTGAGGGAGGCTGCTTGGTGCTGCCTGCAGTGAGCCTGCACCAGATGGGAGAGCAGCACAGCAGCATGAGGTAGAGCAGCAGTGATCCTGTAAGCTGCAGGGAGGCAGTGTTGGGGGTGCAGCTTGAGGGTGGTGAGGGCTTGACCAGGAGAAAGGGCAGGTGGGCTCCAAGGGGTCTGGAACATGGGGAAGCACAGCTTTAGTTGAGTGGTGGCACAGGATGTGTGGTGGGGGTTGTATGCCTGGTGGGAGGGGATTTGAGCCCAGTTACTGAAGCATAGGGTGAGCAAATCATAGCCACAGGCTTTAATTAATGGATGGAGGAAAAAGCCAGCTTGGGTAAGGTGTGAAATAGGGGTCTGAACTACCTGGAGGCTTGTCCCTGGTTGTGCTTGAAGCTGACTGTCTTATGCTGATACTTGTCCTACAAAACTGACAGCAATAATGAATGATAGCCTGTATTTCTGTAACCTTAGCACACCTAACAATGTGCCATTGACACCAATTTTGAGGGCTGGATTGCAGCCAATTTTTTGAAGCAGCAATAGCTTGGCTGTGGCCCTACAGTGGGGAGCACTACTGTGTACTGCTTGTGATCCAGGTGGGGTGTTGGGTTTGCCTTTCCCTGCTCCTCAGTACATCCCTCCCCAAGCAAACAAATCTTCCTTACACCAATGCTGTGTGTCCAGGATTGTCTAGAAGGCATTAAGGGTGTTACCTGCTCAACCTGAGCACCTAGGTAATCTCAGTGGGAGGTTCAAACTAGAAAGCTACCTCCTCTACTTACACAAGTGTGTTAATCAGCTTTCTCAAATTGGAGCAGGTGTCTGTGGTACCAGACAGCAGGTGTAATGACCTTGCTAGATGAGTTCTGGGACAAACTATAGCAGTAACTTAATGTAACTCCTACGGAGCCAATTTTGTTTGTTTTGGAGAGGTACAAATCTGTGAGAAATAAATAAACCTCCTTTCTATCACTGGTCCATTGTGCAGGTCAGAACTTTTCTGGTTATTTGAAGGCTGAATCTGTTATTGACCATCGTTTTCTGAGCTGTGAATGGAGATCTCAACCTTCAGGTTTGTGGTCTTTCTCTATGAAAGGAGAAAGGAGCTGCCAAGCATCTTTTGCATGCAGAGGAGACTGACATGTTGAGGGATGAGCAACTCTAAAGGCTCTTTCAAATCCTGGAGTGTGGGTCTGCATAAACCATCTCATGCGGAATGCAGCTTGCACAAGCTGTGTGCTTACGCAATTAGGGTGAAGCTGTACTGCTTCTCACAGGGTTTGAGAACTTGATGGTGACACAGAGGTGACTCCCTGGTGTCTGGTCACATCCTTAATCCCTGAGTGGGAGGGAGCTGACACCTGTTCTGCATGGAGGAGTGGTGGGTCTGTGCTGGGCTGTAACTGCAGGCTTAGAGCTGAGCAATGATTGCCATATCAGCAGCACCTGTGTGCTTGTTTGCTGGGCTTAGTGCTTATTTTCATGGATCAGGAGGTTGCAATCAATTCCAAAAATATCAAGAGTACAGTTTTAGCCCATTAGTCAGATCAGGAGTGGATGTGTACTTTGAAGAAATTGCTTAAGGGGTAAAAAAGTATTTAAAAGTATCAATCCTATAATCACTGTGAAGAATTGACATCAGCAAGGTTTTTCCTGCTCAGTGAAACAAAATGAGTCAAAATTTACAGACTTCTGGCTTTCCCACTGATATCTGAAAGCAAGCAACAACCTTCCTGCAGCAAGAAAGGCAGAGCTGCACTGAGAGCAGAGGTGTCCTGTGGCTTTAAGACTGGGCAGTGATGGAGAGCTTTGGTGAATGCTACTGTAGAGATATAGAATGATTAATGCAGGCATCTGAGAACACTTAACTTAGCTTTTGGTGTTGTATCTGTTATTTCACTTATGGGGCTGTTAATATCTCATCAGGCCATATCTTAATGATTAAGAAGAATCTGTTTTATCAGTAACTAGGGGAAAATGCAATTATCTTTAAGTGGTGGAACTCCTGTACTAACTGGATGAGTGGTATTAGATGGCTTTAATATTTCAGCTGAAGGCTGGCTGGGAGGTGTTGAAGCCCTGGAGCTGGTGTAGGGGTAGTACAGGAGCCATGTGGTGGAGGCAGAGAGATGGGGGGATGGCAGAGCTATGGGACACCACAGCATAGGTATGAGTGGGAGAGATGGGCTGGAGATGGGGAAAGAAAAAATCTGGTCCTCCCACACTAAGCCCCTGTGCTGATAGCAAATTCTGTCCGGGAGCAGCCTGTGTCTCCTCCTGTTGGCCTGCAAATAGCAGGGGCCTGCAGACTTGCCAGCAGCAGTGGCATGAATGCTCCACTCCTCTCCCTGCAGCTGAAACTTCCAGTGCTTGTCAACACCACACAGCATTGCTCAGAACTAATTAAGCCGAACACTTGCATAGACAGACTTCAGTTTTAAGCAGAATAAACACAGCCATGCCCTACTCACACGCTCATGACTGGGTTCATTCTATTTGAGACTTTTATTCATTCTTCCAACATACAAGATATTTTCTCTCCCTACCAGCACTTCTACACCAGCAGTAGAGCTGAGAATTAGAAGCAGAGTGAGGGGGAAAAAAAGTTTTCAAAGCTTGCTACATCTCCAGTGGAGAGGGCTGCTGTTCAATTCAGACAAGCCCAGTAAGAAAGCTAATTGCTGAGAACAGTGGGATCTTCCAAAGCTCTAATTAGAGGTGATTTTAGATCTCTGTAAGAGCAGGAAACCTCTGTTGCTCACATACCAGTGAGCAAGACCACCTTGCAGCTGGGAGTGCAGCTGGCCTCTTCTAGCAATGGGCATGGCTCTGCTGAGCAAATGGGGAGTTCAGTGGGCAGGAACTGGATACAAACTTGGCCATGATTCCTCCTGCACCCCTGCAGTGTGCCTGGGATATTTCTGAGCATGAAGTGGCACAAAGCTTGAGCACAGTGCTGGGTAAAGTCAGCTGGCTTGGGACCCAGCCCAGAACATCAGTGTGTGCTTGAAGCACCAGGGTTACAGTCTGGCTGCATTGGGGAATATCTATAGTTCAGTATATAGCATAAGCTTTATCTAAATAACTTAATTTTTAACTCTGTGCTTTCCATCTTGCTTCATTTCTGGTGAGACGCCTACTGAAAGCAGCCAAACAGTACACCCAGCAGCACCTACCTGTGAGTGGGCACAAACAAGTGAGTCTGTGGCCACGTGGGAGCCAGAGGGAGTTCTGCCACAGAGTTCAACTGGCACTAAAATAATTCCTGTAGAATTGCGTTTCTGCTATTGCACTGTAATCTCTCTGTTGTAGACCTCCAGCTTAAATGCACATTAAACTCTGGGGTCAGGCCACCTGGCAGTGAGTTAATGGTCCATAGAGTGGCTGCTGCTGTGCTGCCTCCCCTCCATTAAGAGGCAATGTTGCTGAAAGTGGTTGGTGTGCCCCAATTAATGGGGCTCATAGCTTGCCCCTGCACAAGGGAGGATGCTTGTTGCATTTAAATAAGATATGAACCCAAGAGGCACTGCAGAGCTTCTATATCCAAAAAGGAGACTGAATTGGGGTGGAAAATCCTGGTGTGCCCCCATGGGTCTCTTCTGGGGAATCACGGATCCCTGTCCCATTGCTGCATGGGGCACTGCTCCTGCCTGACCCCAGAGAGAATTACAGACATCAGTACTCACATCTGTATCCTCTGGATGAACATGCAAAACTCAGGAGGATCCTTTTTACCAACATCTTTTTGCGGGCAAAGCATGCATCATCTGGTTGCTGGTAGAATTATACACCAAATGATCCTTAATACAAAGGAGAAAAATGTTGAGTTTCTGAACACATGCACTACTCCAGCCTGCTCAGCTGCCTCAGGCTTTAGGTAGCAGCCTGCAAGGCTCAGTGCTATCCGGCACCCTGATGCTTGGCATGCAAAGAGGCACAGAGAGAGGGTGATTTCTCTGGCTCACTGAAAAGAGTAAAAAGATGGAAATAAGAGACATTTACCAGCTGTGGTGGTGGGAAGGGTGCTGAGGCCTTCTGCTTTCCTTTCCCATCGTTGTGCTGCTTTTCTCTCTGGGGCCCCATGTTGTAAATCCTACACTCCCATCTGGAGAGCACTGGCTGCAAGCTCCCTCCAGAGCCAGTTGACGCAATCTGGGTCATTTGGGGAAGGTTGTTGGGAAGGATCCTGCGCATCCCTGTGGTGCTGGGATATGCCTTCTGTGATGTGTGAGGGGCTGGGCTGGTCCCATCCCAAACTCAGCTCTCTCAGCCTGCTGCAGCTCTGGACTCCCACAGTGCCCACTGGGAGGCCAGCTGAGAAACGGATGTGATGATCCCACTCCAGGGACATAGGAGGCACACTGTGGAATCCACCTAAGCACTTTTCTGGATGGAGAGAAGTCAATGGCTGAAGCTATTGCAGTGGCACTGAGGAGCGGAGCCTGGCTTCCCTGCCCAGGAGCTGCCAGTGAATAAGGGGATTTCTAAAAGGCAGTGACTCCCTTCTAGGGAAGGCAGGATTTCTTGAGGTGGGACTGAGTGGATTACTATCACTACTAGGAGCTAATCTGTACGGCTGCTTCATGGGATTCCCTACGTCCTGCATTTGGTACTCAGCAACAGAGAATAAATGTGCAGAGAATTTCTGATTTCAGAAAGGCCATGCAAAAGCATATGCATGCAGGGGTGCAGAGCAAGAGACATCAGTTTGTTTGTATTTTAGCTGTGCGTGTAACAATCTCTTCCATTCCAACACTGGTTTAGTACTGAGGGACCAAACAAGCACACCTTGGTGTGGTACCTTACTCTAGGTTTTTACATGTAGTTAGTGTATCTAATTTGCAACATGTATTGTTTGCAATAAATCCAACCCCAGAGCCATTGCTGAGATGCTTGTCAGCCTCCTGCTCACCACCAGCATTCCCACACAGAGCCAGCTGCTCCTCCAGCCCCATACAGTCCCCAGTCCACATTCAGTCCCCATTCTCTGACCAGCTTGAGGGTAAAGCACTGGTCACCATTGCTGGTGCTGCTCAACTATCCCGTGTGCTGCTTCCAGCCTCAGCGCATTCAGGAGTATTTTGCTTTCTATGTGAGAGGCCCAGAGTGTTTTCTAACAGTAATGTTACAACATGCACTGCTAAAATATTACCATACACCTTTAACCACACCAAAAATGCTACCAGCAGTGACTTCCTCAGCTGAACAAGTGCAACTTATATTTTGTAGCAGCTCTTGAACTAGTTTGCATGTAAACATCCTTCAGTCCCTTGACCAGCCTGGCTTGTGTCTCTGTCTGGCAGACAAAAATGCTCCAGGAAATCCTTTTGAGAGCCTCACTTAGCAACCAAGCCCAAGTTCACTCTAGCTTTAACCACCCTCATGTGGCTCTGCCCAGTAGCCTGCCTGCCTGGTGTGGTACCCACCTCTGATGCCCCACAGCAGTTACCCTGCTGTGCCCAGCTTTACCTTGCCAGCAGCAGTGCCTAAAATGCAGATATCAATGCGGTTGGAGGATTTTCCCCATCATCTGTGTGCTCCTGCAATTTCCACCTCTGGTGAGCAGGAGGCTTCCATGGAGCTCTTGGTGTGTATCCAGTTACTTCTCCCTGCTCTTGCTGTTCCTGGGTTGTTTGAAATACTTTGTATTTCAGTAGAGGTAACACCAGTGTTCAGTGATTACTCAGCTTCAATCCATCAGAAGGAAGCAGGTGAGCAGACTGTCTGAATGAACCCAGCCGTGAGAAGCAGAGTTTCTTCTGCCCGTGCTTTACTTCCCGATGCTCCTTGGTACCCCTGTGCTTACAGGTGTTCCTCTTTCCACCTGCTCTGCCTGGGCTCCTCATGTGCCCCCGGGGCATGGTGCTCACTGCAGGCGATGCCTTTGCTCTCACTTATTCCTTGGAAGAAAACTGCAGGAATTGGGCAGAAAATACAGTTTGCAGCAGATTCTGGTGGTGGGGCAGCCCCGTTCCTGCCCTGATATCTTCTTGTGGTTCCTTTTGCCTCAGAAATGCCAGGGCTGTGATGGAGCTGCCGTGCGGCTTCCGCTCCTGTGCTTGCTCAGCCCTGTGTATCCTTCCCTGTGTGACACTGGGGGCTTTCCAGCCCTCCCCTCCATCACCTCCATCCGGACCGCTCTGCCCTTGGATGGTGTTTGCTTTTCTGAGCCAGGCGTGTGCCGGAGCAGCTCGCTCACCTCACACTGCTCTCCCACTCGATGCACTTGCTGCTTGCTCCTACAGCAGGAATAAAAGATGCTTTTCCTGGCGGAAGGAATGCACGGTCTGCAGTTGAGATAGAATCTTTTTCCCTCAGTTTGTTATGTGAGGTCTCATGAATTAAGAAGCTCCAACCCGTCTAGACCTTATACCAGTCAGTCTGATTCATCAGCGGATCTCCTTGGAAACTCGCTGTTCCTCTCTGATTTGTTACAAACATCTCTCCCAATTTAAAGATGAAATACAGTGAGAGCAGAAAGAGGAGCTATACCACGTAGATACCTCATACAGAACCGTGTGCCTTGTGTGCACAGCTGCACTGATATGTGTGGGAAGCAGCCTCTCCATGCTGTGGCACAGGTGGGAAGGGACTGTCCTGTCCTTGCTGGGAATCTTTCTCCCAGGACAGGGCGACTGTACAGGAAGACAGTCCTAAATGGGTGCCACCAAACTGCCTCCAGTTCCTTTTACAGGATAAATCGGGACTCAAAACAAACTCCTTTGTTTCTGAGGGACAGATCCATGGCATCTCTCATATCTGGGCAGAAGTGCCCCAGGATCATGCCCTCTGTTCCAGCCATGCTCTGATTTGTCTGAAATCTTGGCTATGAACGCACTGCCCCTACCAGTGCAGCCTCAAGTGCTCAAAGCTCAATTTGCTGAGTAATCTGGGCTGCAGTGAGCAGCTGCTGATAAATGAGGGTTCAGGCAATCAAGCTCATTTCCAATGCAATTAATCCATGTCAGGAACATGACCTCTTTCTGGCTAATTGAAGTTTTTGCAGATAGTCTAAGTGATGGTAATAAAGGGCTGACTCCCATAGTGGGGGAGCCCCTGGGCTGAGGGTGACACCTATTTGCCCTGCTCCAACATGGCTTAAGTGACTCAGGAGGGTGGGCATCCCGCTGTGTCCCTGGTTTGTCACCTGGCCCAAAGTGAAATACAGGGGGAAGCCTCTCCTCCGCCTCCTTCCTACCTTTTCGCTTTCTTTGTGGAGCTTAAAGGAAAGAGCAAAGCTGTGATGCTGTCAGATCTCAGTGCTGATGTCTGTTGGTTGGAGGGAAGACAAGCAGAGGGGACAGCATCAGCAGGGCATGCTCTGGTGGAAGGCACCAGCATGGGAACTGTGGCTCTGTTCTGCACAACCTCAGAGAGTAATTTTTATTAATTAGATCTTTTGAGATAAAAGCTTTGTTACTGCAAAACAATGAGCTCTCCACACTCTCAGTAGTACAAACCAGCTTCATTTGTATTGGGAAGATACAGACTTATTGTTTTTAGTCTGTTTCTGTAGCACCAGGATTTCTTAATGTGATAATCAGTGTAACTGAGGAAATGAAAGTACAGAGAGTTGCAGTGCTCTCAACAGGTGATGATGATGAGCTGTAATGCTGCTGGAGGTCTGTGGGCAGTGCACAGGTGATAACAGGAAGGTGCAGGAGTGATACCTGCAGCCCTGGCCCAGGCCTTCCCTGTGTATTTCTCTGTGTCCAGCACTGTTCTGCCACATTAGCAGAGGGCTTCTCCCTCTTACAGCCTCGCACAAGTTGCTGCAGAGCAGTTTGGCCGTTAAATGAATTTGCTTTAACATATGCAATCAATTGCACCACAACCTGCATTTGTGTGCTGCAATCAGAGGGTTCTGTGCTTGGGGAGGGGGCTGAAGCAGAGCTGGAGGTACAGCTGCGGTGATGTGTGCTCTGTGGTGTTCACACTCATCAGGAAATTGCTTACATTACAAAGCAATTATCACAGTTTAAAATTCCAATGGTGTTTTGAAGGTGTATGTGCCAGGGGGCTTCCATTTGCAGAGAGGTTTTTATTGCACCAACTTGCCTAATGACTTTACTGTTTGAACCACACTGAGGTGTTTTAGAAGCCAATTTGTGATCTTTGTTGGAAAAACTCCACGTAGAACACTTGCTCCATTGCAGGCTGCTATACTAAAGTCCCTCTATGCTCTGAGCAGGTTTAACTGGGTAGGGCCCCATACAGTGTTTTCTGCTCCCTTCTTAGTTGTTGGCAACACGACACTCAGCTGGAGCACAGCACATCACTGCTCTATCACTGAGTCCAGCAGCCTCTCCAGGAGCAGAAGTCACTCCTGCAGGACATTTTCACCCACTGGCTTGAGTGGGAAGCATGAATGATGTCCATAAGCTGCTAAGCAGCAGATGTGCTGCTGGATATGCTGGTGTTTGGGGGTACTGTGCAAGGTGAAGGCACTGCTGCTCCCCAGGTCCCATTGCCAATGCTGAAGGTGGGTCCCAGATACTGTCCCAGCCCCAGCGCAGCCCAGGAGGGAAGTGAATTGTGACCTCACGGAGGGGGTGGTTCAGACATCATTCAGCAAGGGAGGAACTTCCTGCAGAGGGCAATCATAGGATCATTAAGGCTGGAAAAGACCACTAAGATCATCTAGTCCAATGGCCAAACCACCTCCACCATGCCTCCTAATTGTGTCCCTCAGGGCCACATTTCCACAGTTCATGAACACCTCCAAGACTTGACAGTGCAATGCTTTGTAGGACAGCTACAGTTCCCTTAAACAACACCATGAGATTTATCGTCACACAACTTATTGTATTCATGACGAATATGAAAGTTCACCTGTAATTACCACAGTAACCACAATCACAGCCTTCCTATGTAGGATTTCAAAGGTTGGATTACCACATCAGTAGTAGTACCACATCCATACATGTCCTAGCATAAAGCCCATACTCTTCTGGCAGCCAGTTTTGTTTCTAGATGTCACTGCTTGACTTATAAGCACTCACCAAACCTTGATTAATCCTGTAACATTTCTTCACTGTACATATGATTCTGTGATGTCTTTAAGGTCATGTGGAATTGTGTTTGCAATCCCTTTTATAAATAATAATACAAAACACTTGCTGCTCAATCTAGCTGTCAGCAAACAAATGCCAAGGAGCAAAATGATTATTACTGTTATTTGCTCTATTCCAAAATCCATTAATTTGCTTGTTGCAGTGTTAAGTAATGAACACTTCTGCAGCAAGGTCACCGTTCCATTTACATCACAACTATCTCATCTCATGTATGATACACAGAGCCTATTTCTTGCTTAGGGCAATATATTTTATTAAAATTATTTCCCTTTGTTTTCCTACAGATTGTTTATTATGACTATAAAGACTGCCTGTGTGACATCTCTTTTTAAATTCAATGCATAGTTATTAAAAAAGAGCAGAAAATCATATATTGCTACCTTAACACACCTCATCTTCTTTGAACAGGAGGACATGCTGCTGTTATTTACGTGACAACACAGGCTTAGCTGAGCTTTGTGGAATTTTGTGGTCTCTGACACACATTGGGTACAGGCAGAGCAACAATGGAAATAATGTGAAAGAAAATGATTCAGTTCAAGTCAAAAAGACTAATGGAAGTAGTAAAACCGAGAGGAGATGAAAGCAAGAATTACTGAAATAAATATCTGAGATGGGAACCTGCAGGAAGGGTTCACTGCAGCTGCAGATGCGCCTCGCTGAGTGTCAGCTGGGTTAATTGGCAAGGTGGTAGGTGTCTTAGGAACAGGTGATGCTGAAGGAAAGCTCTGGTGTCCTTGGGCCGGGTCTGCCTATGGAGCTGAGCCCCTCACAGGTATCCTTGGAGCATCCCTGATTTACTGCAGCGGTGACTTTGGCATCTGTGTTTAAGGGTGGTTACACAAACCTGGCTCCCCCAGCTAGTAGCACGAGTGCAGCTTGCACTGAATGGCTGTACAGTGCTTCATCTGCTTGAGCAGCTCTGGCCTCACCACTGGCACATCCTCTGGGCTACGTTCTCTCCATATTGGCTGTTACCCCCTTTCTTGGTGGGCTTCTCAGCCCTCCTGCCCAGGGGCCAGGAGGTGAATGCTGCTCTTCCATGCAGATAGAAAACCTTCTGGGTGATATGAAGTGCTTGGCTCAAGGTCAGCATGTACAGCTTTGAAATCACTTGATAAACACTTCATTCCCAGCAAATAACGTGCTTTGGGCTGTGATCTTATCCTGTAAATGAATCTGAGATACATTCCTCCTCTTTCATTCTAGTCTGGTAGTATATTTTGCCCACACTAAATAAGAAGTGGAAAATCATTAACTTTCCCTTCTGATATATGTTTTTAATTTCTTCATTCACAATGAGTTCATTGCTGCAGCAGCAGGGGTGAAATATGTTGTACTACTGGAATTCCTTTGCAATTCAGCATTAATTAATGTCCACTTCTAACATAATGTTAACAGTAATGAGCCTAATCTTTCAGAGACCACTGTGGGAAATTCTGGCTTTTTTTTCTAGCAAGTTGTCAGAAACAGAGTGAAAATTGTCTTAGCATTTGTTTAAAGCTGCTTCTTAGAGATTTTGAAGGGCTGGAGGATAGTTAAGCACAGCACCCTTGTTCTCTGACCCTATGCCATGTAATGGAGATTCTGGTGTACCTTGCCAGAATCAGCTCCATCCTTGTGCACCAGAGGATAGTACTGAACTTGTGTGCAACCTCCGTTTTGGAGGTTTTCTTGGACTGCAGAATAAGCTGCTGTGGGAGCCCAGTGGAACCAGCAGTATGTGCTGTATTGCAGGGGGCTGAACTGGTCTCATGGCTTCAGGGGAGGGCTGTGCATACGTCCTATTTCACTGACTTTCCATCAGTTTCTTGCTTTTGTTTCTGTATCCAACTTGGAACATGTGTAGAAATTTCAGTCAATTAAAACATGAACAATGAAAAATAGGAATTACTGCACCCTGGGGGCAATGACATAAACCTCCATATGCAGCATTGAACTCGTTAGGACTGAGGAGGACTAAATACTAACCCAAGTGGCAGCACAGGTGCTTGAGTTAGTAGCACATCATAGCACTTTAAAATGGGCTTTGCAGAAAACTTGAAACCTTTCTCTTTGCTACACCCGCTGACAAACGTAGCCCTGATTAATGATTTTTTACCATAGCTCCCGTTGCATCTGTCTGTGCTGAATTAATATGCAGAAGTTTATATGAAATGATTTGCTTAGAGGTCTTAATGAATTTGGTTATCAGAGAGGCCTTTCTAATAAAGATAATAGACGTCAGCAGAGCTGGCAGCATTATTACTGAGGCAGTTTTTCACCGAGTCCGGAGTAAATGTTCTCTGATAAATCTTGTCAGTGCTGTCACTCTCAGTCTAATGGCAGAAACAGCCTTTTAGCTCACACAACAGCAGAGCTATTCAGAGGCTTCTGGGTTCTGGCACCACATTTGAGTGTTCTCCAGCCTTTCCTGTCTTGCTAATCTGCTACTAATTCATCAACTTACTTAGAACATAAGAGAGGTTGCCTCCATGGGAGTCTCAGCCTCTGCTGTTCAGACTCTTATGACAGATGCTGCTGGCTCTCCATGTAGGATGTGATGGGCATGCTGCACTTCACCTGGCTGCCTTGTCATAGAAGCATAGGCAGAATTCATGTTTTGTTCTTAAAGCACCTGTACAGTCTGTTTTCTGTCTTTCTTTCCTCTTCAAAAAACTTTTGAATCAGATTTCTCCCGGCCTTCACAGCCACATGTAGCCCTGAACCTAAGTGAGGTCTAAAAGAGAAACCATGCTTTGTATTTCTTGCAGATAGCTTCATACAGCAGGCTCATTCATCATGAGAGATGCTGAGCTGCCAGCCAGCTGTGTATCTCTTGAGCGTTGCAGTCTGTCTCACTGAGGCACCCATAGCCTGGGGCTGAGTCCACAGCTGTGATGGCTGTGTGCTATCATGATGACAATGACCTTGTTTTCTCAGCTAGGTGTGAAGCTGCCACTATCTAGTGTAGGATGTGTACCTTGCACGCTGGGACAAGTGAAGAGTTTGGAAAAAGCCTTTGCCTGTTGCCAGGAGTGCCCTACTATGTGTAGGATCCAAGTCTACTGTGTGAGCCCTCTGACAGGTGGTGGGAGGTTTGTTTGCTTTAAAATTCTTTTAAACTCTCTGCTGCTGATCTTACATGCCACCAAACTCCAGTGTCTGTAGCAGAGAAAATATTATCATAGAATCATTAAGGTTGGAAAAGACCTCTCAGATCATCTAGTCCAGCCATTTGCCTGCCACCAATATTGTCCATTGACCACATCACTCAGTGCCACAACTCCACAGTTTTGGAGCACCTCCAGGGACAGTGACTCCACCACTCCCTGGGCAGCTGTGCCAATACATTACCACTCTATTGGAAAAGAAGTACCTGAACTGAAACCTGTAGATGAGTTGGTTAGCATTTGTGGAGATCTGAAAGAAAGAAACTGAAAACTGAATAAATGTTATACAGCTGAGCTAGAGCTCTGTATCAACCAGATCTAACACTGGCTTTGGAGAAGTCCTTGGATGATGCGAACTGGCTATTACTGCAAAGGGAGAAAATAAAGCTGAAGCAGTTTATACCAGCTGAATACCTGGTCATTATATCTAATGTTGTAAAAGCTGCTGTAGAAGCACAGGTTAAAATGGCTATTCATCTTTGATCCTTCAGCAATACAGGAATCTCAAGTAATCTCTAAGAGCAGGGTTAGAGAGAGCTCAATTTTATCTACAGCCCACTAAACACTGTTTGCAAAATGCTTCAGCTCAAAGGGGACAGCATGGCATGAGTAGCCACGCATGGAAGTGTTATTTGTGCAGACACCAGGGCCCCTCCGCTTCCCCTGACTGTTAGGAGAAAAAGCAAAATGGTGAATGCTGTGCTTTGCCTACCAAAGCCTTGCTCTACGAGAGTCCCCTCTGATTCTGATATCGCATATGATATTGGAAAAGGATGGATTCAGTGGAGGCTGGAGTGCTTTTACGGAGGATGGAAAGCTATTTTCTTCCTTCTCAACTCATAGTAATAATTACATGTATTTTCAGAAGTTCTGTAGAACAACTATTTGCCTCCCTCTGAACTACTTAGAGCGCTGGTTATCTTGGAGACTCAGGAAATGTTTGCTCTGTCTTGCTTGTCCTTTTCCCAACAATGCACAGGCACAAAAGCCAATTTGGAAACGTTTATGCATTTTGATTGACAATAGAAATTTTGCTTTGAATTTTGGCAAAGAGTTTATGCTCCCCAGAATGCTTTTCAGTTAACTCTCATTTCATTTGCATGACTAAACAGTGGTTCTGCATTGCTTCAATACAAAAGATTTGCAGAGCTCCAAATGTGTTTCAATGCTGGGGAAAAAAATACCAGCAAATCAAACTGCTGTGTATGGCTAAATTGCTCCAAAATAAAAAATTTCAATAGCAGCAGTTCCTTTTATCCCTTCAAATTTAGCCCTAGGCAATATGAAATGAGGAAGCTTCAAGCCCCAGAAGAATCTGGGTGTGGATGGTAGAAACAAGAGATGTTGTCTTTTAAGAAGTAATCCTGGTTTCTGCCAGCACAATAAGGCAAAATGCTGATGATTCACTGCTGGGATTCACTACCACATCAAATGTATTGCCATGAATTATTTAGCAAATCTAATTGAATGTTAATTTTGCTATTGGAGATAAGTAGCCATTGAGCTTAGAGTGAAAAATCAATTTATATGTGTCATAGTTCTGATATCCCTTGAACTTGCTTGGGCATATCCACAGTGCTGCCTCTTTGTGCTGCATCTTTATGTTCCACAGGCATTTGTTTGGCTGGGGAAGTCCAGCAGCCCTAAGCCTCTGACATTCTGCATCCAGGAGGCTGTAAACCTCTCTGGCCTTGCAGGCTGGGGAATATCTCCACTATTTTTTGTCCTTTTTGGAGCATTCAAGCGCCTTTGGGCAGTGTGACAGGTCCCTGGTTCAGGAGGGTTGGGATTTGCTGCTTGAGCTGTGGCATAAAGGAGCCAGAGCACCCTGGGGCTGGAAATGCTCTGCAACTGCTTGGAAACAGCACAAAGGCTCTGCAGCCTAAGACGCCTAGATTTGGACTATCAAGGTCAGCATTGCCCACTGAGGATCAGGTAGGATCAAGTAATTAAGGAAAAGGATAATTTGTACCAGATTTCCCTGCAGGCAGAGTAGATGACAGTTTTCTGTTGCTGACACTATGTCTGATTTTTTTTGTGTAGAAGCACGGGAAGGGGAAGGACAGGTAACAGGTTGCTCAGGCACGGTTCTGCTGTGTCACGGGGAGGAGGAGGATGTTGCTGAACCACCTCACTGCTGAATTTATTTGTGGAGACACAAACACAGGCAATCTGAGCCTCCTCTGCTTGAGCTGAATAACTTAGAAGTAGCAGAACAAGTGGCATCCTTAGGGATGCTCAAGCTCGGGTCTCAGCTCTGTGGTCTGACCTAATTGCCTCCATAGCTCATGTAACCCAAGTGTTTGTGTGGTGTGGCTGGAGCTGCAGGCTGGTGGGCCCTGCTGCTCTGTGGGAAGAGTTGAATCATAGAATCACTCAGGTTGAAAAAGACCTCTAAGATCATCTAGTCCAATTGTCTACCTACCACCAATACTGCCGCATTCCCTGTTCCTGTTTGCTCTTGAGAGCCAGAGAATGTCTTTCCCTTGGAACATACATCTGGATGACAACAAATAATTGCAGCCAAAGGTAAATTGACCAATCAACAATTATTTGCTACAAAATTATCCACTTGGTCCATGAACAAATGGATCTGTGAATCGTTCTGACTGGAGAAGGGAGGAGGAAGGCTTCTGAAGCTGTCATCCCCTTCCTTTGTTTTGAAGTGAACAAAATGCTGTTTCAGTACTTTTAAAATTAAACTCTTGGACTGCTGTGAAATGGTTTTCTGGTTCAAAAATGTGCCTAAGTTTTAAAAAGCTAGATTTTAATATTTTAGAATGACTTGAAATAAAGTGCTAATTTCATCATTTACATGAAAATTGTCCTTTTCAGATCAACCTCAACTAAATTTTTACTCTGTGGTCTTCCGTGGCCATGAGACTGGAAATGTCAGTATTTGCCAATCTCCACAAGAGATACTAGATGCTCAACAAGTGGAAACACTGGTCTCCTAAAATGAGTGTGGCTGCTGCTGGAAGAGTTTGCACCAGGGAACCTTGCTGGGCTTTGGGGTACAGAGTGTTGTGCTTGAACGCACAACCACATTGCTCTTCCTGACTCAGCAGCTCTGATGCCAAAGAAGCAGAGCCTGAGTGCACTGATGCTTGTGGTTGCAATATAGATATCAAAGGATGATTCCTTCATTGTTCTTGCTTTTATTGCTGACACTGCAAGCTGCTCAACTGCAGCATCTGGAGCCATTTAGCTGTGTGCAAGAGAACATTTCTGGGTGTATACTAAAGGGCTGCATGTTGGTGTGCTTTCCTCCCTGCTCCCGTACTCATTTTGCACAACATGGGATGCTTGCCATCTCCCCTGGTGTACATGCGTTGTCTCTTAATTTTTTTCTGTAGGTTCAAATTTGCCTTTCCCTCTTTTGGAAAAGCAGGGTACACTCACACCCTTTGAAATCTGCACCTGAAAGACAGAAGCAGCATATCCGATTGCATTTGATTTGGCCTCCACTAAGCAGCTAGTGGTCCCACTGCTGTGGCATCTTGCTCAGAAATAATGTTATCAGATTAGCATAATCAAAGTGGGAATGGCTCCTAAAGCCCAGGTGGAGATAAAGCAGCATAATCAGATGCAGCATGCCTGTCTTCTGGCACACGGGATGGGCTGTGATAGATGGTCACCCCAGCATAGGCAGATAAGAAACACTTGAGGTAAGGGGAAGAAAATAGGAAGATATTTCCCACTGTCTGTTTGTAGTAGTTTGTATAGTGCTTCAAATTAAACTCTATATTATTTTTTTAGCCTGTGTTGTTGCCAGGCGTAGCATTCAAGAGCAGTTATGACTTAGCACTGTTTTTATGCACTCTCTTTCTTGTCTTTTATACCACTTTACAGCTGTATGAGGCTTTGAGGTCGCAGCTGAGTGAGGAAGATGCCAGCAGGGCTGTGATGGGTGTGGGAAATGCCATGGCATCTCTTCCATCCTAGCTGGATTTCCATTTTGAATGTTCTGTACTTGCAGACTTATGCATGGACAGCAAACAGCCCAAAGTGCACCATCACTGCTCAGCACTGGCTGTGTGTCTGTCCTTCTGCTCAGCAGTTTGTCCTGGAGCCTCTGTCTGTAGAAGGTGTTCCCTGTGTTATGATGAATAACAGATGGCTGTGGTTTTGAATGTACCTTGGGCATGCTGGAATAAATTGGTCTGTGTACACATGCTCCATGTGCAGGAATGACCCCAAGAGACAATCTGATCCCAGCACTGGGGTTTACATCTGTGTATCCATGCAGTGCCACACAGACTACTGCCGCACTTCACTGTGAGCGACCTTCTGTAATGATCAGTGGGGCAGCCAGAGGCACACTCGCTGTGCTCTTGTTAATTTTATGTGGCAAAGAACTGATGCAGGGAATGGTGGTAAAGCTGATCTTGAGGTGAGAGCAGTAGCACTATAGGGCAGGTCAGAAGCTTTGGGAGCTGCACACAGGCATCCAAAAGCAGAATAGTTTTGCCAGCTGGCATGAGACATGACATGGGTTAGATCAGCAAAATGCTGCTAGGAGGAAGGCCAAGTACAGCTGGGTCCTGTGCCATCAGCCAGTGGCCACAGCAACTTCTGCCATCCTTAGGGGGAAGAGTTTCCTCGTGCCCACCCAAGAGGAGAGCACTGCTTTGTGTTGTTGCTTTCCCTGCACTGCACTCTCTCCCAATAGCATGAGTGCTGGAGGCAAACTTTAACTGGACAAAAGCATAATGGTTATTGAGCTGTACACAATTGTCTTTGCACCCGTTAATGGCACTGTCGATGTAATACTGCTTAGCTCTCCTGTGATTACAGCAGGTTCAGCAAGACAATGATGTTCTGACTGGCAAAGCAGCCTTTTTGAGGTGTGGTTCAAAAGGTTATCAGTGAAAGGAGAGGGAATGCTTCTATAAGTGAGGGTGCAGTTCTTTCCACCACCTGCTGGTGTGGCATGGTGAAGCAGAAATGCTAAATTGAGTGGGGAGGTATTTTTTTGCACATCTGGAATGTGAGCTGTGAATGACCAAGGGGAGCAGAACTGGAAAAGGAGAGGCAAAAAACTGCAAGCAGAACCCCATTCCCAGGTCTTGTAGATCCAGGTGATTAGCGTTGAGCTGAAGAGCAAATCTGGAGCTGGAGCTCCGGGAAATCAATCCACGGGAGTTTGTGCATTGATCTGTTTGGAAGCATTAACCTGAGGAATTTCTCCATCTACACTTGTTTTCATTTGGATGCATGTTCACAGGGATTGATTTTCTTAAGATCTGAACGTTGAATTAGATGTTTTTCTGGATGTACTGTTTCAAACTCTGCTTTTGTAAGAAAGCATCAACTGGGATTTCACCTAATTTGACTTCGTTATTGAGATTCTCAGGCAGTAAGCAGGAGGTTTGTGACTGCACTTTTCCCTGTAGCCATTGAAAGGGCAGAGAGCTCCACTATCTGTAAGGCTTAATCATGTTCTCACCCCTGTGCAATGGGAAAAGGAGGGGCAAACTTGGATAATGCTGTGCAGTAGTAGGGTCCTATGTCTCGACATGGGGTGAATTCCTGCTGCAATGAAATATGGTGACTTCTTAACAGACAAAGACGCTCAAGACTCATCTTTTCTAAGAAAAGTCACATGCATAGATACATAAAGTGTCTGTGTGTGAATATGCATATATGTCGTACCCAGAATGTGTTTGTGTCCTTTGGTTGTGGAGAGTGGAGCCTTAAATAAAGGGGAAAATAAGTGGCCCTGTATTGTACCATTTGGGTGGAAAAAAACCAACAACATTTTATGGGGGGAGAGAAGGAAGTCAAGGGCTATAGCAGAGGACTGCAGGAAGGCTTAGCTATTGTCTGCTGATGATGCAGCCCATTTCCCAACTGGCCCTGTCTGGGTGCAGCCCTGTCTGCCCCTTGCTGTGCCCAAAGCCCCTGGAATGAATAGAATGGGCACTCTTAAAGCAGGCATTAATAGTGTTTTGCTTCTCTGCTGGATGCAGGGTCTGAGTTCAGGCACAGTGTGTCACCAAAAGCTGATAATAAATAGATGTGCAACACCTTTGAAATGCTAACTTCCCCTGAAAAGTCTGTTTCGTGACTATTTCTAAGCAACACAAAGCTCCTTCCTAGACAGTCTGCTCCCTTCTCTCTTTTTTAATAAGCAAGAAGCATAGCATATGGCTGGAAAGAATGTGACAAATATCTTCACATCCACACAGCTCAGGAAAGCAGGGACATGGCAGAACTTCAAGGAAGCTCAATTTCTAAGTACAGAGATGCTCGGAGAAGGGAAAGCTGGGAGCAGCTGGGTCTCAGGCAGGGGACTGCCTCTCCCTCCTGCTCCCATCTTTTCCCCATGGGCTGGAAGTGGCTGTGCCTTTCCAGGGGATGTTTTATTTCTGAAATGGTTGCAAGAGCAGCTGAAAGCCCAGGTTTCTGCTGTGCCAGGCTCTGTTTAACACAATGTGCACTTGCTTTCCCCAGCTGCATTTTCCCTGTTCTCTTCTGAAGTCGGGTTTGCTGCTGAACTCCTTGTGTGGGTACACTGTGACCCATTTCAGTTCAAATGAACTAGGTAAGCTAAAACGATGCAAAATGTAGGTCCTTGGCTGTTTTGCCTCACTTTGAATGAAATCCATTGGCCACAGATACACAGTCCTTTGGCTGATGCAAGTCAATGCACCTCCTTTGACTTTGGAGGTTTGTGTCTTCGTTCCAGCTGCAGATCTCGCATGGCGTCTGCTACGATTTATCCTGCGTGGTGTTTATTTTAATAGCCTGATAAAACTGTTATCCTCGAGGGGAGATGGAGGCTGGTAGCTGTGTGCTTAGCACAAATCTGCACCCGTGTAGATTCCATAAGTATTTGCTTCAAAGATGTAAACACCACATTACCCAATTAAAGGAGCGTCCTTAATAATTTATCAGACAATTAAAGTATTCATTGCCCTTTATCCCAGGGAGCTCCACCAGTGATATACAATCTGAACTTGAGTTAAAATGCGATAATAAATGAACAGCGATGCAGTGTATCAACCATAATGAGAGCATTAAGGCAACGAAGGGTGGTTTGTCAAAAATAGAGTACATAACACAGTTAGCAGAGCTAACTTAATTTCTGGAAATACCACTCATCTTGGATTGGGGCATGGAGGGACATGGCTGGAAGAAATCTCAGAAATACATTCTAGGGAGAATTTACTCGTTGGGAAGACAGAGATGGAAAAGGTCTGTCTCCCTAGTTGTTATTAATAAGCCTCTTGAGACTGGGACAAGAAAGGGAAATGAGCTGCTGAACAAGGGATCGTAGCAGGAGCTGTGTTTCAGCTTAGCTCTGGCTGCTTGTCACAGCGCAGTATCGCTTCATCCTTCTGTAATGAAAAACATGAAAGCAAAGAGGAATGGAAAATAAAAAAAGCAAATGCTTTTGTGACTAATTCTGGCCTAACTGTTTGAAAATGACCCAAGAGGTTAGGAGTCCAACTCAGAGAGTTCTAATCAGATACAGACACTTCACTGCTCTTCTGGAAATCCTAGTCACTGCTATAGAAATGCTAGGACTGCCCCAAGGCTCCTGTTGGTGCTGTTAGTCCTGCTGCTGGTGGTACCTGGGGCTGTGAATGTACACCCAAATGTGATGTTCATACACAGTTGAGAAGAGTTGAACTGGGCATGAAGAAGGGGTGATATCTCCATCTTCCATGTTTAAATCATATCTTCAGGCAGGTGAGGTGACTATGGGCCCTTGTTACTACTTTTGAAGGATTGTCCTTGTGTTGTCCAATTCTAGGTATGAAGAAGGATGAGATGGAAGTGAATGCAGATAAGAACATATTGATTCTCCAGTTAGGCAGCCACAAGCAATTTGCTTTAATGGAAAAACCCAAACAAGACTTGTGCTCCAAATTGAGATGGACTTCACAGATACAATTATTTTGACTGCATGCATGAATGTGGCATGCTTTGAAAATGGGTCCTGCAATATCTCTTTTAGTGGGTGAATTCTTGATCCTTTTATGGTGACGCTAATTATTTGTTGGTTAAGAAAGAACTACAGTATTTCAGGCAATGTTACATGCTTTCTGATTTATTGCTGTCCTTCATAGACCTGTATAATACCTGTGGAAACTTCAGTCACTAATACTGAAGATTTAGCATAGCGCATCCTCTGAGAGCACGCATCTTACATCAAAAGAAGCCAAATAACCAAAGGTATGTTTCAGAGACACTTGCAAGGGCAAGAAGTACATGGGCTCTGTTCCTGCACTGTTAACAAACTGCTCTGCAACATTGGACACTTAGTGCTATTATTATTATTCCTTTGCTTATTTAGTCTCTTGTGAACCCTTTGGAGAATGAACAGCTGCTTGCAGCAGGATTGTGCGGTGCTTAGTGCTATATGGCAACTCGTAACAATAGTAGAGTGATTGGATAGTGAGCATTATATTAACTAATTTGGAGTGGATTATATGGACTAGAACAGTGCACTTGAATGCAAGGCTCATCTTCTCCCCACTACTTGCAGTACATTAGCTCTGTTTATTTATATTGCTATGCTTTCCCCTTCATGTGATGTGAAGGAGAGTCAGAGCCCTGCTATGAACTCACTAAAGGTTTTGGGGTGAGGATCTGCTCTCTACCAGATACGGGAAAGCTATTGTAGTTATTGACGGCCTCTGGAAGAAGTTTCTTCAGACCTACATGTGGTTCTGCCACCTTCCCAGTAGCATTGGTGCTGCACTCCCTTTCCTGATGGAGCAGACTGGGGAGCTGGGCACTTCTTCACAAACTCTATAAGTAAGCACTCCTATAGGGTAAAATATCTTGCTTTGCCAGGTCACTTCAGAATCAAATTTTTCACTGAACAAATTTAAGGACAAAAGAATACACTTCAAATGAGAGCATGAGCCATAAAAAAAAAATAATAAAAGCAAAATATGCCTTTAATGTGATACTTAAAGATTTTTTGTTGTTGGTTTAACTCAGCCAGCTTTTAAGTTATTTGTTTTAAGCTAAAGCAGGCATCTCCCTCTTCTATCTTAAGAAAGGCACAGAGAATATCCTTATTTCCTCCATTTGTAGCCTGCATGTCCTTGCCTTTCCCTCTTACCTTCTGCACTTGTTCCCTTCCTTTTGCAACTGAGCATTTGGATGCTATTCAGCCCACTGGGGGACTACAGCTGTTCTTTCGCTCTTCATCATTCTGGTCATTTGGCTGACATTTCAATTGCATACTTAAACTTCCTCATTCCTGGATTCAGTCTAATTTCTTTGCAACCTTTTGTAGACAGAGCAGTACAACCTTTTGTATTGTTATGAGAAAAAAGCAAATGTCCGTGCTTCTTAGAACAGTCATAACTATTTTTTCTTGACCTATTAAGATAGTTAAATGAGAAACAGCTTGTGTGGTTCTCTGATGCCCTGCTGCTGCAAAGGTTATGGGAACTGCTGAAGGTCCCTCTGCAGCTATATGCTGCCACTATTTTCTTTATATGAATGCTATTGCTTGGCATAAAATTTAGAAGAAGACCTGAAACAAAGCCAAAGACCCAATCTCCCATCCTCAGCAACTTAGGAGAGATGTGCAGTTCTAAATGTACTGTGAAAATACTTGATTTGTGACTAATTTCTAGGAAGAAGAAAAATTACTGCCTTGCAAAAATTGCAAGAATTTCAGTATCATATAAGACATATTGCTTTTGGTGACCATTCGAATCCTCCTCATGTCATATAATTTATGTTAATTAAATGCTGATAGTATCTGAAGAAGCATATTGATGGAAGATGTATTTGAGATACTATTATTAATTCATCACTCAGTAGCTGGTGCATGAAATAATACATTCTGAGACTTTGATTTAGGACATTTCACTTTTGATATTACTGAGCTGTCTCTTTCCAACAGAAATAACCCTTTGCCATTTTTCTGGAAAACAAAACACAACCAAAGATCTCCTTGAAATCAGCTGAGTTGAATAATAATTGTGCACTTCCAGGCCTATCATGCATGCTGATCACAGTTGTCCAGGCAGATGGACAAAACATCATTGATTTTAAAATAATAACATTCAAGTATGGAGGAGAACTTTTAAACTCGGCAGTATGTGCCATATTGCAGCCCTAGCTTAAGTTTCAGCAAGTGTAAGGACATGACAGTCTTCCTGGAAGTTCAGCAAAACTAAGATTTGTGCTAAATCCTCACCAAGCCTCAGGTGACAAGTGCCTGTAGGTGGTCTTGAACAGATAATTCCTCAGCTGTGGGACAGGGGAGGTTGAATATCAGATGTGGGAAGAGGATGATGAGAGACTCTAATATGCATTTCTCACTGACTCCAAAATGCCTCTAAAAGAGATTTGTTTTCATGGGAACATGTAAAATTAGGTCCTGAGTAGCCTGTGCAGGTTTAAAGGTGCTTACCCAAAGCTTACAGCTTCTTCTGCTCTGTAAGAGCATCATTTATTCAGGAGCTGGGGAAGCACTGCTGTTGACAAACCCAGTGTTAATGCATGGGGACTTCCACGCGTTCCCCTTCACTGCCTGGAGCCCCAGGGATGAGTTGGAAACAATGGAGAAACCTAATGATGAGCTTCTCTCTGGCAATTACAAATGTAATGGGGAAGGGAATGGAGTAAGCAACAAAAACAGAGGTGAAATTTCACGACTGACTGAAGCTGAGCTAAATGTGGGAACTTGCTGAAGCTGTCCCATCCTCTACTCCCAGATGTGTGGCTTTTGTTCCACCAGTACCACCATGTGGGTGGCAAGCTGAATTGTTCATAGGGTTAGAGGGGTTAGTTTTCAGGTGCAGCAGTGAGCTGAAGTTAGAAGGAGATGCTTTTGCTGAAGATGAAGAGATACTGTAGCATTGCCAAACTGAGCTGCGCAACTGAAGGTATAATGAGATGTGACAGCAGGATATGCGTACGCAGGTGCCAGCTTCAGCATGCCTCTTCAACAGGACTGATTCAAGCCCTGATGGATCACTTGTGATTTTCTTTCATCTGTTCAGATGCTTCAACAGATTTGTTAAAAATTGCTTATGTTTGACCCATTAATGGAAAATTAGGTACAAGGATCAGCTCTGTGCCAATGCTAATGAATGCCATGAGTAGAAAATAGAGAAATGCCCTAGGAGCCAAACCGGACTTTCAGCACAGACCTGTTGTTTCCTTAATTTTCAGATCTGCAAAGAGTATGTCTGCTCTGATTGTTACCAAAGGAGCTCATTTTTAGCACAGAGATGTGCAGTGCTTCTTGGTGCTGCCAGCCTTTAAGTTACAACAGTGTCTTACTGCTCCTGTTCCCTTAAGGAGTGTGGGAAGTCAATATGAAGATGCTCAGTCTCAAAGGCAGGATAGGTTCAGAGGAATTAATTGGCTCCCCATGTGTGCAGACTGTTGAGATGAAAGCACTCAGATTCGTTGTTTTCTTCTTTTTGTTCCTCCCATCATTGTCAATCTTCTACCAATTTTCAAAAGATGAAAAAGGTAAGAAGTCAAATCAATGCAGTGCTGAACCAAAGGAAGCAGCAGGAATGTGCCAGAAGGGCAAGGGGATGTGGACACTTGTTGCCCCAGTTCTTTGTGGCTTGTCATGCTGTAGGTTGGGTATGTAGACCTATGTGACTACTAGGCTGCACTGGGGAATTGTTGGCTTTACAGTGCTCATAAGCAGCTGGAAGAATTGAGTATTTGATCTTAGCCTCTAAGGACTCTTATATTGCACCATCAACAGAAATTAAGATCTGGGAAATGGTTTCTTAAAGCATCTGCATGGAAAGGATGGAGATGTTCCAGATTGCAAACAGTCACTTTGCACACCGAGACTAAACTCCAGAGTCATTCTGAGTTTGTTCATAAACATTCAGGCTGCTGGATTCTTTATTTAAATGTAATTCCTGCAGCTTCTCAAATGGCAGCTGGAAAGCTTTCCATGCAACTCTACCAGGTCACTTAGAAATGGCACTTCCTGCTTGTTAGTGTTTTGGGAGGAGGTTGTGTTATTCAGGTGGGCATGAAAGGCGCTGGAAAACTGTTTGTGTAGAGAAGTGAGAGGTGGCTAATCACTTTAATTCTCCATTCAGGCCGCTCTTAGGAAGGCTTTGAACTGACGTCTTTGGCCATGAGCCTGGCCAGGTAATTCCAGCTATTAGCAGATACATGGATGATTTTACTCAAACATGAAGCAGGAAATTCTTAGGAATATCAAGATGGTTGTACTTGTGGATTTGGGCATCTCTGTAGCCTTCAAACCTTTATTTTTCCTCCCTAGCTCTCAGCCCTCACAGTGTTAGGATGCTCTCATGAAGGTAGGGCTGTCAAATATAACTTTCTAGGACTGGTGTTTGCCTTTGCTCTTTGGATTCCTCACATCCCTAGGCTTTCAGGGCATGGTGCAGTATCAGGAGGTGTGGGGTGTGCAGTGCAAAGCACAAGAAATTTTTGGCTTATGCATCACGTGTACGTCCTCTGTTCTTGCATTTCTGTTGGTTTATGTACATCCACCTGCCTGGGGACTTATATTATTTGTAATATATCATTTTAATTATTATCTGTGAAGGTGCCAAAGACATTGGGGCACTGAGACAACTACATTATTCATTAATTATTCATTATTGCTAACAACTTGCTAGTAGAGAGCTGCACTGTCTGAGTGAATCCTCTCTCCTGGTAGCAAGGTAGCAGCTTGATTTGCTTAACTTTCCTTGGTTAATGGAAGATTGTTAAAAGAACTGGGGGAGGATTTTCATGTAGGCGGTAACTTCTGATGTGAATCTCTAAAATCTGACCTAAAAATCAGCAGAAGGAATCTAGGTTCCCTAATCTACATTTGCACATTACAACCTATGGCTGACCTGTACCCAGAGATCTAGGAGGGGGCTTTCCAAGTGGGTAAGAGGGCTTTCATTGCCCTCATTCCCACTCAGGAGATGTATCCTCCTTTTGTAGATCCACCCAGGTGTGAAACTCCTCTGGGTCACCTCTGAAGTTCAGTGCAAAAGCCATGATGATCTTCATTGCATTTAATTTTAAACACAAATGTTAAAAACAGAAATATCCCAGAGCTGAAATAATTTCCCCTTCCTAGCTGACTGCCTCGCTCACCAGGGTTCACTTACATTTTGCCTGCAATTGTCAGACTGGAGCTCCCCAGTGCTGATCCCAGTGGGGTTTTTCTCACAGAGATACTTGGTCTTAATTTGCCATGGACTTTTATTAATTTCTCATCCCTCTGCAATGTGATTTCCACCGTTCCTTGTACTGACTATTATAAAAGTAGTGGAATTATAGATGCCATTACTCCAGTTTTTGAGGCAAAAGCAGCATATTCCTGGCTCAAATTCAGCGCGACCTTCAACCTGCCTTGCTTTGTAACACACCAGGGGATATATATTGTTGCAAAAGTGGCTTTTAGTGTAGGTAGGGGTCTGAGCTCTGGTCCCAAATGGAGCATGCATGGCCATGGTTAAGCCAGCTGCCACCATGTGTGGCTCCCCGATGTCACGTCTGCTGGGTTACACCTTGCTCCGAGCTGGCTGCACGCAACTCTGATGAGCTCCAGCTTTAAACAAGGTTCTTTGAAACCTCAGGGAAGATTTAACAGGCTGTGTGAGGTTTGTTTTGGGGTTTAGTTCAAAATAACTAATAATCGCTTAACGGCTGATATTTGGCTTGAGAGGAAAAGACCTTAATTAGTTAGTTGATTGGTAATGAGTTAGTTTGAAACTCCTCAAGTGGATTCATCAGATCAGACTTTTCCTAGGGATAGGAGAACAGGATTGGAGGCAGAGAGTTGTACAATATATACTTTGTCCTCTCGAAAGAGAACCTTTCAGAGACAGCTCCAGCAGCCTGCATTGCTGCGTGCTCTTCTGGAAATAAAGTAAAATCGATGCAGGCTGCTGGGCACTGTCGTGGTGAGCAGATCCCATGAGACTGACAGGAGAATTTCTTAGTGTGTTGAGGGTGTTTCTGGGAGCTCTGAGACTGAGAGAAAAACTTCTCCAGTTTCGTGGGCTCATCAGAAATCCTCCTGGGACTCTCTGGTCACTGTGACTGCCTGCTCAAGAGATTTCTGCAGCTGCTTGATTAGCATGTTGGATTGCTTTGGTAATCAAGGAAATTAAGTCTTTAGTGCTATGGACAGATTTTCAGGCAGTTCTAGAGAGGGTTGGGAGGGAGCTTGGGTGAAAACTCCTGGCTCTGCAAGGGTAAATGTAGAGCTTGGCATTGTCATTATCTGTTTCATGGAAGACAGCTCAATCACTGGCGCGATCAATCCCTATAGATTGAGCTCATGGCTATTATCAACTTTTCCTACGCCCTTCCTGCTTGTAATTTTAACTCCAACTGTCAATTACTTTAAATGAAAGGCACAGCAGTGCTGCAGAGAAAGAAAACATAGTGCTTCCCCACCACGTTTTGTTGTGTGCACCTTTCTCTGCATGAAGCTTAACGTCTGCCCACTGCCTACGTGGGTTGTGCCATGCGTTCAGCCCCCTTAGCGCTCTGTGGCTGTTGTTGAGCAGTCACAGTGCCATACAGACGGATGTGCCTGTCTCTGTCCCTCGACAGTTACACACTCCTGTTGTAAACACTTTAAAGAAAAGGCTCTCAGGAGAGCACAGCCCATTACACACAGTTGTGAGAGTCTCTAGCAGAGATGCGTAAATTAAATGGTTAGTGTCCTATGTTTTGCAAGGCAATTTTCCCGCTATTGCTCTCTCCAGCTCTCCTACTGCTCTTGGACTCAAATATTTTCATAGTCTCTTGCTGATCTGCCTGAAGACATTTAGAAGACAAGGTGGGAAAACTCTGGAGAAGTGACTGTCAGTACTCCTGCACTCACCAGCAGCCTCAGGGCTGTGCTGCCGTCTGCTACCTCCATTTCAGACGGCCCCACAACCCAACACCGAGAGCACCCCAGTGCTTGGCTGAGTGCTGCTGGCTCTATTTGGGGATGAGATGGCCTGGAGCTGGCGCGAGGAGCAGCAGGAAAAGCCTTCTAATGTGAGTTCCCAATTTGGCTGAAGGCACACGGAGTAATTTTAGCTCTCACGCACTGCTCGACACAAAGGCGTTAATTTTGCAGCACCCCGATCTGTTTGCCTACAACTGTCTGTCTCACACAGACTGCTTCGCGTTGAGCCCGGGCATGAAGCCAATGGCTAGAGGCATTGGATATGGCAGCAACAGGAGCATCCCATGCCAAAACCTCCTCCTAGGCCTAGGCTAATAGAAAACAGCTCAGATGCTAGCTCCATTTGAAAAAAGAAATGTCAACAATCCTGGCTACCAAAGGCTTTTGTGTGTAATTGTGTGGAGACAAAAACTGTGCAGAAAGGGATGAACTCTGATAATGTCTCATCACCTACAGAAGTGAATACCCCATATATTTTCATCTGATAGCCTGTGAATTATCACCTTCTCTATACATACAATCCCCCATAACACTACTCCTGGCTGTGTAAGGAGCAGTGAGGATCCCAGCACTTTTCACTGAGCCTCGTACAACAGCAGTGCAACATCATCCTGACAGCTGCCCTGCTTGGTGCCCCACTGCCTGGAGCACACCCAAAGCCATCCCTGCACCTGTGAGGAGAGCAGAGCCCATCTGACACCGCATCTGCCTGCCCTGTTCCAGACTCCTCATGAACACAGGGATGGCTCAGGCTGACATCTGTAGGAGGGTTGGTTCACCAGCCTTGCTGCCACAGAGCTTTCAATCCTTGCTCAAAGGAGAGAGAAATAGAAGTGAGGAAAATTTTGTTTTCACTATGACAACTTCTGTGCCGAGAGTGTGGCAAGGTAGAAGTTGGTCCTTAAAGCAAGTACATTGATTATAAGAAAAAAACTAATACAAGGGAGATCTCCCAATCCTTCCTGTCTTTGTCTAGAAGATGTATATGCATATGCTGTATGTGCTCAACGCCAGAGCTATCAGCAGAAAGACATCACCAATGAATAAAGAATTCTGCTGTTGAAAAACTGCAGGTATCACTCATAAAGAAACCCTCTTTGCTGCCTGTTACTATCTTCTAATGAGCAAAAAAAGGTACAGAAAGCCAACAGCTTCTTGCCAGCAGGTCATCTTCAAATGTGTAATTGGTATCATGTTGCGATGCTACCAGAACTAGCAAAAATTGTAACTGATGATCAGAAAGTAGCATTTTCTGGACACAGAGAGGTTTTTCTCCCTGGTTAAGTTAATTTAGCTGACCGAGTGCTACAGCAGCTTACAGCTTTCCTGCTCCCGGAGTGCCTGCAGCTATCCTCCACAGTCCCCTCCCATCACTGCCTAGGAGCTGCTTTCCTCCCAGACATATTCTTGGGCACTGGGGCACATGGGTATGGGAAGAGAGCTGCAGAGATGCAGTGCGCAGGGTCTTGGGGATCCTTTCAACAGAAAAGCAAAGCGGGGTGTATCCTCAGGTCTCTTTCTTGTATTAAGGCAGTTTCTCTTCAGTCTGTTTGCTTCAGTTGGCACTGTGATAACTGGTCTGTGGAGATGGTGCATTGTTTGCAGTAATGACAAGATCCAGGATGATCTTTCCTGCCATTCTCCCAGTGACCACCTCATTTCCAGGTTCCCCAGTTTCACCTCCTTTTTCCTTGGGTGATCTTGGAGGAGGCAAAGGGGAGATGCTGTGGTTTGACCCATGTCCTGCTGAACTCAACGCACCTTTTCTCACTCCTCCACGTGTACATAGGAAATTTCTGATCAAAAGTAACACATTTTTTACATTAGGAAAAATATTACCCAACAGTATCTGGGGATATTTAACTGGCAGAGATGAAACGTGCTCGTCCTCCCCTCCCTGCCCTCTTTCAGTCACCTCATGGTTGCAATTCAATGGTGGGCTGTTATCTGAGGAAATGAAATTTAGCAAAAAAAATATTTTTTTTATAAAGGCAATCTGCTCCCGGGGAGAGGCAAGGGGAACGTTACAGCTGCAGTATTTAATATAATTTAAAAGCTGATTACCCTGCATGCGGAATAACTACTCCTCATAAGGCTTTCAACTATGTATTGTACACGCCCTAACTCATATTAACAGCTCCTTAGGAGCCATCATAGTTTATCAAGAAAGTAATATGCATTTTAAAAGCACTCAAATAGAGATTTACATGATAAACCTTAATGACTCCAGAATGCCTTATTAGCTATCCTACACTCCCAGCACCAGTCACTCACTTTGGGCAAATTGGATAATTCAAGAAGCCCATGGAAAACTTCAGCCCAGAGGGAAGCCGTTGCTCACCCGCTCGCTAGGATTTATTTCCTGCATGAAGGAATGCTTTTACCTCTGCCTTTGTATGGAAAGTGCTGATTTTTGTGGACAGGAACATCTCTATGATCTCTTCTAAAGAAAACACCCCGTTAAATGTTAAAGCTCGTTATTTATCTTATAATGGCCTTATATCTCTGGCAATATTTCCCTGCAATTGTCCTGTCAGCCAGATGCTAAGTTCGATATCAGTATAAACTGGTTTCACAATATCTGTGAAATATTGCAGGAAGATAACAACATTACTGAGATGATGTTTTTAAATCATGCCAAGAGCAAGCCACTAAATTAAGCGATAGCTTCTGTAAAGCCAATGGAAAAATTATTACCGTGAAGAAGTGGGGTTAGCAACTGCATTTCCCCCAGCAAGATGAGATCAAAGCAACTGTGAAAAAGAAAGCTCAATGTCTCTTAATTGTGCTGAAGACTGGGACCCCCACGATACAAAGACTTGCATGGAACCAGGGAAACTGCATCCTAAGGAATAACAACGTGCTCCAAGAGAAAGGATTCACTGACCTTTCTGTGCCCTTGTCCAGACAGTTTCACTTTAAATGTCCCTCTTAGTGAGACTAGTCACGTCATTACAAATGAATGGTGATCTACATTTTTTTTCCACTGACTTCTGAGCTGACACTTTCATGCTGTCATTTCTCTATTTTTCAGCTGTTCTGTATTTGCAGTTATTTTTATAGGAAAATACCAGTGCAGCACAGCCTGCTGGCGTAATTGCCTCGTGCCTACCTCTGCATGGGTAAGGAAGCGTCAACGGGTTTGGCAGGAAGTGCTCACTTTGTGCTGTGTCCAACCTCGTGCTCTATCTGAGCATGAGATGCTTCATGGCCAAAAGGGAGGAGGGCTCCAATGGCCCTGGCTCCCCAGGTGCTGCCCAACCCTGCCTCACTGCTCCTAGAAAAAATGGGTCCCTAGCTACATTAAAAATAATAATTAAAAAAAAAGGTTATTTAAAAAAATCATTATTTTCCTTCCCTATTGTTCTTTGAAATTTTGTGAAAATAATGATTTATCGGTTTGTTTTGTAAAGTAAGAAAAAACAACTTAGGGGTCTTGTGTGTGTCCCTCCTGCCCAGGCTGCTTTCAGGCTCTGCATGAGTTTGTAGCAATGGGAGCTGTGCTGAGCAGGAGGAAGGATCCTGGCTTACCCCCAGCTGACCCAAGCTCATTACCTGTTTATAAAAAGGCTCAATGTCCATGAATGCTGTGCAAATTTGGAAAACTGGGCTGCCTCCAAATGAGCTCCACTTGTGTGAATGGCACACAGCTTAGTCTTGTGTTGGGGCTGGAAAGGAGGAGGTTCGGGAAGAGTTGCACTGTCTGAAATCTGGGCAACGTGGCTGGCAGTTGAGCTTGTCTTCCCTTGGATGGGGCAGCCCTGAGAGAGCACTATCCTGCCCCTGTTCTCACCTAATGAGACTGTTTCAGATCCTGCTGGTCTGATGACTACTTCACACATATGCATTTAAAAATAATGTTATTTCCCCATAGACTTCTTTTCCTATGCTGCTGATCCCACCTTGAGCACTATGTGAGTTTCTGGCAGTTGGAAAATGAGCCTTGAGAAGGGACTTTGTTTCTGTAGGAACACAATGAAGTTTTCCTTCTCTCCTACCATGAATGCTAGTCTTTGCTTTTGGGGCTTGAATTGTAGGTATGTTAGATATCTATTTATACAAAATGGAGAGTTTAGTTGTGAGAGGATAAAAGCAAATCTGGCTTTATTGATTCTCTTCCCTGCTTAAGTGATCATAGAAGCAGCAGCCATAGCACAAATGCTTGGACACGCTCATTTCTCCTTTGGCGTTTGCTCTTGGTAGCCTAAGTCTGACTTTGAAATGAATTTTCTGCAAATTTGTTTCTACGTATGAAGTTTGGCACAAGGCAGATTTGAAACTTGGCACAGCAACAGTGAAAGGAAAACTGTTCTGAAACACAGGGAAACAATCCTGGCAGAGTTTCAGTGCTATTTACCTTCCTCTGGAAACCTCCCTTGTAAACACTGGAGCCAGTCAAAGGCACTCCGTGCTCCCCTCCTCCTTTGCAACTTGCATGCTCTCATTAACAGCCAGGCCTATTGGCTTGTGTGATCTCCTAACGCCTGTCGCAAAAGACTGCGCTAATTAAATAGGTAAGTGGCCATCTCAGAGTGGGAGTGCAGCTCCTGAGTGGGCATTTGCGTGGGTAATGCGAGAGCTTTGAGTAAAGGCATTTAAAGTTAATAAATGAGATTTTGGAGCAGCAATAAGAATCTATGCTTCAGGGCTCAGTCTCTGTCATGATAAGACCGTGACTGGGATAGATGATCCTGCATTTATCAATGAAAGGTCGCTTGGTTTCTGACCAGGTTGTCCCCAGGCAGAGGTGGCAGCTCTTACATGAGGGGATAAGGCAAAAATAGCAGTACCCTTAAAAAAATATGGCAGTAGAAAATATTGAATGGGATTTAACCAATGTGCTGGGACCTGGGAAACCGCTGACTGTGATTTAGCCTTCCTCCGTGTTTTTGGACAACGCACATAATTTTTCTGAGGCTTTGCTCATCTGCTTTAAAATAAGAAAACAGCATTTTCCCCTGCCTTTTCAGTCCAAACACCAGCCCTTTTCTGTGGGCTTGTACAGTAAGTGCTGGCACCATGCAATCATGGAGCCTTGATTGAATTTGAGGATTTTGATTTTTAGCTGTGATGCTGCCACTCCCGACGATAAGGATGACAGCTGCAGCTCTGCATTTTCTGAAGTTTATTGGTTTCAGCATTTGTTTTTATGTTTCATTTTCTTGCGGTAAAAGCTACTTTTCACACATAACAGCCTGCTTATTCGATTTTTAAATTGTGTGGATGGATAGTAAAGGCAATCAGGAGTTAGCAGAAGGTGAAGTAATTCCACAATATTACCAGAATCTGAATGAAGAAATCAGGTTTAATTTATGATAAAACGATGTCTCTGCAACATATGTTTTGTCCTATTCATCTAGATTTAGCAAAGAAAGATAGCACGGAGCAAGACACGTCTGAAATCTCTGGAGCTGGGAGATGCTGCCATATATAATTTGTTACTGTTTTCTCATGTCTCAGTATAAAATACTATAGATGAAAAAGACGAGTTAGGGAGGCAAAGGAACTCTCTTTGGATAAGCAATGTTTCCTAGATATGTTCAGGTGAAAGCCAGAGATATCACATGCGTTATTATATGTGAGAGGGAATGGAAAAAATGCTGTCCTGGGAAATTTGTATCTGAGAATCTGAATGGCGGATACTGCTTTAGAGGGGGAAGGCTTGTTTTTGTGGTTACTATGAATCCTCATGAATGAAAATGTCATTCTTCCGGATTTATGATATAATACAGTGCAATTTAATGGCTGGCTACAAGCTCTCTGAGAGAAGAGCGGATGGCCCTGTTCCAGAGATGCTGCAAATACAGACTTTCCCCTCCGAAAAATGGCCATACAGAAAGAGTGAGAAGAGAGCGCGGTCTCTGTCTGCCCCTCCACCTTCCTCTTCCCTAGCTAGGACTGCTCTGCTCCCACCTGCCCAGGATCTCGGCTGTTGTGCAGCCTCAGAGAGCTGCAAAATGAACCTTCTGTACTCACTGTGGCACTTCATTTGCAGCTGCTGCTATCCCAATCTTTCATCACTCTCTGCTGCCCACACTAAACAGTTCAGAAATATGAATGAGGTTCTTCGGGCGAGGAAAGCTGGGATCCTTCCTCATCCTTCCTGAGGAAGGTAGAGCAGGCTCTGTGCTCAGCACTCTCCTGGGCTATAGGTAGTGCTGGATGACTGACAGCTACAGGATGACCAACTGCCTGCCAGAGCAAGGGCCCATGAGAAGTGGCCGGAGGTTGTTGCTTTGGTACCTGCATACTATATTTTGTTCAGAGCCTGTGTGGATTCACATGTGGCATACTGCTGGTTCTGCACAGTTGGTATTGTGCATTTGGGGAGCACAGAGCAGCCAGCAGAATGATGCCAATGGCATGTCAAACACAGACAGCTAATTACTGCCCTGCTCCACACTGTGCCCCTCTGAGACATTGCAAAGAAACTTACATCCAGGTGCAAAACTTACATAGCAAATGTGCATCCACTTGGGTTTTCATTTCTTCTTTACAAGCTATACCCAGAGCAGTCCAACCACTAGGACTTGCAATCTTGCTTCAGGGAGTAGGAAAAAGGGCAGAGAGAGGCTGGGTCAGAGAACACCAGGTGCTGGGTGGGATAGCTCTGGCTGCACCAGGGATGTCAGCACTGCAGAAATGCTCACAGGCTCAGCCCTGCAGGGTTCATTTCTCAGCAGGTTCCCCTTGGTGCTCCCCAGGAACTGTGCCCAAAGGAACCTGTGTGCTCACAAGGGTGGCAGCAGGGGCTGTTTCCTCCCACTGTGAGGAATCCCAGTGGTATCCAATGCCTTATACAAGCATTGTGTTTGTGAGCCTACTCTAACACATTTAATTTATCTTTATGGCCATGTGCTTGTCTACCACCTGGCACAACCTGAGGCTTTCAGCAGCCACCACATCAGACACATTAATAATAAATATGCCAATTAGGTATAATTAGTCTGATAACTACTTTGTGTTTTGCATCATGCATGAAGGTGCACAAAAATTGCCATACGTTCAGTGCGCTGTCACACAAACCAAACACACGGGTACTCATCCAGATCCCGTACCAGGGACTCGCTTCTGTGCCTCAGCTTGAGGCTGTAACAATCCTGTGCTTCATCATGAAAAAAAAAAAAGAGACTTTCAGTGTTAGGTGATGCTGTTACAAACTATTTCTAACCTGTAGGAAAGATGTGATGACTGTGAGTTGTTTCATAGGGGCACACTGAAAATTGAAGACAAATGGCCTTGTCCATTTTCTAGGGAAGTCTGGAGGAGCTCTTCATGCCAAGGGGTTTTGAAAATCCATTCTTTAATTTTGGCAGGACTCTTTGAAGACAAAGTGTTGTTACTGCTGGTGTTTTCAGCTTTTGGCAGATCCCAAATTTGTGATACTGTGTTTCTGTCTCTGACCTGCCACATAAGGCAGTGCATGGCTGCATTGTAATGAATAGAAGAAGGGCAAGTGGCTTTGTCAGACCTCTGATGAAATGTTTGCATTTTATTTTCTCAACTTTAAGGAAGAATCAGGCTGATTTTTTTGTCCAAACCTGTTTGTTCATCTTTAGTTGTCAAACAGGAGTAGAATAGATTTCTGGTTATCCCTGGCACTGTGCTGAATAATCCCTTCTATTGCGTTATCAAGTGCCATCATCTGCCCTCCATCAGGATCTTTTGCTGACAACTCTGAAGGACACTTCCATGTTCTGATCCCTCCAGGGTGAAGTAGTTTGACACCTAATACAGTTCTCAAGGCAGAATGTGTTACGAAGGCAAGATTCCGCAATAACATTTATTCTCTGATTGCCTTTATAAACTCCCAGTGCATCTTAGCCTTTTTATATTTCTGACATATGCACAGGAGATGAAAGTTGTCAATGTGAAGAAACGCAAAAATCATTAAGGATGCTGTCACAGGTGACTATGATATTTATTCAGGCACATCTGGGGGACTTGTAAGGCTTCTGGTATAGCCCAATAGAAATTACAGGGTTGGTGGTTTTTTTAGCATTAACAGTTGTTAAATATGTCAAAGCTACTGAAGGCAGAGGAGCTTCACATAGAGAAATGTATGAGCAGCATGACAGTTGGTGAAACTCATTGATGAATGCTAGTAAGATTGATTGGAAAAAGCTATCTCAACTTCTCATGTGTTGGGGGATTTTAAATTAATTATGTTTTAACCACTTTAGAGACAGACCTGAGAATGAATTCGTGGAGCCCAACTGGAAGTGACTGTTCGATAAGCAGGAGAGGGATAGAAAAGTAATCAACAATTTAGGTGTGTACAAAATGAAAAAGAAATAAACCATTGAAAATATTATTATAATGCCATTAACATAAATCAATTGCATGCTCTCCCCTCAGAATCCTTTTTCATTTCTAGTCATCCTATCTCACAAATTCTCTAATAGATGTCAAAAGACTGCAGAGACTGACTGTGAAAATGATTAGAGATATGTGGAGATTTGTGCACAAGTGGAGGCAGTGAACTGGGACTGCTTAGAGAAGCTTTAGCTTTCATTCGGGGTGTTCCTGAAAGCCAAACACTTTCTATCTTTCTCCTTGGCAAAAAGGAGAGAGAAAAAAAAGGAGTATTTCTGAGTGAGATGTAAATAACGTTCAATGAGCATGTCTTGGGGTTGTAAAGGAACACGTGCACTTGTGCTTTAATAATTTTGGTGGTTGATTTAAAGCCAAATCCAGCTGGCTTCACTGAGGCAATTAGCCTGATTATTGCCAGAGGGATTCTCACACAATTAAGGTGAGCAACGTTTGATCCTTCTTACAGAAACAACTTGTCAGCACAGAACTGGCTGACAGAGGAGTGGTGTTAGGGCAGAACAATGATGGGTGCTAACAGAAACCTTCAAACCCAGATAAAAGCCTGGCTTCTTCCAAAGAAGTTGGGCAGACATATTAACTATCTGGGGAAAGCTAAAATCTAACAGCAAGAGGTGCATTCTCACATGGAATTCAACTGTTGCTGCTTCCACGGCTTCTCTAAAGGAGGAAACGTTTAATTAGCTCTACTGTTGCTATTTATCTAAAAGAGCATCTGAAGACTTCCAATGATATTTTTTCCTCTCTCCCTGCTATTTCTAAGGCACCTTTCAACGTGGTACGTAAATACCATCTGGATACCTGGCTAGTGACCAGCAGGCTATGATATGGGAGGCTTTTTAAATACAGGAAAGCAGAACAGAGAGTAGAAAGAGTAGACAAACAGCGAACAGTTTAATGAAGACTGAAGAGGGTATCGATGAAATCATTGAAAAAGAAGGTACAGAAATCCATTTGTTGTTTGAGGTCTGCTGCTCAAAGAACAGGCTAAGCACTTCTATGAACCTCCACAGGCATATTTAAGCTTCCTGGAAAGTGTACTTTGCAGGATAGAATCATAGAATAATTAAGGTCGGAGAAGACCACTAAGATCATCTCGTCCAACTGTTGATCCATCATCACCATGCTCACTAAACCATGTCTACTGCATTGACTCCAGAAATGAATATTTACAAAAGAAGGGAAGGCACAGCACTCAGCACAGAAATGCTGGATTTCTATTAAGGAAGGGAACAGCTTTGAGATAAAGCATACCAATTGCCAGACCTTCTCCCTCACCCTAAATTCAAGAAATTTAGTTTTTATCTGGTTCATAAGAAATGAAGAAATTTTGCAAAATGTGAATATGTCTTTTTTGATTGACCTTAAGAGTTTCTGAATACACTACTGCAGGGTTTTAGTGTGAACAAACTGATGTTTGCTTATTCAAGCTCAGGTCAGTGGACTTCACTGGGTATGGTAGTACTGTTCCCCATGCGGGTGTCCGTGTGTGCGCAGATGATGATGTTGCAGCCTGGCAGAGTAACACTGCTAAAAAAGCTCCTGTTGTCAATTACTGGGAGTTTTCTTTCAACTCGGATAATTCTGGAGGTGAATTATGACTTGTGGAGTTACAACAGAATCTTGCAACTTCTGTGATGGCTTTTGACAGCCCGGTCCCAGCAGGGAAAGATTTCAAGCAACTCCTTGCTTGAAATCTATCAACCCCTTCATCACACGGGAGAAATGAAAAAGAAACCTGCCTAGAAGCTCAAACCAAGTTTGAAAGGGGATTCTCTCCAATTGAGCTGAGTCACTGCAGACATCTTTACATGACAAGCATATTCATTTAGGGAACCATCTAAAGGCAGGTGCACCTAACAAAGACATCCCGTTCACGCTTAATGCACCAGATGAATTGTCTTAAAATGTGGAGTTATTTTGTGAGTTCTTAGTGAATAAGTGCACTCACATACGCACCTCTGAAGAGATTTTTAATTAATTGCTCTCAGTCTTTTTCTTTTTGTAAAATTAGAACAATGAAGGAATAGACTGGCTGTGGAGTTTGGCCAAGGAAAGATTATACTAATCCACTTAAAATATGACTAAAACAGCAAGCAAGAGGAGATAAAAGCATTTTTTTTCAAAACTCGTTTACCTGTGACAAAATCCCTCCATATCAGCTGCATACAAATTGTTGGATTGTCTTAATTAAGCTCTGCTAAAAAAAAATTTTCCCGTGGACTTCTTGGACTTTACAACGAGAGAGTAATTCCTGTGATGATCTTTGCAAGATGGGGAAATGCACGTTTCATGCAATTAATAGTTAGGAGAGCAGAAGAGCTTTCAAAGAACAGATTTGTCAGTGAGATCAATGTCTTACATGGAAGTAAATGAAGACAGAAGTTTTCAGAAGTTTATGCTATGTCCCGATGCTTCATTAAAACGGGTTTTCAAAAGCCAGGGCACTCATATTTTGGAAGATCCTCTGGTTAATAAAATGCTATGGTTACAAATGAACTTCCTTTGTTCCCTGCCTGGATTAATGCTCCTTGAAGTATATGTGCTTTGTTGGAGGGATTGAAAGATGGCCTAGATGCATTGATGTTTTCCACTCAGGCTCTCTACCTGAAACGCTCATTTCCTGGATCAGTAAACTTGGCCAAATTACAACAGATGTCCTTACACTGGCTCTACAAGGACTATTTTTCACAGCCATCGATTCTTGTCGTATCACCACAACAGCAGCTCTGGAATTCAACATACGAGCTCAAAAACTGCTCATCAATAGATAGAAGGGCCTCAGCAATCAAAGAACACAGGTAAATTCCTGGGGCTTTTTTGCTCTTCAGTTCTTTTATAACTCTTGGGCTCTGCAATACGTTGCTATGGTCAAGATGTGGTTATCTGAAGCCTGTTTCTGCAGCAGCCTCATTAAGTCCTTAGGACAGAGGAGTTCGGGGGTGTTTAGCTAGAAAATGTGCTGTGCCAGGACTGCTACTGCTCCCCACATCTCCCTTCTGGCTCCGCTTTCCTCCTGCTTTTATTGCACCAGCTCTGGTGCTTGCTGAATCCCAGCTGGCATCCCAAAACCAAAGCACAGTTTCCTGGATCATTTGTGAGCTGATCTTGTTTTCCAGGAGGAGTAGAGGGGTGGGAAGGGGGAGGCAGCAGAGGAACACGGGGTGACACAAGGGCAGCCTGGCTGCTGGGTCTCTGGGGCTGTGCTCCCAAACCCACGGCTTCTGAGGTCAGCGTCAGTCTGTCTGGCAGCAGTTCTGAAGAGTGTGCCTGCTCCCATGGATGGAGACAGGCACAGGTTTCCAGCAGATTTTATATTCCTTTGTTTCCTCTGACTTTGATTTAACCACAGACTGTGATGCTTTAAGTGCCAGATATTAATTAGAAGTGGTAGGGAGTGTGTCCCAGAGGGACCATACTAGTGGCCTTCTCACCATTCTGAGTTTGACTTATTTTGAGTTACTGCTCTGAAATATTATTTATTCACTCAGGAGCCTGACGTTTATAGGGCCCATCTAAATTTGCAAATAACTAATGGCTGTCAGGAAGGAGTACCACTCTGCTGAAGTGGAAAATAGCCTGCCTGCAAGTAAAGAAAAGCCAAGTATACCGAATGTTTTCTGCAACACTTCTTTAAGGCAGCAATGTTACCCCAGCCCTCCTCTGGTACTGGGCCTCGGAGGCACAAAGGGCTGTGCCATGCAGGGGCTCCTGCTGGGACAGTGACACTGGGAGACGGACCATGTTGGGCTTACACAGAAACTTCAGTCTCACTCCGATCTCTGATCCAGACAGGAAAGTGGGGAAATGGGACAAATACTCTTTTGTCTCCTCTGGTCTTCAAAATACTTCTGGTGGTGGTTGATTTAGGACAACTCAGTGGCATGCAGAGCAGGAGGAACACTGAATGTTCCTGAATGACAAAATGGCCAGGTACCTGGGGGTAGCTGGGGCTGGTCCTAGCTGCCGCATTCCCATCACATCCACTGTCTGGGGTTGTAGTCATAACCCCCATTAGTGCTTTAGGGTCATCTAACATCTCCAGCTGTTTTCCCCCTTTCTCCCAAAGGACACCTTCTCTGTTGCTTTTGTATCTCTCAGTTCCTTCGGGAGTTTGTGGGCAGGCCAGTGCCAAGGGGCCAGCAGGAAAGACTGCAGGTTTTGGTGAGGTTTTGGCCAGGCTCTGATGCAAATGGTTACCTAAAGAACTTGTGTGTTTACTGAAGTAGTTTTGAAAGACCACTGAGTGTCTCAGTGCTGACAGGTTACTCCTGCAGAGCTACAGAAATGGATGATAAATGAACAGTGGGGAACTCCTGTTCACTAACAGCCATGTTGCTGCCTCTAACCTTTCAGGGATCTTGGCAGAAGGTGCTACAGCTCCAGGATTGTTGCTGGGTGTCCCTGCAGAACTTGCCATGGGAGCATCAGAGTTGCAAACATGGCGCCCAGCAATGAGGGCAGAACAAGCTGGGATTTCTCTGTGTTTTCTCTTTAAAAATGAATTACTGCTTTATATATGGTCTATACAAAATTATCCTGCCTGGAACAAGCACAGATATGGGCTAACCGTGGCCAATAGGTCAGCTTTATACTAAGAAAGCAAAAGCAGTATTTGAAGAAAGAGACATAGCAGGAGTTTTAGCACTATCCAAGGGGAGTTTTAAATTGGGATTTCACCCCAGACTACGTGAAATCAATTTTTTTCATAGCTAAGATCCTCTGTGTTTGCTTTGTTTTTGGTTTCCCTAGTTTTTCTAGTTCTATTACTCTCCCCAAGCAGCACTAATCTGGCACTGTGTGCGCCCTGACAACATAAATGCACAGGTACTGCCCATGGTGACTGTTGGTGCGTGGCTTGTTTGCTGTGTGCTGTTCAGGCTTGTTTCTACTTTTAAAATAAACAGGGATATGTAGGATCATTGAGGTTCAAAATCACTGAAAGGGTGGAAAGAGACAACAAAATACGGCGTCACACTGCTGGTTGGCTCAATGCTGGCACAGCAGTCCCATCCATTCAGCAGGCACCTGGCTTGTACTACATACAGTGAAGTAGTTGGACTATACAAACGCTTGATAAGAGACCTGAGGTTTCCCATTTGACATAAGTACAGTACAAAATTAGTTCAAAAGGCAAACACATCCCTGTTCTATAACCTTCTCCTCCTCATTTGTTTCTGAGTCAAAAGAGCTTGGTATTTTGACAGCTGCTTTTTTTTCTGTCTGAGAAAAACCACTTGACAGAAACTCTTCGCCCAACTGCTTTTCCCTGCTTTTCAGCCATACACCAGATGTTAGTTAGTTTCCTTTCTGTCTGCTGCTTCACAGCTCCTCCACATCTCCCTGGCATGCCGTCAGCGCCCTGCATGACAACAGTGAGCCACGTCACCCCTGTCCCCGCAGTCAGCACCCGCAGGGGGGGACAGCTCCGGGTCCTGCCCTCGCCTGTGCTTGCTGGGATCGGGAACCTTGAGGTAATGACCTCCACTCACCAGCTTCATCGCTAAAAATTGTTAGGGCATATTTACTTGTTCATGCTGTGCCAGACCCTGTCTCATAATGTTCACACTCTGCAAGCACTGCGAGAGAGTGGCCCATGCCGTGCACAGTGGATGATGCTGACTGTTCCTTTTAGCAAAGCTGCAAGAATTCAAACATTTGCCATGAATATTCATACGAATCCGAAAGCTGTTAACCCGGCTCTCACAGCTGCCTGGTGGGAGCCCTTCAGCGCTTATGTGTTGCTCGTATGACTCCTTGCAAGACAGGAACTTTAAACCTGACTGCTCAGATAGTGATGGGAATCCAAGATGAAATTGTATGCTTGGTTGTAAAATCTGCTATTCACTTGGTTAGTTAGTTACACAAATCATCTACCCGAGGAACGCCACATGACTAAAGTAGGCAACACAGTATGAATTTGCAAGTGTTTGCCATTCCCAAAAGATCTGCCAGCCAAGTGCTATTCACTGATGAGATTCCCAAATAATATCAAATAAATAAATTAGAAAATTGCATGAGCTCCACAGGCGATTCATAAAGCAGAAGGACAAGTGAGATTCATAGCATAAAGTACTCATTCAGCTTTTGAAGAAAACGGCAAAATTGTTTCTCAGCACAGTGAATCAATCTGATGCAGCTTACTTCATTATCTGCTGTGCACTGGCGGAGCAAAGGGAGCACGGAGAGATTTGGAGTCACTTCTGACAGGCTCTCAGACAAATGGATATTTGCTACCGGCAGACGCTTTTGTAAATGGCAAATTTGTCTGGAATAGTTCTGAAAGCAGATTTAGTTTTGAATTGTGGGATTTGCAATATGTCTTATTTACAGTCGAAAACACCTGAAATATGAACCTGCTCCTGCAACAAAAGTTTGCTTTGCGTTTTCCCTTTCTTGAACTCTACGTGCAGCCTCGTTCCCTAAGCACCACCACCTACATGTTCACTGGTACACAGTCCCACAGGTCTAGAACCACCGCCTATGGTGCAGTGAGGCTGGGGATTGCCCAAGGCCCCAAAGGATGGGAAGTAAAAAAAGTAAAATTGCCAAGGCCTCTGGATGAAAGGGAGATGGAGAAGAAAAGATGGGTGCTTCGCTTCCACTTGCTCGCTTCTGACACAGGTTTAATATCTCTGCATAACATCTCTTTAATCCATATTGCAAACTACTAGGAACATTTCCTTGAGAGAAATTTTTCCCTATTACCATTTCGTACCACGTAGTAGTGTAGATAGCATGGGTTAAAATGATTTTTCCCCCAATCTGCAATGCAAAGCAATGTGCTTGACCAAAAAGTTGTTGCTCGGATGCTGAATATTTTTAAGTTGTGTTTCTTAGGGGGAATTCTCGCTGTTCCCAAGCCAATATTGCTTCTCTTTGGCACAAACTGTATTTGCTGTGACTGAAGGCATGTGGCATTTTTGTTGTTAAGTTGTCACTGGTGTATTGTTATTAAATGAGTGACACCATGACCCACGTACAATTTGCTATAATCACTGAAATTCTCCGTGAAGGGAAATTTGTTAGGATGAGTAAATTCAGACTCCTCTGTGAGTCCCTACTACACTGGAATCCTTTTTTTAATGAAGCTGTAATGAAAACACTCAATCTAGCAGAGTTCTCTAAGTTGTGAGCATTTAACAACAGCATTGTAAAGTATGCCTGTAGACACCCACACTGAAGTAGGTTTAAAATGATATCACAGCCTTCATTTTAATACTTAGCAGAGTGAGCGGTACTATATCCCTTGCTACAAGACATGACTCTCAGCTCCTCTAAGTGCATCTTTAATAGCTCCTGTGAGAAGCATTTCCGCAAGCAGAGCATTTTATTGTTGCTAAATACCTCTCCCTCTGAAGTCTCTCTGTTGTTTGGGAATTTGAAACTTTAATGTGCAAGTAGAAACAATTCATCAGCCCAGGGAACGTCACACTCACATCACACACCCCAAACAATACTGATGCTGCATATGCACCTACGTAAGGTTTTTGTTCATTAAGTTCCTGCTACTTATCCTGCTGATACACACAAATGCAAATACATAAACTTGCAGCCCAGCACTGAGCAGGGCCACACACAGACCTCACTGCCCTGTTCTGCTGTGCAGACCTGACTCTGAGGTTTGGACATATTTTGGTCTAGCAAAGCCAAGCAGGCACATCGCTAAAAAGTCCATGAGGCTCCCAACTTTGCATATCTCCTCCAGGACTTTGGTTGAGATGAAACCAGCCTTGTCCAGAGGCTGTTCCTGTAGCACTGCTGAGCATTTCTCCAGTCCCCAGCCCTGGCTGCAGCCCTTTGAGTACCCAGAAGAGCACTGATCACATCTCTCCCCATACCGCTGTTTTATGGAGGGGGGTGGCAGGGGTTGGCAGTAGCACAGCAGGGAGCCCTCCCTCTTTCTGTCTGAAACTACAGTTCTCATCCAGCAAAACAACAGTGCAGAGGAAGCTTTGATTACGCAAAATGGATGGACACGTTATGTTTTGTGGTTTCTTTTTTTGCAATAAGTTATAAACCAAGGAGTTCCTCACTGGAAAATCCAGCCCTTTTTCATTTTCCCCTTTCCAAATGACAGCAGTGGCACACCAGACACATTTTCCATGTTAACAGCAGTCTCCTCCAGCTGACAGATCTGTCGCTTTCCCCTTCCCCCTTTATTTTAGGGCACCCTCCCCTCTCCTACCCAGAAGCAGCTCGATAGGTGAGGGGCGAAGTGTTTCCCGCATGACCTCTATGTATTCCGCTCACGGGAGCGCACATGCAGCGGAGACGACTCTGGAGCTGCTTTGTCCCCGAGACATTTCTGCCAGAAACCCCAGTGCTGGCGGCAGAGCTCCCCGCAGCCCGGCCCCCCCAGCCCCCACCTGGCTGCACAACCCGGAGCACCCAGCAGCAACAGCTCCCTTTGTCTCGCATGCAAATCCTACCTCCGACAGCTGTCACATCTTCCTCCGAGGCGAAGCCTAATTGTTAATAAACAGAGCTCCAGCCGTATCCTCCAAAGTGCCACCAGTTGTTAAGCGCTGTCATCGTCCCCTCCCGGTGCTCCAACCCCTTTGGACCATCGGTGTCACAACCCCTACTAACTCATAGCTGGGTGCTCCCCGCTCAAAATGTCTGAGATAGTTTGGAAGGACAATGGGAATGACAGGCACACTAGACAGCCATGCTTGAAATTAGTTATCTCCAGCGCACTTAAGGCTGTTTGCAGGGCTTTAAGGCATTGCTCTCGGGAGGGTTTATTCACCCAGGCTGGGCACACTGCTGCTGCCGCGATTCAGTGCTAGGAGAGGGCGGCTGCTGGAAACGCAGCGATCACTCTCACCCCACGCATCCCCCCGCGGCTTTTAAACCTCCCCGGAAGAGGAAATAGCTACAGTCATCCTTAAACTCACTGAGGCTCTTGTGCCTGCAGAACTGGGCTTCACACATTGTTTGGAAACTAAGGGGAAAGCCACTCCGGGGAAGGGAAGGAAGGGACTGAAGCTCCTGAAACCGATGCAAGCAGCAAAATGAGGGCAGCAGCACCTGAGTGGGGCTGAGCTGGGAGGTGGGGAGCTGAGAGCTCACAGAGCTCCGTGGGGCAGATGAGGCAGGAGGGGAGCAAGGGGATGTAGGGACTGTGCCAGTAGCTGGAATTACACGGGACAGAAGCAGGCTGTGCTTCCCAAAAGATAAAACACCGTTTGCAGAGAGGGTCTTGCAACCTAAATTTGCAAGTTGACAGAATGCAGGACAGTAAGGAATGGAAGAAACACAGTGTGGTATTTGTGGTGTGTGGAAGAGGGGTTGTAACAGGATGCTACCAGACTGCTGTTTTCAGGACACTTGTGTGCATCCCTAGATCCCAGGTCAGAAATATTACTGCCCTGCTGAGCTCTTTGCTTCTTGGCTGCTACTTCATAACCAGCCTGGTGAGGACAGATCAAAACTCGTTGGCTAACATCTGCCGACAGTCCGGAGTTGCTGGTACCAGTGTGGTCCCTAGTGGACAAAAGGAAAAGCCACCAGTGCAGCTGCACCTCCAGGAGCAGTGGCACAGAGGCTGGAGGCAGCCTGAGGCATTTGGCACTCTGCTGCTCACCAGCACCTACCTGAATATTTGGTACCATTCAGTCCATGATTCTCGGATTAAAATGAACATACTGTGCACGGTGACAATTCCTGCTTTGTGATCATTTAAAGAAATCTTCCTCTACCACCTATCCAGCATCTTCCTAAGCACTAAATTTACCCTTAAGGGAGAAGAAAAAAGGAAGGAAAGAAAAGTTCTCCTTGTCCTGAGCAATACACACCTGTCTTACTTAAGGGCTCACTATGCCATTTGTTTGTGAGTGGGATGGCACAGCAGTTAAAGAGGCATCAGACATTCCTGCTGGAATCACACAGACTTGGGGGTTCTGACTTTGTTGGTGGTTCCTTGCATGATCAATAAAGAACCCCTGGACCTCTCTGCCAAAGTGATCACAAAGGAGACCCTTTGTGATAAGTTAAAGTCACTCTGACAACAGGTGCAGCTGTCAGAGGGAGCTGCATATCAATGGCCATGGTCTGCAGCAAACCCTCTCTGAGAAAGCCCATTGCTTGCAAAGGAATTGCAACAATTTAAAAATGCTTTTGTCTACCCCACAGATATGTGTGTAGGAAACAGCCAAGGAGGGGTGGAGAGGAAGAATTCAGGAGATTTGTAGTTTGCATGCTGATTTTAAGTCAAACAATATAACGAATGGAACAAATAATGCATAATTTCATTATGAGTCATCCTAATTATAAGAAGAATTTGATAGAAACGTAACTAGGAAGTGTAACTATCTGTTACACATTTCTAATTGCGCAAGGGAAGTACACAATATAATTAGAGCTGCAGGTTACACATACAATAACCTTTTCTCCTCCTGTGGTGATAAATTCTCTAGAAACATCATGAATTTGTTTTGAAATTGCATACCTATCAGACAGCACTCTTTCTACTCACTTGCTGTGTGCTTTTCAAAACATGTCTGCATTTGAAACAGCAGCAGGGAGACTCGTTAATCCATAGGTACTTGGTGCGAGCCACGTGCTGAAGACATTGGAGCAATGATGATGGCTCTTCCATGCTGGGTCAGCACAGCATTAGACTGGCAGGGCTGCAGATGCAACATGCACAGCAGGTAACACTGTGCATTAAGAATGTATAATTACAGCACAAATGAATCGCAGAATCATTAAGATTGGAAAAGACCGCTAAGATCATCTAGTCCAATGGTTCATCTACTACCAGTACTGCCCACTGACCATATACCTCAGTGCCACATCTCCACGTTTCATGAACACCTCCAGGGATGGCGACTCCACCGCTCCCTGGGCAGCCTGTGCCAATACCTCACCACTCTTTCAGAGAATAAATTTTTCCTAATATCCAACCTGAACTTCCTCTAGTGCAACTTAATGCCATTACCCCTCATCCTATCGCTAGTTACCTGGGAAAAGAGGTTAACCTCCAACTTGCTATAACCTCCTTTCAGGGAGTTTTAGACAGTAAAGTTAGTTTTAGCCAGAATAATCCTTTAAAAGAGGCCAAATTCTGTCAAGCACATCCAGATGCTCTTGGGCTTTGTGGAGCCTGAAGTCAGAACTGAACTTTGCTGATGACAGATATTCCATAGAAAGGGTGAGTCCAGCATGGGGGAAGATAAAATCCTCATGTTGATCTTGGCCACGCATTTTAATCCCACCCCTGGCTTTTCGATGAAAGAATTACTAAGGAAGTGAGTTGATGTCAATGCCTTCATTTACAGCTCTAGATTCTCTCCAGTCTCTTTCCTGTGGTACAACAGTCAACACTGTGTCTGCTGCAGCTTTGGAGTGCACACACTCAGCCAGGCTGCTGGGTGACTGGTCATAATCTACAGCGCCAGCACAAAGCCAGAAATCACTTGTTTCCTGATGGCGAATTGCAGCCCTGTGTTTGGCCCCAGTCCTGCAGTCTCTGTTGTGCTGAGCACCATGGACAGCCAGGTGTCCTGCAGCTCTGTCCATTACCTGAGTTACCTTTCACAGAGTGGTTAATCACTTCCACATGCTGCTTGATTGTCCCCTTTCCATGCCGACTGGCTCTTTCTCACATTGCTCTTTTTGAGCCGCTCGCCTTGGAGAAAATGACTACATCTGGAGCACTGTTAAATGACCCAGAAGTCTCTGCCTTGCAGGCTGACACTATTTGATGCAAATAGATGGCTTCTTGCTGTGAAAATCTCCTCGGTTGACAGTCCATTGGGTACTTCTGACGATAGTTATCTGAGGAGTAAAAGCACGGGCTCCTCTCTCTGCATATTGACGCTCTCACCCTCACCCAACTGCGGGTATTAAATCCTTCCCGCGCAGTTTCAGAGGAGGCATTCCTCCTCCCCGTTTGTTCGACAGCTGCTGGTGCACGTTGCTGATTCTCTTTGCCTTCAGCTTTTGCCATCTGCCATCATTAAGTTGCCCAGGTGTCGGAAATCTTCTTGCTCTTCTCTTGTAAACATTATTCTGCCTTCTCCTTCAGTAACTCAGCCTTCATTTATGTAAAGGCTGATAGATCAGGCTAGCTGTTCGCAAACATCTGCTACATTTTGTACTTTACGGGGGTGGATGGGGAACAGAGGATGTATACTTGCTGGCAAAAATAAAGGCAGCTTAACCCTTCTGTCACTTTCTGCCTCCAAGAGCTTGCTGCCTTCCTGTGCTTCCAGATTAATATTTGCCAGTTGCATGTTACACTGATCAAATATACCATAAGGCACAGCTAATTTTCAGAAACATCAAAGCTTCCACATGTTGTAATAATGTCTATAGCCCTCAATGGTACTGAGGAACAGCAGAGATGGGAAATGTCCGAGACAGCTATCAGCAAAGACATCAGAATAATCCTTTTCCCCTCTCCTGCTGGTGCAAACAGGGGCTTTGCTATTTTTTTTTGCTCAGATACGAGTCAGGCATCCTTTTATGATTACCCGAAGGGGACATTCAGACTTGAACAGCATCTTTCACAATGGCGGGTAGTGTAAACTATTGAATTCCTTTGGCAGAGATGATGAAATAAAATGATTTCTGGTGTGCCCAATCCTCCTCAGTAAATCACTGAAGATTGACTGTGAGTTTGAGCAGCAACAAAACAGAATCCAACAAAACAGGCTGCTTGCACAATGCTGCTTGCTGGGCCTGGTGGATGTTTATTGCTTAAAGGGCAGTAAAATATGTATCTGAGGATGCACACCCAGTTGCTGGGGCCAGTCTCCAAGGTGCATGGAGAGTAATTCCAGCAGAATTTCATGCTCTGGTGATTTTACTCTGCTCTGTTTGGGACTCAGCAGCAGTGCTCTCAGAGCCTGATTTTGTCTGCAGCCATTGGGCAGGGATGCTTTCCTGCTCTGAACAGTTCTGCTGAGCAGCAATTGCTGCCTGCTGCTTTCCCATTTGTTAAGCAATGGATTACTGCTCAAACATTTGCAGCACATGTTGGTCTAAGCTCTGCGTGCAATTCTCCCAATTTACTCCTCTCCTGGAATGCCATGATCAGAAGGGTTTCTTCTTTGTTCAGTTATTTCAAGAAGCAGCGTTCCAGTCATCTCTGCTGCGACTTCCATGCTTTGTGATGGATAATTCGTTGTGTTATTCACCTTCCACTGAAAAAAAAAACAAATAGGCCGCTTAGATGCTCTCTGATTTTATATATGGCGTCTAGCTGTTTCTTTTCCACCTCGTGCTGGCTTTCTCTATCCACAATGTCCTATTCCTACGGTAGTTTTACTTCTCCAGCAACTTCATCAAGATATTGCTGGAGAATTGATCCCTCACCCTTTTTTTCCACCCCCTGCAAATCATTTGCTATGCAATGCTCTCCTTTCTTCAGGACTCAAGTATCTCCTTTAATCTCTTCTTGCTTTTATTCTTTATTCAGCTGCTGCTTTGCTTTGGTGGAATAGTCACTTCTCTGATGAAGCTCATGCTTCTATTTTCATTCTCTCTCTTTTTGAAAGGTCTTTTGCATCAGCGAAATGTTTCTGTTTTAGTGCCTTTGATGACTTGGTGCAGTGTGCTCAGCTCTGCACTCCAGGTGCTAAGGATCAAGTCGTGGAGAGGAGATGCAATGCAGGAGGGAAAGTGACTGTTGTGTTGAATGAGGCCATTTTCAATGGAGCAGTGATGTGGTGTGGGGGCAGAGGGGTAAATACCCTGGGAGCTGGGAGCTGTACTGTGGAGGGGCTGTTTTGTAGCGTCGTGCCTCAGCTTCCCCACCTGTAAGACAGAAATAATGGCACTGCTCTGCTTTACAAAGTGCTTTTTGAGCTTTGGCTGAAAACTAAAACGTGTGTGGATGTGAAGATATCAAAAATTCTCCAAGGGTCAAAATCTCTCAGCGGCCCTCTGTAAATCAGGGGTGACTAGCGGGATTTCACCGTGCTTACCACAGTAGAGTCATTAGAGATTTATACTGCTGTGGTCAATGTTTGGTCTGAAATGTCTATCTCCAAAGATATATGGGCTGTATAAGAAGTTATCTCCCACATGTGAAAAACTTACTGTGCCTGCACAAAGCTGCCTCATATTCCCTGCCATCACAACTGCTTAGGACATGGGATGAGCTTATGGATAAAGGACTCGGTCAAAAAAAAAGTTGTTTGGAAACCAAACTGATGCTTTCTAAGAGAAAATGTAGAATGATAAAGCTTTGCCTTTATCACAGGCCAGAGGGGTACTCCTTTGGCATAAACACACTTTTTCCACTGATAGAAGAAATCTGTGCTTTCCATCCTCCCTGATAGGTTTTTCAATCTTGTGTATAAAATATTAATGTATCATCAAAGGCTGCAGTGAAGAGGACTCCAGAGGAATTTAGCCAGTGAGTTATCTCAGTTTTTAATTACCTAACACTATTTATTTACATCTGCTTGAAATTATTTTACACTCATTATGCCTATTGAGGTAATGTTTCATCATTTCTCTACTTAGGTAATATTAAAAACGGAACAAAGTAAAAGGAACAACTTGTCCACCAATTCACCTGTAACCTGACCTTTCCTCTGCTCCAGGAAGTTTTGAGATTCTCTAAATTCTTGTGCCTGTACTTGCTCTATTTTGGGACTCTTACAAATAACCTTGGTAGGCAAAGAAGACACTCTGCAAGCTGTGGAACACGTCCCTGCTGTTGTGAGGGGCTAAATGCTTAAAATATACATTGCCTACGGATTTGTCCAACAGGACCCAAGTCCTGTGCTTCTATTGCAGGGCTCCCAGCCTTAGCTCACAGCCACTGCCTATGTCTTAGTGGTCAGACAATAGAAACAATCTGAAAAACAGTCCCAGAAAGTCTTTACTCCCTCAAATAATGCTCAACTGCAGTGAGAGCAGCTGGATGTTGTAGGATTTCCTTTATTTAGTTTTCATGCTTATATTTCTCATAACCCTTGGTGCAGCAAACCAATGAAAACAGAATGTGGCCATGCCTAAGCTGGGATAAGGTGAGGATCATTGACTGGTGCCAATAGGTGCTACTGAACTGGCAGTAAGTCATGCTTTTCCCACACACTCAGATGAGGAACACAGCTTTGAGTCCCAACACTGAAGATGTGCTTATTCTTCCCTCTTTCACAAATAAATCAACCACAGGTATTAATTGTTTTGGACAGCTCAGTCCTGTCAGGGTTTCCTGCCAGGGGCCGCACTGTGTCAAGAGCCGTGCAAACACAGAACAAAAAGACACTGTCCACAATTACTGGTGCACTTTATTTCAGTAGCCCCTTGGTATTTTAGCTACTGGAACACTCCTTGGCCCATATGAAAGGTTTGAGATACTCTGATGATATTTTCTGTCATGAATTTTAATACGGCCATCTTTAATGAAATAAAGGAACAAGATTCTGCATCTAAGTATTTGGTAAGATACATATGTGATATATTCTCTACTCTGCTATAATTCCTGACTCTAGATGGACAAAGGTTTTACTCTTAAAAACTTAAATCCCGAAGTGGGATTTTGCTCCAGAGATCTTTCACTCATTTAATAACCCTCACTAATGTTTGAGTACGATGGGAGAGCCACCTAAACGTACGTCTCAGCTCCTTTAGTGTTGGGCAATACAGTTTTACAAAGGAATTCTTTAACTTTCCCGAAGCCCTTCTGATTTCAGTGGGCTGACAGGAATATAAACGAGAAGGAAATTTCCCCCTTTGCTGGCATCTGATTTCTAAATTGGATTAATTATGACAAGAGCTTCTTTTTATCCTGCATAATCAGATATGATAAAATTTCCTTTCTAGATTCATAAAAAATGTTTTGTGAAACATTTAAAATTAAGTGTGGTATTTCTCTGCAGTTGGGTTCAAATTTAGCTGAACTTTCAGCTGGACTCTGCTATTCTTTCAGGGTCTGTCTTTGTTAATAACCATATTTCAGTTTCATTACTTTCTCTAATTCCAGCCACTGACCATTCATTTCATCTTTGTAATAGGAGCAGGAGATTAATTGTCCATGCAAGGCTGTTTGAAACAATCCTAGTACAGCTAGAGTGAAATGCCCTCATTTTTCTTAATTTTCATTAACTCGTCAACTTTACTGTTTGCATGTAGCACAAACAAGTAGTAAAATGCCATATTGCATTCCTGTGCAACACGGCTTGGAGGTCTGCCTCATGAGCGATTGAAATGGCCTGAGTGCCCCTGCATCCTGCCCTGGGTGCTGAAAACAAGGATTTGAATAACTTGGTAACATAAACTCAGCACACAGGCACCTATCAGGCCCCCAGATCTATGTCCTTTTCCAGGAGTGACCAAAGGATATAGAGCTGCTTAAGAATCAGATCCCCAGCCAGAAGGCTGAGGACACCTAACAACCTGTTAGCTGCGCCATCCAGAAGCCTTCGGAGCAAACCCAAGCAAAACACATCTAATATTCTCCAATTTATTTTCATTTCTAATCACCTGCTTCTGGGTACTTTACAATTCTCTGATATGTTTTAGGGAACAGATTCCCTAATTGCCATAGGAAAGTATATGGTATTTTGTTTCCACTGGTCGCGTGGAAATACAGGTCTTACATTGCTTTTCTAGAACTTTGTTTGTTTCCCACACCCCTGATTCTGTACTTTGGCACAGCAAAAGCCCAATTATAAACTGCTTCTGAAGTAACAAACATAGAACAGTCCAAACATTTTAAAAAGCAAGCCACCAGCAAAGTAGGTAACAGAGGTTAGCTGCTATTTTGATCTGTCTTTGCTGGAGTCAATATGTAGGGAGTCTATCTCCAGACAGGAGGGGTCCCACCACCTCTCTGTATAATACCTGCTTTGCATATTTTAAGAGAAATGTATATTCAATATGACTAAAGGCTTGTTCATACAACCTCAATGTTATAAAAAGCTCTACGAAAGAAAATGACTGCTTTTTGATGGAAAGAATGCAACACAGGTTTAGCAGAGGCATGTTGGGTCACACGAATTTGATTCTTTTGTTTGATAAGATAATTTCTTTTCTTGATAGAAGCAGTGCAGTAGATCTAATCTCTCTGGACTTCTATCTAATCTCTCTGGACTTCAGTACATGACATAGTGAAAAGATTGGTCAAACTGGAGGGAACAGAGATTAGTGGAATTGAGCTGAAAATCACTGATGGCTCAGAGAAAATATGTAATGAATTGGGGAAAGTTTGGGATGCAGTGGCTGCCCCTGGACTCCCTTTAGGATTGCTGTGAGATGTTGATGGCATTTATGATTCTCACGGGAGTTTATATTCCCCATGGGAATCACGTCATGCATTATTCATGTGAAATCCAGCATTGAGCATCATTGAACCAGGGCTGAAGAGATCCCCACCTGGAGTAGAAGGCAGTCCTGGCACACACATTCAGAGAAGGTGTGCTAAAATAGGATCAGCTGCAGAGAAATGCAGCAGGCACAGCCTTTATTTGGCATGGAGTGATATGATCGCTGTCTATAAATGTAGAGTTAACATTGGAGAGTGAGGAGAGAGATGTAAACTCAAGGCCAGCGTTGGCACAGGAACAAATAGGTACAAATGGGTCATGGATATACTTAGGCTGGAAATTCTGAGGTTTCCAGCCATCAGAAGAATGAGGCACCAGATTGGTTCTTTTGAAAGAGAAGTGGAGGTAAAAACAAACTAGCTTCAAGACAGAGCTTCACTGCTGGTTGAAAGAGATCTTGTGACATTGTGACTTGTGAATGGGCTCGGTGACGCAGAACCCCCTCCCAGCCCACTGCTTTTCTCATCTGCCACGAGGGCTTCTGATTCACAGCAATTCTGTGAAACCCTGCAGGGCAGGGGCTGAGGAGAACTTGAAGGAGGGCTTGGAGGAGAAACTTTGCCCCTGTCTGTGGTACAAAAATACCAACTGAAGGCCAGCTCTGTGAGTCCATGTGTGAATATCCCCAGTGTGCACGTTTGTGAGTGTCAGCATCTTTCTGTCCCCTAGATGAAGGCTTGCTCGATGCAGGGTACTCCAGCCAGGCAGCTTGGCTGCACTCCTGCTCCTGCCCCACAGGAAAAAAGAGTCAGGCTTCCTTGCAGCTGAAAGATTCATGACCTGTGCCCAGAATTTTTATCTAAATCCTGAAAATAGAACTGGTGTGAGCTTCAACTCCCAGGCAAACAGCAGCAGCAGAGGGTGGAGCAGTGGCAGTCCTTAGCCCTTCTTGTTCCTTGGGCTCTTGCTGAGTGACCTCCAGCTGCTGCTGCTCCTGCTGTTCTGGTTTGGGAGCAGCATTGAGCCAGGCAGCATCACAGCGCTGTGGCACCTGCAGAAGATACACGCACTGCTGCAGATGGCTGCTGCTCTGCTGAAGTGCTGCTTGCAGGCCAGTGCTCTCAGGGTATGTAGGCACAGCCTCCTGTGCACCCAGCCCTGCATGGCTGTGGCTTGCCTGGTTGCAGCCTCCTGCTGATCACACCACCATGGCACAGGGATGCAAAGAGCACTCAGGGCAGTGATGATGCTCTGCACATCTCGGGGTTTGGCACTTCAACCAGGCTTGCTCACGTCTGCTGGTAAAGATCTTAGCTCCATGTCACAACAATGCATCCCAAAGGGTAGCAGGGCTACAGCAGAGTAACAGAAACCTTATGGAGCACAGTGAAAAGTTCTCCTGCTGGCACAAAGTCGGTGTCTCCTTAGCTCATGTAAGAAAGGTGAGACGAGCAACAACATGGTTGAGATGTCATGTACCCATGAAAGTACCTCTTGACACATTTTCTTAAGAGTGACTGAAGCAACAAGGATGCCACTCGAATACTTGTTCTTATCTAAGCAAGAGTGTTTTCAACTCATGCCCCAGCAGGTCCTGTCTTCGGGGCATAAAGGTACTCATAGAGTCCATCCAATTGCTGTCATAATTGAGTCAGGAAGCAAAGGGGACTGACTGTTACTGGAAGCGTCTGTATGCTTTCTTTTAACAAGTTCAGGCCGTGCAGTGTACTGTGCAGTATCCAGACAGCATTGTCTGAAATGGAAATAAAAGAGGGTAAGTTAGAGTCCAGGTACTATCAGCGCTTGAGAAGTACCTGGCACTTCAGGAGAGCAAGCACTTGATTTTGGGAAGCTTCTGTGTGTCACAGGTTAAAGATGGGAAAATAAGCCTAGGTTTGTGATCACTGCAGAAAATACAGTTTCTGAGAGGTGAAGAACTCGTGTCAAATATCCCTTCCTTAGGTGCTGGGTGACACCTACCAGCTCTTCTCCAACAGAGAGAGCATCACAGAATCACTCCTATGGTCCTTTGTCGGTGGCACTGCAGCTTCTCTTTTTCAGAGGAACTGAAAAGATTGTGTCAAAGAAAGGGCACAAATCTTGCCTTTGGACAAAAATAGCAGATAGATAGAAGAATTAAAAAGACCCAGAAGACAGAAGCTGGGTACTTAAAAGTGGAAAAAAAAAAAAAGACCCAGGCCCACTTTCCAGCGTGAGTAACTTCAGGCTCGTATTTTCTGGCACTTTCTACATGAGTGCCAGGAGCTCAGGGCATCAAAGGTGCAACGCTGGGTCTGCAATCATCATCCCAGTACAGATGTCCTGGGGCAGATCCTGCACCCCAGGGTTATGGAAGGAAGAAACCCGTTCTCCTGACCCTACTGCAGGCTTTCTTCCAAGAAAGAACTGCTCTAGAGAAAGGAAACACTTTCTCTAACAGAAATTGATCATTAAGTGTTTATAGATATTGGGAACACCATTTGGGATTACTCTGGTGATGGAGGATTCATTGCCATCTTTTGTCACTGCGGAAAATGTGTGAATGTGGAGGCTGACACTTTTGCTTGGCTTGATCCCAAGGAGACTGTAGGTAAAAGAGGAATTGGCAGTCACAGTTTCTATAGTCACTGACTGTTCTGTTGACTTATTGGGCAAAACTTTTTTCCTAGTGTTTCACTTTGCTTATTTGTATAGCAAATATTTTTCTGTTGCTGAAGATATTTGTAAAGCCAGGCAGTGTCTGTGGAGTGCTTTGAGATCCCCAGCAGTCCAGAATTACCCAAACCCACTGGAGTGGGCAGCGGGTGCTGCTCAAACCCAAGGTCATGCTGACCTTGGCTGCTGCACATGACTGATCTGCCTTTCTTGCTGCTGTTAAAAGTAGATGCAATGAAAACAATTCAGTTCCTTTTGCTCTTTTGGCAGATTCTCTTTTTCTGTCAGAGCTTGCTTCAAGTCAAATGGTCAAATTGTAAAAGGTTTCTGTCCATCTGGTAGGTGCCTCAGAATGAGAGGAAGCCAGCAAAGATGACACCACAGCATATATCAGCTGCCTGAACTCAGCTATTACAGAAGACTTTTCCCCATCACCTCATCTGAGTATTAAATAGCTGAGGAGTAATTATGTCTAATGTTTCCTGATCTCTTCCCTCTTTGCACATGGTAGGCTGTTCTGTTTCTGAAACACTCGCCTCATGTTCATGGCATTTGGCCTGCAGCAGTGAGGTTGAGTCCAGCCCCAGAATGTCTAAAACATTTTCTTCTAATAGATTGCTCACCATAAGCTAGAAATGCGTCACACACCAGCCAGTTATTTCCACATCATAAACTCCTAATGCTTCTTCAGACTGATGGGGTTTCGTATTTGCTAAGACCTGGAAATATGCCAAATATTCTTCCATGCATGATCCTTCTTTTATTTTAGCCACTGCTGAGCTAATCGTTGGGTATTTCTGGTGCTTGAAAGGCCCTCCATTTGTTTCTGAGAATTAGCTTAAAGCACCAACCACTCTGCAGCTTAGCAGCACCCAGCATAGCAGGGACAGGAAACAGTTGTGCTGCGATGTCACATCTCAGCAAGGCCAGCAGGTTTGCATTGTGAGCATTCACAGGGCTTCAGGGAATGCCTGGGGCTGGGAGCTGAGCTGTCCTCATGTCCAGGATCCCACTTGGTGTACTTCCAAACATTTTCTTGGAGCTCTGTGTGCTGCTGTTTCTCTTCTCCCACGTCTCTTCCTTTTTTCCTCCTCTGCTTGTCTTCCCCACCTAAAACCAAGTTAAGCAGCCTGGCTGGGAAGTTCGAATCATCAGTGTTTGCTGGAAGAAGAGGTGCTTGAGTGGGTGGTTCGAAAGTGTGGGCTCAGAGTACAGATTTTTTTCAGTGGTGGCTTGACTTCTGCCCTCAGATCTCTGGTGTTCCTGCTAGGATGGAATTGATTTCTGGTCCCAAGAACCAAAATTCAACTCTAGTTCATTAATCACTTTGCAACCTGGTTCCTGATGGTCTTGCCCACATGCTTTGCCTTCCACAAGCTGTCCAACCTTTGAAGCACTTGTCTGCTCACTACTCCCTTTTACTTTGTTCCATATACGGCAAGACTTCGGTACCTGTTTGCAGAATTTCCCTTTTTCCCCACTGACTCCAAGCCTGGTGTGCTTTCCAGAGTCTCCTGCTGCTCAACACTAGTTAAGGCTGTGCCAACTTGCCAGCAACAAACCCTTCTTTATTTTTTTCTGTGTGTACAAAGCTTCAAGCATAACAATCTGCCTCAGTCCTGACGCTTGGCAGACAGCGTCACAGGCTGAGAGCAAATATCTTTGCCAGCTTAAAAACAAAGATAATATATTTGGCCATTTATCAGTAATGAAAGGTAATCATTGGTGTGATGCAAGAGTTTATGAGTTTATTTAACTAAAAATGAATTTGATTTAGCACAAGAATTTTGCAAGGGACTCATGCTCAGCATAGCTTTATTGCAGTGCTTTAAATCCCTCCTCCTTCCTTTTTTAAGGTTAATGCAGTTGCGTTCACACAAAGGTAAGAATGTATGTATTCTGCAACAGTGTACTTTGTTCTCCAGATTTCTCCAGAAAGCTAGGTGTTAATTACATCCACAGACTTGCTTGCATATGCACACGCATGCAAATACACATGGGCGCATGCATGCCTGGTTTGTTTTCTCTTTGCCCTTTCTAAAAGCTCTGACCTTGTACCAACTCTTCGCCTGGTGCTACAGGAACGGCTCCTTCCAGCTCTGCAGAGCTGCTCTCCATAAACAAAAGATTTCCATCCTCAGTGCGTGGCACAAAGTACCTGCAAGCCTCTGCTCCTGCATCCTGGCTGCCCGGGCTGACAACAGCCCTCAGTGTATACAGAGAACCCTTCAAATGTCAGCTCCCCTAGGGAATACATATCAAAGGACGGCAATAATAGTAATACATTCCACTTCTGCCACACTTCTCATCACAGGACAGCAAAGCATTTGATCAGTGCTGGGTCCTGACTACAGGCTTGGAATAACTGCAGAAGAAGGGTGTGCTGGCATCTTAAAGACTAGGAAAAAAAATATCTTGACTTGAGTGCAAACATCACCCCAATGCGTGCTGTGGCCATGGCCAGAGGCAGGATGGGAGCTCTGGACATGGCAGGCAGGCAGGCACGAGAGCGTGGAAGGAAGGAAGGAGGGAAGGAAGGAAGGAAGAAGGAGCAAGGCAGCTGCAGTGATGAGATCCTGCTTTTACTGCGTTCTGACTGTGTGAGTCAAACTGGTTCAGCCGAAAGCATTCGTAACTCACAGCAAGCTGTGTAAATCACTGTAAACAAAAGCCAGCAAATCCCCTTCACACTACCTGCGTACCTGCTGATGTATACTCTTACAGCCATCCCTACTTACACAGCAGTGTAACGATGGACCAAATCTCACACTTTAAGATAGATGAAACCTCTAAACATTTTATGATGTCTAGAAAATAGATTAAACAATGCAGTAAGTTTACCGTGACTCATAATGCACAACAATTAATAACAGGAGCACAGTTACTGCCCAAATCCCTATAAGCACAAAACAAAAGCCTTCCTGTAATAAACACAGCATCGTGCTGTACTGCTTAATTCCACCCCAAAACAATTCAAATCCCCTCTGCCACCGGAGGGCTTTGCAGTTATCAGAAATCCAATAGATGAAACCAAAAAGGCATGGCAGAACCGAGACTGTCCAAATTAAATCCCGAGTTTCTCTGTAAATCCATAAACAGAACATAAAAATCATTAATTTATCTCCCACCTTCACATCCTCCTGACAACTCTGTATCCTAATGTACTACTGGTGTCTCTTCCCAGCAGCTGGTGACAGTCAGAAGAAAAAAAGGGCTCATGGAAAGAAAGGGCTCGTGGCTACCAGCGCAGACATGGGCATCACACGTCCTATACCTTCATGGTCAAGATGCTTAACCTTTTTATGCCCCATCTCCTTCTCTGTCCTGGATAACAACTGCTGATTTACTTCACAGGGCTTTTGTGAAGCTCCATTTGTCAATGCCTGTGATGTATTATTTATTGTCAAAGCCATAAACAGTCGCATCCTGAAGATGCTGAGCACATCAGCTGCATTTTGATTTCTGCCAAAACCTGTTTCACTTAGGACAAACCCTTTCTTCTCCTTCACTACTGTAATAGTATTTTATTAAATGATGATCAAATTTAATAAACTAATCTGCACATTTGGAGCCACGAAGTCAGCTCACAATTAGAGACCTGCTCTAATAGGGGAAGCTTCAGGGAAAGCCTTTGGATCTGTGATGCAGTGGTGGCAAAAAGCTTTCCCAGTCTGGAGGACTCTTTGGAAGATGCTTGCAATGGGTTTGCTGCAGGGTGGTCTGCAGCAAGGTGTTACCTGTGTCTGAAGGACAGCTTTTAGGATATGTCCTGCATAGATGCTTAAAGAGCAGCAGGATAAACATGCGATGAAGGAGCTGAGCAGAGCCCAGAAGCAGCATGTATCTCCCAGTTAATTCTACAAAGGGTAAATGTGTAGAAAATGTGAAAGTACATTTTCTGTGAATCTTGGTGAAAATACAGGTTTGGTTTTAATAATTACTTCTTTCTTCTGGAGATTCTGGTCTATCAGACTCCCTTGTTCCTGTTACAAAACCTGATGACAAACTAGGCAGCAGCTAGATTTAACATCCCGACTGACCTTATCTAACTGACCTTGCACCAAAGCAGCACAGTGTGCTGCCAAATTTCCCAATTCTCTTCAGTATCTGAAGTCTCAGGGGCAACATTTCCTAAACAATTTTGCATCTGCTGACCTTATCACACTGGCCAGAAACAAAGCTGCCGGGCAGTCAGGGGACATGTGAGCACACTGCAAAGAGGGAGCTCTGGGTGCAAAGCTTTTCTCTAATTGTGCCAAAACACGGGCTGGCCTGGCTGATGCAAAGGGCTGAGGGCAGCAAGGGCTCTTGCTGACATTAATCTGGCCTCCAAATTTCCAGGGTGGTGATGGAGTCACCATCTCTGGAGGTTTTCAAGTAAAGGGTAGATGTGGCACTGAGGAACATGGTCAGTGGGTACGGTGGGGGGGGGGATTTACGGTTGGACTGGCTGATCTTAGAGGTCTTTTCCAACCTTAATGATTCTATGAAATTCATCCAAATATCAGTATTTGACCCAAATCCTGTCACACTGTGGATGTCTGAAGACAGTTTCAATGATACAAAGTGCTGTGTTTCCAAAAAGGCTTTCAGTTTAAGCCAGAGCTCTATCCAACAGTTACCAAAAAAAAGGAGAATGTCAGAAACCTCTGTCATGGCTCTTCAGAAGAGTTTTATCTTGTCACTTGTTATGTAAGCAAGAAGTGGGCTTAATGCAAAACGCCACTGGCTTTTCAATCATTAATGGCACAATCAACTAAAACACATAATCTGTTGCAGTGAATACAGTGTTTGTAAACACGTGCAATTAAAGTGGAATAAGATTCAATTATAATGGGTTATGTGTGCATAATAATGCAGATCATGCAATTCTTATTAGTCAGGCTGTAGTCTGAGCTCAGTTCAGGAGGAAATTATATTGAAATGTACTATAATGAAGAAGAAATTTTAATGAGAAGACAAGGTTGAAAAAATATTACTCAAAGCAAGAGAAATGAAAGCATTTGGAGGCAGAATGCAAATGACTGCACGGAGCCATCTGACTACATCTACGGCGCTGTGCCAAGATCACAGATTTACACTTGGCTGCTGCCAGGACCTGGGCACAAGTGGGCACTGCACAGGATCAGGGTCCACGCTCCCTCCCTCTGCCTTCTTCTGGCCAACTGCTTTTTGGGTAGGGGCAAACAGTACTCCCAAAGATGTTTAACTTCATTTTTTTCCATGTTTTCTTCAGATAAGCGCATGGTTAAAATCCAAGGTAGATGTTACACGCTTCCTCGTCTTTCCCTTTGTTTAATCACCCACGGAAGTTGATTTACTTCACATGAATTGCTTTAATTAACTGTTGCGAGGAGGGGAGCAGGACCAGACTACTCAAAAAATGCACAGAAAATCACTGGTAAGCAGCACGTAGCTGGTACTGAGCACAGGAGAGCTGATCTCAGCTAAAACACGCAGACCTTGTCTAATTCTGGAACAGGCAGCTCACCAACTACTTGATAAAAACCAGTTATAATGGGTACACGTGTATAAGAATGCAAACAGTGCTGCTCTGATTAGAACAAGGCGTTGAATTGACTTATCAATATCTGAGAAGTGAAAGCAATACAGTGTATGAAGCTAAACAAAATAGATGAGAACAACAAGGTGCCGTGTTGCATTAGTTACACAGCTCTTAGGAGATTGAAATCCTGAGGGATAACTGGTATCAGCTAGGGCAGGGCATTAAGGATATCTGCCCTGAGCTTGTTGCTGTCAGCTCGAGCAGTTTTGCTGAAGAACATAAAGAGGAATTTCTGCAGAGTAGCAACAAGTGACTGCAAGTGTGGGAAATTAAATGGGAAATACAGATGCAAACCAGAGGAGGAAACCTGCGTGCATGCATCTGCTCCCAGTGTATTGCCAACCGTAGATGCACTCAGTCAAGGAAAAAAGTATTCCAGAGACCAGAACCCCAGCTCTTCATTCTGAACAAAAGCTCACAAGAGGAGATTTGAAATTATGGGAAGGAAATGATGCTGCCGCTACAGCTCACAGTGAGCGGTAGCCTTATACAGACAAGGCTATGTGGCCTCCCTTGTCAGGAAATGTTTATGGCTCATCAGTCTGTATTTCCTCTTTCTCACTTTGGACTCCTCGTACTTTCTTTTACACCCTTCCATGCTGCTGAATTTTCCCCTCAGTTTGGCGTTTCTGCACTAGGCTGTAATGTCTCTCCATAGCCATTTCTCTGAGTGACAGTGTATTACAATTTCAGCTCTTCCAGTACTGATTTAGCTCCTTTAATCTTTCCTTATAAATGAATCTCTCCATCCCCTTGATAATTTTTGTTGCTCTTCTCTGAACTCACTACAATTTTTCAATATCTCCTTGCTAATAAGTTCCCCAGAACTGAACACAGCATTCCAGGTGCAGCATTCCAGGCGGAGCAGCATCCAGGTGGGCAGGAGCTGGGCTGCCCCAGATGCGCTGCCCTCCCCAATGCCCTGTCTCATTCCCAACTTATCCCCACAGGCTTTGAATCTCCTTTCCTCCTGCCAATGAAAACTGATTGGTTTCTTCTGTTCCAGTGCAAAGAAAGCTGGTCGAATTCTCCCATGCTGTAACCAACCCTGAATTCATTTCGTAATGCCCTTATCCAGCTGCTTCTGCCTATGGATCTTTTGTGGAGGTTTTTAGTTCCTCCTAATGTCATCTCATCTGCATATCTTATTAACATGTTTCTTTCTCCTCTATTTCTATATAAAAAGGCAAGACCTTAAATAAAACTTCTAAAACTGTGCTTTGTGGTTCTTCTAAGGATTCCTCATCTTCTACCCTCTGCTTTGTCGCTCTCTGTTAACCCCTCTTTATAGCCTTCTAGGCTGTTTTCAATCAAGAAGGGAATGTTCATCTCCAATCTGATTTAAATTAATTTTTCTAGAAAGATTTCATAAGGCACAGTATCAAATGCTCTACTCAGATGCAAATATATTACAGCTCCAGCATTCCCTTCATTCGTTAATTTTCTGTTTCTATCAAAAAAGCAATCAGGTTTGTCTGGTGAGATTTATTCCCACTAGACCAATGCAGTCTGGGGCTTTGTGCTGCTGAGGCTGCTGAGCACCCATGGCCAGAATTGCCTCCATGGCAGCTAGGTGTGTAGGCACCTCCAAAAATGAGGTTTGGGGTCACTGTTATGTTCATCCTACACTGGGGTTCTGCTAATTGGGAGTTCTGTCTTAATTATAATTAGTGCCAAGAGTGTGACGGGGCACAGCATCCCTGTAGGGCTGTCCCAGGGTTGTGGTCCTTTCACCTGCTAAGAGCACAGCCCTTGTCCTGCAGCAAGGTCACCCCGCACAGCTCGGGAAGCCCTGCAGCAGCACGCCTCGCTCAACACCATCTGCAAAGCTCCCGCTTCCCTGCCAGGGCTCTCAGCAGTGGCATGGTGCCTGGCCAGGACGGGGACCTCCTGCCTGCAGTCTCTTGACAGATTGAGAAGCAATGAGCTCCTGGCAGCGGTGGCCTTTGTCACGAGGGACTGCAGCCACCCAGGGACAGCTGTGGGACCTTTGGATGGGCCAGGTTTCACCTGGCTGCATTCCAAAGCAATATGGATTTATTTCAGAAAGGTAGAGTTTTCAGCAAGACGTGTTTCGGGACCATTTATTTCTCCTTCTAAATGTCTGCATGCACTTTTATTTAGTCATCTCTCAGTCTTCTGTTTACAGTTCAGGAGGGATGACCACAGGCAGTATGGTATTTTTGCCACTTCCCCCCATATCCTGGGCTCATCTATACCAGCTGATTTGCATGTAGGATTATTTTCCCTCAAGTATTTTCTCACATGTTGACTAGGAAGAGATATTTTATTGGCTTTTCCTCATTTCCAAATTGTTCACATTTCTTTCATCTGTCTCATTAAAGATAGATTCTAGCAATCATTAGCTTCATACCCACCCTAATTTACTAATTAATGGACATACTTTCTCTCTCATTCCCCTGACACTCATGCAATAAGTGTCTTCCGTATTCCCTTTAAATCCTTTGGCAGCATTAATTCACTCTGAATTTTTTTGCTGTCCTTATCCATCCCCTGCTGAGCATTAAATGAATCTGTATTCTTGTTTGATTTCTTCCTCACCATTTCCTATTTTCATTACAGGTTTTTTTAACCTCCCATCTCTGAGCATCCCTCGTGCAGTCTCTGTAATTGCAGCGTATAGCAATTTTTTCATGCACACTTATTAGTCATGCAGATTCGTGGACACTCAGCTGCCATAGAAATTGGATGGGGTAAATGTGGAAATGGCCCTTTGTGAAGAGTGGGTGTGGGACCGGTCAGGACGGGGACCACTGCCATTGGTCCTCCAAAGCTGAGTGCCTTCCCATGGGCCCTCATGCTCAGGAAGAGCAATAAACATCTTTCCTTCAGTAATTAGTTCCTTAAATAATTAGTTAATATTTGTATAGTGCTTTAAAGATGCTAAGTGCTCAGTAAGTGCACGCATCATTTTTGGCATTTCAGAGTCCTTTCAGACTGTGCTGGCAGCACCTAGTTCTCAGCATTAATGAGTTACATGACATTGCCTAGGGGGAGATGTGTTTAGCAGGATTAGTTGCTATCTCTTTGCTATTTTGTGGGAGAAGGAATATCTAGCTCCACTGATCTTTAGGGCAGCTGAGAGCCTCAGCCTGGGCTCCTCATTCTGCTGCAAAGGGTTTCTCCTGGGTGGGAAACACAGCCTGACCCTGTCCAAGGCTGATCCCAACACAGTCCAACACAGTTGTGATTCCTTTCTCATATGGGGATCTGGTGGGATGAGGGGAAAAAGGTAAATCCTCTCCTTCTGGGCCAGGTAAATCATGGCTTTTTTGATTTCAGCATGGACATTGGTGACGTTAGCCTTAGGGCTGAGCTATGTAGTTACTTGATAGGATATATCAAAAGCAATATCAAAAGCAAATGGAAGTGTTGGTGTTATGGGTTATGTTGTTCTTACAAACATACTTAAAGCTCCTAGCTAAGTCGTTATTCTGGGAAGGCAGCAGGTACTACAGTTCCCCTGCCGAGTCTATTTTCAACATTAATTATCTTGCTGTGCATTAAGTAGTTTTTGTTTTTGCATTAAAGGTTTATGAAGATTAGATGATTAAAATGATAAAAACTAATTTTCTCAAGCATAGCCCCTTGGCAGCAGCCAATTGCAAAGAGAAAAATACGTGCACTCAGTTGCTGTGGAAGGGTGGTATGATGAGTAAGTTATTGTATGGAGGGGAGGGACCAGTGGGAAAGGCTGTTCCAACACAAAAGTTGCTGCTGTCCTGCTGGCCATACACTTGTGCTGTGTTGATGTGGCGGCCGTTCATTTTAATTCCCAACAAAGCAGATTTTTGTCTGAGAAATCAATTTCTCCATATGAAAAGCAGTGACAGGAATGGCTATCACTTGCAGACATATGACATCTGCTGCAAAGCTAAGCTCGGCATGACAGCAGAGTATGCCTTGCTTGCTCTTTGAGGAGGAGGGGAGCTCTGCGGCTGGGTCTGGTTTCACGGCACTAAGCTGGGCTGCCAGGTGAGTGCCTCTCACAGGGGCAGCTGTCACTGGAAGGAGATCTTACAGCTGAAGGAATCCCTTGTGTAATAGCCGGGTTTGTACCTTAGCTCGCTCACTGCCAGCTGATACGGAAATTCTGAAGGAGAAGTAGCAGCCTTCTGGGAGACTCTGTACAGAGTATGTTTTTCCTTTTCTTTCCCCTGGTTATATACATGGTGACATACAGGCAGCACAAGTTGTTTTGCTGTAACAATCTTTCCTTCCTGTCAGGTAGAGGAACATATATAGTACTTGCCAATGCTAAAGCCATAGGCATTAAAATCAATGTTATCATCAGCATAGTCATCCCCCATTGCACAAATGAAAGTGAAAAACAAAAGGTGCTCTGTGGAGTTCAGTGCCAAGAAGCTGAGGACATGTAGGAGAACTGCACTGATTATTTTCTATATTGCATGGATCACTTTATACAGCCCCATTATGATTTCTGCATTTTGGAACACTTCCCTTCGTTGACAAGCATTCTGAGTAGATGGTTTCTGTATGAGTTTGCTGTCATTAGTGTTATGAATTGTTATTTGTTAGTATCATGAAGTCTTTTCAATGCCTTAGAATTTATTATGGGTTTTAGAAATGCCTACATTTATCCATTTTACACCTTCATTATCTGATCTAGCCTCATCGTTACACCAAATACATACAATGATATTATCACTGCTGTCTCATTTCATTATATTTCCCATTTCTTAGAAATAAAAGCACTAAACAATTTATAAGAAAACATGCCTGAGCATAATCAGCCCCAATATTCTATACATCTGAATCTTGGGTATTGACAGGACATGTCTGTGACTCAGGGGTGGCACAGTGTGTGTTTTAGGCCAATGCTGGTAGACTGGGCCAACAAGAATGTCCAAGCAGGATCCCAAAAAGCCTCTGAAAAGCCTGAAATATCCGTTATGAGCCCTCAGCTTTCTCAGCATCCACAGTGAAGGTTCCTCACAGTGCTGAAGGTTCCTCATAGTGCTAAATATAATACCTGTCCTCAGAAGATGAATTTGTCTTACTAATAAAGTCTGATGTGATCATTTTCCCTAGTTCTTCTAAACTGAGCTTTATGCTGTGTGAGGCTCCAGGGCCAGCTGTAGGGAGTGGAAAGAAGGGAGAAGGCACAGGGGAAAGGAAGGTGCAGCTGTCTCGACTATGGACATAAACATCACCCTCTGGTGGTGGCAACTGTTGTTCAGTTCTTATGTTGAGAAGGATTTTTAAGGATCAACTAAATAGAAATAAATCCAAGATGAGAGGAAAGGGGACAGAAAGACAGCTGCAAAGTGTGTGACACGAGGTGACTCTTGATTAAGAAAACAGCCTGTCCACAATGGGAAGAGAAAGTGCACTTGGAGACTAGGACAGCTCACTGAATATCCCTCCTGAGAGAAAGCATTGTAAAAGCTGACCTGAATCCATTTTTAGCAGTGACTGTTCTTACAGCTGGAAGTGTTTTCCAGCTACAGTGAACTCATGGTCGACTACAGGCAGGATCTGCTTTGCTGGACTCTGCAGTGCTGGTTCTCAGCCACCGACACTTGGAGGAGGACAGCCTCGTCCTCTGCATGATGTAGCTCATGGCACTCTTTGACCACAAGCAGTACAGAGGAAGTCTTGCAAACTGCTGCAATAAAAGCAGATAATTATCTCTGTATTTTAGGGAAGCTTACAATGAGTCTGTGTTAGAAGTCCCAAACGCAGCACATCAGCCATGTTAAAGGCTGAAGAGAAAAAACCCAGTTTCTCAGTTTGCAAAGTAGTGTTAATAAATCAACCTACAGAGAAAATATTAGAAGTATTTTGGAACAAATGATGTGATTGAAAAAGGCATATTTCATCCAACAAGTCAATTATTACACCCACTGATATTTGTTAAGATTCAATTCAGTGAAAAAAGAATTCTGTGTTCTGCTACAAATTCTGGCCCACTTCCCATAGATACTAATCCTCAATTTTTATCCAAAATTTGCTGATGCATTGTCTGACACAGAAAAGAGCCTCTGAGCTCTGACATAAAACCTAATTACAGGAGGTACAGGAAAACAGGGCAAGATGATGAGGGGGAATGGTTTTAAGCTCAAGAAGGGAAGGTTTAGACTGGATGTCAGAGGGAAATTCTTCACAGAGAGAGTGGTGAGATGCTGGAACAGGCTGCCCAGAGAGGATGTGGATGGCCCATTCCTGGAGGTTTTCAAGGCCAGGTCGGATGGGGCCCTGGGCAGCCTGGTCTAATACCAAATCTGGAGGTTGGTGGCGGGGAGTTGGAACCTGATGATCCTTGGGGTCCCTTCCAACCCAAGCCATTCTATGATTCTATGATTCTTGTAGTGCTGAAGACATGCATGGTGCTCACTCTTTTCCAGCAGCAAAATACCCAGTACCAGTATCACTACATTAGATGCAGAACATGCATGCAGACACATGCATATGCCTGTACTGAAAAGCATAAACTGCCTCCTCTTTGCTCAAAGTCCAACAGCCTGCAGCAATATCAACAAATGCCATAGAAATGAGATATAATGCTCCAATTCCCAGCGCAAGAAAGCTGTGGTGTGTGCGTGTCTACAGAGGGGAAATGTGAGGATTTGGCTAATAGGTAAGAAGTCAAAATTGATTCCACACAAAAGTGTCTTATGAAAGCTTGTCTATTCACTGGGACCTGCCTTGCATCTGGGCAATGGTGGCAGCTGGGTGAGCCCCCACGATATGCTGCGGCTTGCATCTCTGTGGGCACCAGTGCCTCCAGCATCAGGATGGATTCCCTGGGTGCCTTTCTGTTTTCAGTACTTGGGAAGCTGCACTTTGCTGACACTTTTGCCTAGAGGCTGTGTATCCACACAGACGGGAAGAGTTTGCTCTACAAAGCAGCAGAGGAATGAAAGTGGCTGGCAAAAGGCAGGTTAACAGCATGGCTGCAGAAAAGTATTTTCCAGCTGCTTCCATGGCTGCACCCCACCACTGCTCTTCTCTGCCATCCATCTCATTCTCACCACATATCTGAGACCTTGTTCTGAGCAGCACAGCGTAATCCTAACACATCAGCATGCCACGCAGCAGCTGCCAGAGCTCACGTATAGGCCTCAAATGCATTTGTTCAGAGCTGGATTCCCAGATGGGCACAATTAAACAGTCATTCTCTGAGATGTGCCTGATCATGCACCATTCCTTTGCTAAACGAGGATTAACATTTCAAAGGATGCACAGTCTCTATGGCCACTTCCTTCAAGCAACAGCCTCGTGTGTTTCTGCTCTCCTTCCCTGGGACAAATCGTAGAATCACAGAATCATGAAGGCTGGAAAAGAGCACTAAGATCATCTAGTCCAACCACTGACCCAACCCCACCACACCTACTAAAACATGTCCTTTGGTGCCACATCTACACGTTCTTTGAACACCTCCAGGGATGGTTAAATCACCTGTGCCCCTGTTCTTGACCTAATGGGGTTAACTCCTATCGTAATGATAGCAGGAGCTCAGTTTAACCCCTTCTTTTTCCCGTGGTAGCACAAAAAGCTAAACTACAGCTATAGACAAAACATGCTGGAGACCGGGCTCTCGGGTCTTCCCTCTGCAATCCCCGCAGAAAGCAGCCGGCTACGGCTGGCCAGCCGGCTGCAGTGCTGGTGTACACGACGGTGACCGAGATGCTTCCAAAAAGCACTTTGTGGGGGTGCGGCATCCCCCCGCCGCGCCTCCCCGCCGCTGCCAGCCCATTGCTGGGGGAAGAGCAGCACCTAGAGGCCCCGGGCGGCCCTGCCCCGGGCTCCGCAGGCACAGGGGTCCCCAGGGCTCCGGGACTTGGGGGCACTCTGCACTTCTGGTGATTGGGGATTTAGGGATGAAACCAGAACGAACTCAACCTCTCTGAATCCCAGCCCTGTTCCTTCCCTGTTCAGCCCTGCCAGCCTCTGCATCGAGGTCTGGCAGAGAGAAAGAGTCCTTCAGTGCTGTCACTTAAAGGTTGGTGGTTCGGAGGTTGGTGTGCGATGGTCTTGTGCCACCTATCCGTGCTGAGCCGTTCGTTGTGCTCTGCCTGCTGGACCGGACCCAAATGGTCAGTGCTCTGTGAGAAACTGCTGCAGACCAAATAATGGCTTTCGTATGTCCCTCCTTTGATCCCCAGCTTCTGCTTTAAAAATGTCACTGCAGTAATGGGTTTCTGTAGGATTACTGTAATTCAAAAGGTCACATAGGCAGTAATTATCCCATGCATTTAGTTTAGGGATCTCAGAAATACAATGTTAATTCTAATTCTGTCATCCCAGATTGAATGATTAAATTCTGCTTGCAGGTGTGCTAGACTATAAACACCAGGACTAGTTTTTGAGAGAGATTTCACCAAAAATGTAGATCTATACCTTCAATGTATACCAAGATTAATTCAGATGTTGAATACATTTCCAGCAATGCAAAGTTAATAGGATTATGTTTAAAATCTCTGAATAAGTGTTTCACCAGCAGCAAGAGATGAGATAAACAATAATTTGCTCTACATTAAAGAGTCCAAAGGGCAAATTTTGAAACCACCCCCTTGACTTTAGAAACCTGAAAATTAATACAGATGAACTTTGCCCAGTGTTTGGATAGTGGAGCCCAAAAGTCACACTGCCCTCGTTTCGTGCGCAGATGTTGAGCTGTGTCTGTCTATGGATTTTGCCTAATTAAAATCTTCTATTCCTGTAGGCTTGAAATGATGGTATGGCTGGATCCTTCATGCTGGAGTCTGCTCTGAATTGCCACAGTCCAAAGATTAGATAACATCCTTTGCTATCAGCATTTAGCCATGTTAAATGCACTGTTAGGAGTTTGGTGGTGAAACCTGAAGCCCTAATTGTCACCTACACACAGCTGAGTTAAATCTTTATTTCAGCTCCTAAAGTTAGATAAGGAGGCAAGCTGTAAACCTCCACTGGTTCCTGGGCCCTGCTGGTAACCAGGGTGTGGGATAGCAGTCTGTTCCCCTCTTGCACCCCATATGGCTTCTGCAGGACTGAGAGCACAACTGTTGGGTTAAAGAAATGTCACGTTCAAATGTTATAGTCAGACAAATGTGGGTTTCTTTCAGCAGATCTTTTTTGGTTTGAGTTAATCCAGGTGAAACCTTTAAATGAGGGCTGAGGATGAAACCCTGCAGTGCAGGATGAAAGTGAATACTAACACAACACTGTCCTTTCTTAAACAAGTTTTTAACTAAAAGGATTTTCACCTGCAGATCTGGTGAAAATGTGAAGGAGGCAGCTGCTCAACTAGAGCTGTGCTACTTGTCTGCTGCAGAAAACGAGACCAGGGTAAGAGTATAAGGAAGAAACAGTCCATTTAGTGGGAGAGTTGATGAGTGCATGGAGACCTCACCTTGCCTCTGCCTATCGCTGCTTGGCCCAGTGGTAGATTTATCCTAATCCTGTGGGCTGAGCCATTCCTGAGCTGTACAGCCCCTGCAGCGGCTGCCAGCGATGGCTATGACAAAAGCTGAGCTCATGGAAAGGCTGTGCACAGGACAGATGGGCAATACACATGTAGACCAACACAAATTGGAACAGAACAGCATTCTGTGCGCAGACGTGCTTCTGCACTGATCTTAATTTAAGGTAGGCCCAATCCTAGCATAGACACAACAACACTAGGGACAGAAACATCCCTTAAGACAGGGCCCCAGTTTTGTATTAAAGCTGTTGGAGATACAGCCTTTACACAAGACCTTTGGCAAATGTATAAATATATATTAGAAGACAGCCCCAGAAAAAAGTGGGCAAACAGAGGATAGAGACATAACCAGAGAAAAAGGAGAAGGGAAATAATTTTCACAAGTGAGACAAGTCCCCCTGCCAGAGACACTTTGCTCTTCACACACTCCTTAGAGCCAAACAGTTTCTTTAATCTTGTTTTGCTTTCCTTCATCTCTCATAAACCTTCAGCTAATGCAAGCTGTGGTTATATTCTATTCAAAAGCTTTTATGCAAGACAGGTGTTGTGGTAACTTAGTGCTTTCACCATACCCTGCCAACCATCAAGCTAGCAAGCTAATTCAGCACTGCTCTCCCCATGCCTGGCAAGCTGTAAGGCAGTCTTTGGATGTCAGTGCTTGTAATGGTGGCTGCATTTTCATCTGTGAGTTTACAATATGCTGGTCACCACCTCCAGCTAAGCAGTACTGGTCTACAGAGAGGCCAGGGCTGGGAATAACTGTACATTTGGTAATAAATCAGTATGACTGTGTGTGTGGGAACTGTCAAGTCACAGCCTGAACCACTGATTGAGCACCTGGGGAAAGGACCCGGTCAACTCTGGGAGCACAGGTGAAGGCAATTCATCTGTGTGACCAGAAGGGGTGGAGCCTGGCTGCACCTCTCTTAGACCTCATTGAAGAGCTGACTGCCCCTAGAGAAGGATTTCTTTTTGGAGATCTCTCCTTTGTGGAGGTTCCTCTGTGAGCCGAGAACCTCAGAGATGGGTGAGTAATTCCTTCCTTTGTAGCATCTTCTCATTGCTCTGATCCTTTTGCCTTTATACTTTGTGACATCTTCCTATTGTGCTGGCCTTTCTGTCATTATACTGTGCATAAGATCAAGGCCTGTGAAAATCAGTAAGGCACACAAGCCAGTTGATGTATGTCAGTATAATTTTTGCAGAGTTCATTTATACTGGTTGGTCAGACACTGACCATAAGGCCAGAAGTTTTAGTGTGCCATATGATGTGAACTGCTGGAAAGCAGATCTCCAATCGCCAAATGCTTAGTATGGTTCACTTCTTGCTTGAAGAGCAGGTGAGCTGCTGGAGCGTTTCCTTGGAAAACATCGACAGAAGCAAAGCAGAGCATTTGAAGCAGGGTTTTGCAGGCACATCAGGGCAGCTGTGGGGGAGCAGCTGGTGGGCAGGGCAGTGTGAGGCAGCAGGCTGGGCTGCCTGCATGCATCACTTGGCATTAATTACAATTGTTGGACTTCTTTGTGTTCCTTCAGAATGCGTGTTTGAGGTGCTGCTAAATCAGGGGTGGCACCACAAATACTTTAAGTTGTGGCAGTGGTGCTGGTCTGGAAACTACGCTAGCAGGAAAATCTACAAAGCATCTGAGGTTGTAGTCCAGACTGTAAGTAACCTTGTTTGATTTTATAGTAGATATTAGGCCTGATGGTGCTCTGCTTATTTGCAGTGAAAGGGGCAAAAGTAATTGCTGTCTTGCTCAATGTTGTGAGTAACTATTGAAGTAAGTATTGGCTGTGATGCCCATTTCTCTCGCTGAATTAATTTTGGTGTACAATATTTCATCAAGTAACAAGAAAACATTCACTGACTGAGTACTGCAAAGCTTTTCATAATTGCAGTTATTCCTTCCTATCCTTTATTAATAAACCAAATCTATACTTGAACTGTGTACGTAGCAACATATTTAAAGACAGAAATACGTTCCTCTTCAATCTCAAAAATCAGAATTATTCAGCTTCCTGAGAGGGAAAGGTTGAGTTTCCCATAGTAGAAGAGGAAACTTGAAGCCCAGACCTTGGCTAGGATCTCTCATTGCCTGTATAAGAGCCAGAAAATGAAGCTGGACCTCACATACTTCAGCTGCTCTGTAACTATGGCTATTCTCCAGTCCCTTTTTTGTGCAAGTCATCACACTATAAACATGATAATTAGACTGGTAGAAATGCTTAACATTGAATATTTTTAGGATGTAATAATTCCAGCCTCAACTGGAAGTAAAAACATTGCTCTTAATGCCAAAGATAGGGAAACTGGGACACAACACTTCGTTCAAGCTTGTGTGACTGTTGGGATCAGAGTCCTCCAGCTCCAGACTACGGCCCTGGGTCAGTCCTATGAACTATGTTGTCTGTCAGCGCTTGGTACTGCCAGTAAATTAAATAATTGCTTAGTGGAAGAGGAAAATGAAGCAGTACTGACAAGGGAGACAAGATATGCTTTTCAATGAGACCTGAAAATTGAGACAGAGTTGATCAGGCTCATATCTCTGTGCAATCTGGAGGTACTAAGCAACCAGCTCCCTGCATTTACATCAGTGGGAATATTGACCAGGTGGAAATGCTCCTCCTGAAATGCAGAAACCTGTCAGTTCTGCATGGGGGAGGGAGGAGAGCTATTTTGGAATGGGAGAAATATAAACTTTCTCTGACCCCATTAGAGAAACCTGCATACAACAGCATGGTACCTAAATCTTTCTTGAGTTTATTTTGTGAAGATAGTGTCAGAGAACCTGCTGGAAGAGTCATAGTCTGTAGGTAGCTATCCTACTGTTACCAGTACAATGAGCACATCTATACAGTGAGGTCACATCTATGTTGGAATGGGATGAACAACAGGAAAGTGATGTCTGAGTGTGCTGAGCCTCGGGATGAGTGCTCCTGTTTCTGGCGCAGGTTTTGCCTTGGCAGTGTTCAGATGTATTGAATGGTGGACAGACCAGTAGGTGAAGCAAATGCCCTGCATTGCCTCATCAGGCCTTCTGGATGAATGAAGCTGGGACACATATTGGAGTGAGGGAGATTGGGGACTATTCACAATCCAAGGTTCTGTAAAGCTTTTCAGTGAGTTTCTTGGGTTGCAGAAAGGTCTCAAAACACTCCACCTTTCTGGTGGACTGCTCTGCCCTTAGTACTGTTGTAAACCCATTTGCCTCATGATGTTCGATCTGTGGGCCATAGAAGGGCTCCCTGATCTGCCTGCTGGCTGCCAGAGATGCTCCTGCTGACTGGGGGAGAAATGGACTCCTGGCAATGGCTCTTCTTGAGGAGATCTTGCATGGCCAAGGGGGACACAGCATGTGCAATTGGAAGCAGCCAGGGTACCCAAGTCTTTCTGGAAAATGAGCAGTATTTCTGGCTGACTGGGCACAGTGGTGAATTTACAGAGCTCTTTTGCCTCAAAAAGGAGCAGCAGAGGTGAGGACCGATGGATCAGCATTGATTAAGCTGCCAGTTCTGCTAATGTCACTGTGGACACAGTCACTTTTCTTTGCCAGCAGCAACTTAAATAATAAGATGCAGAGGGAAAAGGAGGGAGTGTCAGTGCTGAGCTACTCACAGTGCTGTTGGCAGTATTTAGATGAGAAACTGGTGGTGTGATGGATGGCCATGATGCAAAGATACATGGTGATCAGCTCTGGAAACAGGCAGATTAAGGACTGCGCCTGACTAGTCTGAAGGTGACTTCACCAAAAGCTGGCTGCTAGATACTAATCAATTTTGTCCCACACAAATATTATTTGTACTGAACTCAACAATTCATGCAAATATGTTGGCAGGGGCTGCTTTCACATGTTGGCCTAGATCTGTACACCGTGCTGCTTGCAGCTGGTCAGGCCCTAGGGTTCACAAGCAGAGATGAGCTTGTCTGGTCCTGAGCAGAGCTGTGGGGGGTGGTGCAGCTTTTTTGTCTTCCTTCCCCTGGCCCTGCTCCCTGTGTCCCTGCTGATCAGCCACTGTGTGCGCTCACTGAACAGGCACTCACACGACAGTCTGAAGGTGAGTTCACTTCTCAGACCTTACAGAAATATTTTTCCAAATTCAAACTTCCTTCTGGCAGGCGAAGGCTATCTATACAGCTCTATTTAAGCACCCCTAGCTTCATGACGTAGGATGAGGTAGATCTTGTATTTCACACACTGGCTGTTTATGTTGTACTGCTGGACTTAAATTAGGCCTCATGCCTTTCATTTTCATGGATACTTTGGTATCCCACAGTCAGACATAATGAAATGTGTTTTGTGATATATTTTTTTAAGCTTGACATGCATTATATATAACAAACCCTGATAAGCATCTCTGAGAAGAACCAATTGTATAAATACCCAGACATTATTGCTTAGGTGCACATCTCCCTGGTCACTATGGGAAGGTGATCTTTTGACGTCTTTCAAAACAGTACATCAAGCTATTTCCAAGGAGGTTTCTCCTTAGAAATGAGTATAATGCTTTAGTTCTAATTTTGTGGGAGTTAAATTGAATGTTAATAACATTTGACTCACCGTATAGAACATTAGGAGTATCTATCTAGTGTTTCCAATTAACCAGAAACACTGCCTTTGCTGTCTGTTTCATCCAAGGGCAAAAGTAATTCGTTAGGATAGCAAATTGCCTTCCACTCCTGCACATTAGCATTAGAGTATCACTGCAAAAATAATCCATACTATCTGGATTATGGCAATGAAATTGCTACAAGTGAAAGCTGTTTTCTGAACTAATATTTGGAGAAGATGAGAGAGAAAGAGAGACATCAGGGGCATCGTTAAATAGATCTTGGTATTTCTTGTTTTGAAAGGTTTCTACTGAAAAGGAGAGTACATCTATCTTGCAGGGAGTTTCCTTAGAGGGTTTAAATGAAGACTGAAGCTTTAAGAACAAAGTGAAAATGGAAGAAGAAATATATTGCCATGGGTAGCTCAGAAATGAGGCACTGGGGGTTTCACAGTTTTCATTAATCCTCTCCTGCCCTGAGGGTGTTCCTGTGTGACCATCAAAATGACACACGTGCAGCTGTCTGGTGCTTTGCTACATCTCCAGGTTTGATGTACTTTGCTCTGGGGGTGGTTAAACCTCCAGCTGTTCAGAATGGCAGTTTGTTTCCTTCAACAAACATGCTCAGATGTTTATCTGAACTATTTAAGTCCACAGAATTAGATTATAAATTGTTTCAAATGGTTTTTCAACACCTTTTTCTTGCTAGAACCTGGCAATCAACATCTGAAAACCTGTCTTGCTTAGGAGGTGCTTTACTATTACATCAGGAGCTGGACTGGAGACTGTGGTCTCCTAGAATCCCTGTAGTACTTAAGGCATAACAAAACAGATAAAAAGAGCCACCTTACTAATACTGTGGGGAGGAAACCAGGCACTTGTCTACCTGGCTTGCTGATAGGACTGTAAAGCTCATATGTACACCCAACACAGCAAAAAGCAGTCACTAGGTGGTTCCCTGTGGCAGTACAGCTCATGCAATTACATGGCAGCATATACTTGGGTAAAAGGAGGCAATGGGTGAGTCAAACACATTTGGTGGAGGAGTACCAGCTGGGGATGAGGGCGGGCAAGTGAGGACTCCTGGGAAGGCGCTGTGTTTCTGCACACGCAGTTAAGCCAGCAGTATTGGAAATGGTTTGGTTCTGATCACCTCATCAGCTTGGGCATTCTAGAGATTTAGAGCATTGAGAAACAGTTTAATAATAACTGACAAGAGATTAGCATTGATTTTTAACATGCTGCAAGGGTATGATAAAAGAGCAGGTATGTGATGGATAACAACTACGTGAACCATTTGTTTGGCTCAGCTCGGTTGGTGCTGACTGAAAAAGAAGAGAGAGGAAAAAAGGATCTTCTCAGCCTGCCATGAATTTTAGCAGTGGAAGGTTCAGACCACCAAGGTTATAACAAATTTCAAAGCTTCTCTTAACATCTTATGGAACAATGTATAGATACAGGGATTGTTACTGAGACAATTTCTGATGCCTAGAGACAAAATGTTTATTTGCTTTTAGAGCAGGAAGTAAGGCTCAGGAGTGTGAACTGGAAAAGAGGGCAGATATTTCCAAAGCTGCTGCCAATCCCCTTACATGGACACGATGAGACTATTGCACTGTACTGGAAAAGGATCCATGACTCAATATGTGAATCTGCACTGAACTGTATTCACAGGTTTAAATTTATTATGAGGCTTAAGGTCCAAAAATAGGAGCCTTTCAAAAAATGTATTTTAAAAAGATATTAGAGGGTGATTAAAAACAATACCATTAAACCTTGCCTCTGAAATAATGGGAGCAGTTATGCATACTTCTTGGCAGTGGAAGAACTAAAATCCAGGCATTGTCTGACTCAGGTAAATCTTAAGTTTCCCATGTGTGCATTTGTGATTGTAAATTTGGAGAAAGACTACTGCGGTAAGACAAAGTCCTCTTGCCACAGGAGGACCTGGCCCTTCTTGCTGAAGTGAAGACGTTTTCAAGATTATTTGGTTTGTGATATATAGGCAGTTCTAAATTCAGGTCTTTCAATCTCTTAACTCAAATATTCCTGAAAATATTAAATGCATGTGTAATATACAGGATTCAGGGAAACTAAAACCAGTTGTTTGGCCTCCTAACACACAGATGAAGTGCATTTCCCCACTTAAAATCAGAACAACTGTGTCAATACAGTGGAGGAGTAATGTCACTCAGATGGTATTGCAGACTGATGCAGGCAACTAGGTATGTTCTAAAAAGCTGTCAAAGGGCAGTGCTTGCATGCACAACCATTCTGTTCCTGGGAAGGGTTTTAGCTTTTCATGTGTCTGACAACACAAAGACCAGCTGTGTGCATAGCCTGTTAGCTCTCCTCCAGTGCAGGAAGACTATGCTCTTAAAGCAAAAGCAAACACGCCAAGCTGGCTTCATCTAAACCATCCTGCATTGCTTCTGTTACTTGTCTACTAATGTGGGCCAGATGTCTAGTCAGTGAAACAGAAGCATCAAATTACAGAAATAATAGAAAATGGAGAGTGAGAGGCCCCTTAAAGGTCATATTGTTTATCTGCACACCTGGCTGTGTTCAGCTTTACCTACACCACTACTTCATGGTCTGTCAAACTGGTTTTCAGAAGTCAACAGTGATGGAGATTCCAGATTTACCCACAAACAAACAAGTAAAAAGTAAAAGCTATGTTAACAGCTGAACAGCTGATCGGCTCTGCCTGTGATGTTGGTCTGACAAAGAAAACATCCACTGCTGAAATGTCTGTGTGCTTTACTAATGCTACAAGGAAACATGTTAATCCTTTGGAGGCATGCAGATCTTAGCACTGGAAAATGGGAAATGCGTGCTGATTCCGCCTGTAAGATGGTGAGCAGTAATCTGCATGGATGCGTTTTGGCAAGATGGGATTTTGGGACTATTGTACTTATGTGGTTGCCTTTTAGACTGTAATTGTTGCAAGTGTGATCAGTCTACAGTTCTCCAAGAGAGGCTGCACTGTGACAGGGATGGGAGTGTTTGCTTCCAATCAATGCAGGCCAGGCAACACTCATCCCAAGGATGAGCTGCACTTCTGTTTTCTTTTTGGGAACCTTGTCCAAAGCACTAAAATGTAATGAATTAAGACAATGCTGAATTGCTGGCCTAGAGATGGCTATTTTTTCTTCCCATGACTGTTCTCCTGTTTGGTAATAGTTATTTTTTGAGTAGATTTGGTTGAGTGCATCTTTTGCCTTGTTTTGTTGATGCTTTTTTCTATATACATTTTTAGAATGAGGCCCCATAGGAAGAGTCGGGGAAGCAGAAATCAAGAGTGGAACTTTCTGGGGGTGGAGAAGTTGATGTAAAACCACACTTTCAGACCCCAATCGTTCAGATGCTTCTTTATGTCTGCAGATGTATCCAGAGGAATAAAATATAGGAGAGTTAATTTAGTAAATAGTTCTCAGTAACTCACTAGAAGTTTTGGATATGTAATTGGCTATTCCTTCCACTTCTTTAAACACAGCAGTACAATAAGGAATACATAGGTAACCGTTGGCTGCAACATAGCTTCATACTGCCCAGGACATACAGTGTCAGAAAAATATTTTATGTAAAAGCAGAAATTTAGTTAAGAAACAACAGCTGAAACACTGTCTTTAAGTGTAATTTGCAGTTCAAAGTCACTTGCTCCTCAAAATCTCTGCTTTGATTTCTGTCAGATGCAGAGGCATGATACGTGACATGGCAGACATCAATTAACTCTCAACATAGAAAGGTGTGGTGATTTTTCTCTAATTGAGGGGATGGGAAGGCAACTATTTCTTAATGATCCTGTGAAATGATTTTAAATGGCTATCAAACATCTGGCATCGATTAATACACAAGTCAACTGAATGGAAGATTTTCATTTTCTGTTACTGCCTGTTCTCAATGCTTTGTTTTTGAGAGTATTTTACTTTCTGGCATTTCTGCTGTTACTTATAGAATGCTTTCCTCCATTTTTAAGACATCTTATATTCGAATTTGCCTGATGACTTTAATATGCCATTCTGATAATTTCCTTTGGGATCACTCAGTTCTTTTCCTATGGTATATTCCATGTGAGAGGTTTTTTGATCTTTGTGTGGCTATCAAGTATTGTCCATGAGCTTTTTTGGTTTTGCTTTTGTTTCCTCCTTCTTGTTGGCTACTCCAGTGCATTTTATTCCTATGTCCCTGTTGACTCCCAGCATGCTATTTAACAGGTGAATATTGTTTTGTGTACTTTGCACATTATTTTTCTCAGACTCTGTATTCTACAGTTGGCAAGATTCCACCTTTTTATTTTAGAAATCCAGCTAGAATAATTTGGGGCAAAATGTGCGGAACAGAGAACTTCTAACTCTGAACTGCTCACAACAGAAAGCCAAGGTCTGTGCTCCAGATGAGAGCTCAGGAGAGAAGGGGTGACTGGTTCCACCTCACCCTGTCTTCTCAGGACACCACTCTTACAGCTTGGAAATGTGGCTGTCCCTGTTTCTGTCTCAGTGCCACTTCTGAAAAGCAAACATCTGCAGCAGGAAGCCTGTTGGAGACCTTGGTGGAGGAGGATGTACTCTGAAAAAGCAAATGTTCCAATGAGCCATAGCTGCTGCTTTGGGCAGAGTGACTCAGCTCTCTGGGCATGGGTTTGCCAACATAAATGCAGTTTAACTCAATGTTTCCCTGAAACTGATGAGTAAACTTAATTTGAGGTCTGGTACTGCCATGTAAAAACTTCCATCAACTTTAGTGAACTTTTTGCTGTGGAAAGGGATGAATTAAGCCAGCACATTTTAGTTATTATCTGTGCTACGCTGCTATATAACTAAGAGGCAGACACTTAGAAACAGTGCATGAATGCCTAATAAATGAAAGTCCCTCCCCCAAGGAATTTGTGTCTGTGCGGGAGAGGAGATTGGGCAGGAAGTGAACGGGAGCAGCCAGAAGTGATGTGGCTGACAGAAAGATGATTCAGATGCTGCAAAATATTTTGGGGAAGTGTTCATTCTGTTTCATATACGAACTAACTTTGTGCTGTCTGACCTGCACTTTTTTCTGTCAGAAGTCCTAAGTAGACATAAGATTGAATGAACAGAAAGCAGAAAATAACAGTGGATTCTTTTTCTTGGTTTTTTTTTCTGGGAACCGAAAAGTCATGATAATGCAGTTGGAAACAAACAAAAACACACCATAGGGTGCACATGTAAAACTCTGGGTGACTTGGGGCTTGATGCTAGAAACAGTCTGCGGAAAAGAAATGATTTTTCAGGAGTATTTGAAGAGAAGTACAGGAAGAAAACCCTGCATCTCAGTAAGTTTCAAGATACTTGAAAGATAATTTAGTAAATGAAGAGATATCTAGAATTGTTACATTTTTATTGCCTGCTCTTGACGCACACGAGCATGTTGTTTGGATATGTACCCCTTTCTCCTCACAAACCTTTTCCATGTTTGTACAGCACAATATACCAGACTATTTTCATCCACCCAAGTGCCAGATATGACACCCTGTGGGTAGAAGATCTGCATGTCATCAAATCCTGTACTGAATGGTTTTCCTTTAAAGACACCATTTTCAATTTATCTCAAAGTCCAGCTTAGCTCAAAGTATCTCTTTTATGCTGGTACCACCAAACTGTATCAACATTATAGGATTATGAAGTGGGATCACTTACCCTGTCAGCTCTGTGCTAGCATTATGGCTTCACATTGATTCTTCCAGCAGAGCAAGTGCTATATTTTATTAGTTACAGGGATTCATTGTGCATCAAGAAACTGCCCTCTGAACCCTGCTTTTATAACAGGATTCAGTACAGCTGAGCAAATACAACCTCTGTAATATATATGAAATACAAGAAGATAATAGTAGCAGGGCAAACTCTCTGATTAGCTATATAGTGTGCACGGTGAATCGGGAATACAGAGATGCTTTGCAAGATGGGGGAAAAAAAGGAGGAGGGAAAATGTATTTAAGGTCTGCCATGAAGGGCCTAGCAAAACCCACTTAAAGGATTCCTATCCTAACCAACTCTCCATAATCCCTAACAAAGGCCTGAATGCAATTACTTCTACAGTGTATTTCCAAGCCAGACTTCAGTTACATTCTTAAAATTCCAGTCAAACTGCAGGAGAAAAACCGAAATAAATCCAACGTACTTGTTGTTATCAGCCTCCAAATAACGAGCTGAAAGCAAACCCCCAACCCAAACAGCTCGAGCCATTTGTTTCTACTTACCTCCATTTGTCTCTCGGATATTTAAAGCAAAGGCTCATTTTGTCCTGCAGATTCCGTGCTGCTGCTCAGTATTATCTTGCCTGATTGTAAAAAGGCTCCTGACCAAAAGGAACAGGAAAGCAGTACGTAAAACAAACACAGAAGCCCAAGAGGAAAGCTACACCCTAAAGACCAGCACTAATAGCAACTCAGAGACAGGGAAAGAGAGAACACTCCCAGTTACTAACTTTTTCCATTGATACATCTGTTACAAAACAATTTTGCTGCAAACTTCTCTTCCTTCTTGCAGGCAATGCTTTGTTGTATGTGTAGACCTCAGATAAACCACACAGTGTGTGTGGGATTGGGCTTTTTGTCTTTTTTTTTTTCTTTTTTTGGACCAAGTAATCAAAGTAGTGTAATATGAGCTAGGAGCTCAGTTGACTACTCTAAAAGTGTAGTTCTGGGCAGCAGTTACCACAAGATGCATTTGTCCATACTTGAGTTGTTGTTTTAATCCAAAAATTTTCAATAGAAAGAGTGATATTTGAAACAGCCACCTATGGGATTTTCTGGCCAGAGAGCCTTGGTGCAGCAGAAGTGAATGTTTAGATGATTAATAACTTAATTTTCTAAGGACTTGATGGGCAGGCAGAGAAAATACGCCAAACCGTCATTGCCACAGAGGGAATTTTCAGTGCCAGAAAAATAAAAATTAAGAGGGAGAGTTCATGATTTGACCTCTAAAGACTTTAGGATGAGGGGAATGTGCAGGAGGCAAAGTGGGATTTACTGCAACAGCAGAAGGCACGGGGCCCAGCTGTGTGTTCACACCGTCCCTCACTGGGTTTTGGCATCTCCAGCGCTGTTCTTTAGCGTAGGTCAAAGAGTAGCAGTGTGTGCCCGCAACGGCTGCACGGAAACTTTTCTCACTGACATTTAATATGTGGCTTGGAACAAATAACAAACAATTTGGTTTGAATTAAAAAGTTTTGACAGTTCCATTTTGCCAAGTGTTAGTCAGGAAGGAAAACTGATGGATGTGTCATGTTTGAAAATTCCCAGGGTGTAGTAAGCTCATTTGTTTTAAAAAAAAGTTCAGAGCAGATTCTTCCCTCATTTCAGAACAAATCTGGCCCTACTTCAGGGAGGCTGATCAAGCTGTGGTGACAGAAATTAAGGTCATGCCATTTACTAGAGTAAGTGAAATCTGCTTTGAGCCCACAGCTGGGAAATGCTGCATACAGCATCAGAGGTGGGAAAGAACCACTGCAGACAGTAAAGCTGACACTGGGCCTATGCAGTCAGCATCTCCTTTGAGTCTTGCTTTCTGAAGGTGTGTGTGTGGTGGGGAGCACTGGAGGTGCTCAGAAAGGTCAGGGCACCGACAGCCCCTGATCTGCAGTCTGCCCATGCTGCTGGTGTGCTGGCAATATGGGTTTGTTTTCATGCCTGCTGGCCTTACTGCAGGGCAGTTCAGTGTAGCTGAGGACAGCTCTCAGCCAGCAGCACTCCAGTCAAGCTTTAATTCTTCAAGACAAGGTCATTACTGATTTGCTGTGCTTGCCTCACTGACATGTTTTGCTGATCAACTTATTCACTGAGTGTGGCCCTCTGCACAGCAGGGAGCTGCTACAGTGGGAAAGAGAGCTCTCTGTGAAGCTTTAAATGAGATTTGTTTTCCTTTTTTGTGCATTTGGAAGAAGCTCTGTGCTGACTTGTCAACATGATTTTCTTCCATCTGTATATGTTTATCCTTGAATTAGAGCATCTCAGAAGCTGAAGAAGGGGAAAATCATTTTAGTCCATCTAATTTATCCAGGAGGTCAAATACACAATTGGCCACTATTACAGATTTTCCAGAGGTAATATTCCAGTTGATACGTTGCTTCTATTACTTTGCATAGAGGAATTTTTTATCTCAATAGATCTCTTTCTCTCCAAAGGTTTGCAGTGCCCTTTGTCTAGCTACCCTCCTGGTAGCTGCAGTGCCACTGTGCCACCCTCATTCATCTCTGTGTTATGGATGCTTTCAAAATCAGCTTTTATTAAATGTTGACCAAACCAGTCAAATTCTTTCTTCTAGTTTGTCCATGCTTCCTACTGACAGACCATCTAATTGCATCATTTCTTTGTTTTTTAATTGGGACACAGCTTTGAAGCTGAAAATGCCATAGGTTCAGTATGACTCTGCAATCCCCATATGTGCCTCTGTGGAGCGGTTTGCAGACTGCAGTTTGATGGCTGATCTCTGTTTCTGTGCCATGCTTTTGTCAAGCTTAAAGCACTAAGTACTTTTCTCTTTGACAAGTGTTGGAAGGCGTTTCCACAATGGTGGTGTTTGATAGCTAAGTCTCATTATCACCTCTCCTGGTGGTGCAGAAGGTACATGGCAAGATTTCCAGTTCTAAAGACAAGGTAATTCACCCTTAATGGACAGATTTTCAAAAGAGCCTAACATGTTGAGCATTTGTACAACTTTGGCCTGAAGCAACTGGCTTGGAGTCATTAGCGAAGAAGCCTGGCTGTCAGATGGAACCTGCAAACTTGAAGAGAGTACATGTCTTGCACAGTGCTACGCAGAATCACAGATCTGCAGGGGTTGGAAGGGACTTCTAGAGATCGAGTTCAATTCCATGCAGCAAGTAACACAGATGAGTGTCCAGACAGGTCTTGGACATCTCCAGAGAAGGAGACTCCACGGCTCTCTGGGCAGCCTATTCCAGTGCTCCATCACTCTGACAGTTAAGAAGTTCTACTTCGCTACTGCAATTCAGTGCTATAGATTTCAGTGTTACAGACTTGGCTTTCTGCAGAGTTAAGGCTATAGGTTATGTGACAGCGGAGGAGGCACTTTCCAAGTCTGATTTACAAATTTAAGCACCCAGACTTTCTTTCAGCTCTCAAAGCACTTCGAGGACACTATACATACTGATATGGTCAGTTGCTTTAGGTAACATAAATACATGTAGGGCAAGGAGATGTCCACTGCAATGAGGTACTAATGAACTCTGCAGGGCTGACTGCAGTCAGCTTTGTTTGGGAGCAGAGATCGATGCAAATTAAGTTTGTTCTCCAAGAGCAGCTGGAGTGCTGGGAAAGCAGAGGAGCTGGAAAAGGGCATTTTGGAAAAGACGTTAAAAAGTGATTTATAGGACATTAAAGGGCGATGTAAAATACTGGTAATGATAAAAAGCCTGGAGGCTGCTGTAATTCTTTGAAGCAGGAAAATCTAGTCTTGGGAAGCAAAAGAGGAAAACAGAAACAGAAGAATCAACCTGTACTTGGAGTACAGACTGTAAATTCGTTGCAATCAGCACTATGGGTTGCAAGGAATCTCAGTAGTGCAGAAATGGTGGGTTGGGTCCATGCTGCCCCTTTCTGTCTGCACTATTAACCTTTCAGAGGCAATCCGCGCGAGCAATCGATCTCTCGGGTCTCCTGTTGCAGAAGCTGTTGCCGGGGCATCACGCGGCTCAGCGCACCGAACGGACGCCACAGAGCCTCCTTCGGGCGGCCCGGCCGCGGGCCGGGGCTCGCGGGGGATTCCCGCCCAAGGGCCGGGCCTGCCCGCGGAGCCGCCGCAGCGCCACAAGATGGCGCTGTCGTCACGGCAAACGCTCCTGCAAAGGTACCGACGCTTTTGGCGGCCTTCCGACATGGTTCTAAATACACCTCAAAAACAAACAAGAAGTACATTAATTTCGTGGCCAGCAATGTGACAAAGACTGTGGGAGGGGGGAAAAAAAAAAAAAGGGCTTTGGAAGAATAATCTGTAATCTCGGTGTTTGCAAATTGGCCTAAGCATGGAAAGCAAACATATGTGTGGAGACAACCTGGGCAGAACTGCAGTTCTGAAGAAAAACAGGTATGTTTGCAGGGCTGACAGAAAATGCCAAAGTCTGATGTAGGGCTCTACAGAGGGCCCTTCCCAGTGCAGGACCAAGCTCACGTTCTGCTTCCAGCAAAGGACCCTGGAGGAAGAAGTTCCATCTTTCATAGTGCTCATTTCTTAAAGGTTACTGTTCCTCCTTCATTCTGTTCCCAGTTAAATGCACCTAGATATTTTTATCAGTAGAAACAACTGAATTTTCCTTTAATTCCTGCTATTTTGGCATTGGAGTAATTCTCAGCACACACTTCATGAGTTGATTATATGTTCTGGGAAACAAGATTTCCTATCTCTCCAACCGGCCGGTGCCATTTACTGGGATTGGTACACCTCTTGTCACTATAAAGCAAGACACAGTAAGCCTTCACAGGCTCCTGCTGACAGGAGCTTCACAAGGGTGATGACAATTTGAGATTGAGGAGCCCTGAGAACTCTGAATGCCTTGGAATACCTTCCCTGCAGGAAGAACTTCTCAGGACAGCTCCACCTGTTTGGCTTTATAAATTTAAGACAGATCTGATCAGAGTCTTAAGTAACCTTGCAGATAGAGTATGAATTGATAATGTGATCTTCAGTCTGCTGAAATAAATGCAAGCAGATAGCTGAGGGTAGTCGAATGCAGATGCACAATAAGCTGCAAAATCCTAACAGGATAATTTGCTGTCAGAACAACTCTCTGGAGGCTTTGGTGGATATCCATCCCTAGGAGTTTTAATGTGATTTACCTAAAAATCCTGTAATTTAACATAGTTCTGCTACAGCATTTCCTGAGCCTCTTTGGTAACAAAGGGAACCAGAGCCAGAACTTTAAAGCCATGGTTTATTTCTGTAAGACCAGCAAAAGCAGCCAGACAAGGAGTTTCAAGTAATAGCGCAAAAAAAGGAATGGTCTCTCACATGGGAATTAATTTTAGAACAGCTGAGATTAAAGAGGTAGCTCTGACCCAGAGGCTATTCCGAGATATTGGATGATTCCTCTTGCAGCCAAATTCCCTGGGAGGTTGTAAGCAGCATTTAGTGGGCAGAAGGTGCAGTGTCATTTCCTCTGGATATAAACCTCGCTAGGATCATTTCAGGTTACAGGTGTGCATACAGGCAATGAAAAGGGAAGGCGTATTTCCAGTCCCAATCGCTACTTCGCTACAGTTCCCTAGGATGATACAAACTCACCCTGCAATTTTATGTTCAAATGTGGATAACTGAACTGGCATCTGTGCCCTTTCCCTTCAAGCCCTATCTCATTGTTCCAGTCATGTAAGTTGGCCTCAGGCAAAAAAATCTCGGCCTCTCCTATGTCAGTGCCAGATCAGAGTATGAGCTCTGGTAATGAGCTCATATACATGGTGTTTCTGAGATGAAAAGTAAAAGTATCCTGATGGCTTGTACTCACCTTGTTCATGCAACTGCCTGGGACAGTGCCTATCCGTGTAACTTTTACACTTTGTCTTGCAAAGTTTTGATTTTTGTTGCTGGGCAAAGGTCTCTCTCCTTACAGTTTTCACCCAAGAAGGGCTGCATCATTAGGACAGAACAGGATTGAAGATTCTTTTCTTGCTGCTAGCATAAAAAGAACCTGAACAGACTTGACCTAAATCCCTTTGAAATAACTATACATTATTTTCCAATTCCTTGTGGTTCCTCAGCATAGATGCAACTGAGTAGGTGGTGGTTGCCAATGTAACAGTTTGGAGAGGAAATAAAAGACCCATTAATCCCTTGAAAAATCCACGTGTACTTTGCCTTGGGGTTCTACACTCAGCATGACCTCAGTTTGCTGTGTTACTCACACAGAAATTTGCTTGTCTTTAGCCCTGATGCCAAAAGTTCCTTTCTCTGCTGGGCTCTGCTGTGAGCCTTCAGCTAGCCCTTGCCAAGAGTACTTTCATTCACTGTGCCTTATTTTGGCACCCTGTCTTGGGAACTAAGGATTTGCAGCATACTGAGGAGTAGACACGTCTTCTGCAGTGCATTTTTTTCTTCCTATTTATCTTAACTTTGTGTTGCCTCAAAGCTTGATTAGTTTGATTCTATTCCCCACTTTGAATGTGATGCTCGCCTTGTGTTTTCCTGCCATGCAGTGTTGCAGTTTAAAGATCTGAGCTTCTGTTTTCAATTTTATGTCGCTCTCTCCCATTGCATCTTGCAGTTCTCTAGTGTTTAGTCCTGAGGTATTGTTTCCAGTGAGCCTGCTGCCTCTAAGCCTTGTTCTCACGGATGCTGCTCATTTGCTCCAAGGAAATGTTTTGTGCAAAAGCTCTGTCCATGGAGGAGGGCATCTGTGCAGTGCATGGATGTGTGAGGTTGCTTGTGGAGGGCAACTGCATGGCTGCAGCCAGTGGGGGAGCATCAATAAGGTTCACACTAGCAGTTTCTGCAGCCTTGGCCACTGCAGTGGCTCATGTTGTGAATGTCAGAATTGACCTTTTCTGGGATGGAGAATGATGCTGAGAGATTTCCTTATAGCTTCCATAAATGCCATGAATGCTTTAGTATAACTAACACACTGAAAAGTCACAAATGCATGATACATCCAAGACGTGGGCACTTAGCCAAAATAGTAATTCTCTCAGTGCACTTACTTTCTTGGAGGGGTGATAATGAGGGATTTCCTTTAATATCTATAAAGGACACCTGGGCCTGCAATGTTCTTTTTAGAAAGGTTATTCCAGCAATAGGTAGATATTTTCTTGTCATTATACACGGTACAGTATCTGCTCCCAGAGTCATTGCTTTACTACAGAGCCATTTTATTGAAGTATTACTCATTGATAGTGTCATATTCATGCCATGTATTGCCAAATGAATATAACAATAAATGAGCAAATATTACTGCATGTGCATATCTGAGAACTTACAGCCATTGAGGATTACCAGTGCAGACAAACCATAAAATAGCCAGACAAGGGCTTAATCCTGCAAAGTGCCTCACTTGCTGCAAGGAGTCCTTGTCTGTGATGGTCCCAGCACATGTATTTGTCCACGGTCAGCTTTCAGCCTCCAAGACACAGTGCTATCTATAGAAGTCTTGTTTTGTAAGCAGCTGCCCTTGCAGTTAGGAGACACATAAAGTACATTGTTTGTTTGTGTGTCACAGCAGCCCAAGAGACTATTATAGACAATTATGATTTTTAATTTGTTAAATACACATTGTATGGTAAAACATGTTGCCAAAAACATAGCACTACTTTGGTTTGTCTTCTATGAACAGGCCATTTAGGTTGAAAAGCTACATGAACCCTGCTTGTATTGCCATGTGAGGATCTGGATGCAGAAGTCACAACTGCTGCCAGGCAAGGGATTCCTCAGGAAATGTAGGTGAACCCTGGAGGAATTCTGTTTGCTTTAGTGACCTCGATCAGTTGTGAGATGAACAAACTTTGTGTGCAATTGGACTTCATGCAAAATGTGCACCTAGTCAGCTATGCTGGCTCTGTGGTTAGAGAGCCTTCCTGCTGCTATCACAAGTATAGATTCTCAATTCATTTCAAATTTTATTCTTTGAAATGAGTCTGACTAATCTCTAAGTAAAGATTGTCCCCTACTGACTCTCACAGTGGATGTGAGCAGGGTCACCTGGCATTTAAGAAGGGTCATCAGCTTTTTGGACTCACTTTTGTTCTGCCCTTGCCAAGATTTGCTGCTGGTGTTATTGATACTGTGGTTGAAGGAGGTTCTGGAGGGCTCTGCTGAGCCCAGTCCTGGGGCTGCCCAGATCAATTATGAAAGGCAGGTCCTGCTCAGAGAAGGCAGGATCACATGTGGGCATTGATCAGGTTATAGATCTTCTATGCTTCAAATTACTGGGGCATACAAAAGCGTATTCTTCTTCAGCAGTATTTTCTCTCTTTCACAAGTGTCTCCCAAGAGAAGTGTGATGTATCATTAATTCTGAAAAAGGGAATGTTGGAAAGATCAAAGCCTTCCAAATGGCAACATATTTTCCCCCCCAAGAAAGCATTAAAAACAACAAAAGTAGATTTAGGAAAATGTTATTAGTCTCCCACCTTAGGAAAAAAAGGTAATTATTTTGGCAATTACTTCTTTCCAAAAGATCAGAAGGTATCAAAAAATAGCCTGTTCCATTTTGTAATTTAAAGCAATTAGAAAAGCCCAGTTTTGCAAAATTCTGAGCTCTGGTAAAGGACTTTGATATTAAGGGTCCCTCTGGGATTTACCCATTCTGGTGAATTCCCTTCAGCAAAGCGGCAGGCCTGCGTTCACAGCCTAGCTTCTCTTCTGCTGATGTCTTTCGGTCTGCCATGCTGGTGGTTTTGGGGGTGTTCCCGCTGCCTTTCTGGATGTTGGTACAGATACTCAACGAGGAACCTGTGCACTGACATGAGCTTTTTTTTTCCTTTTTTTCCCCCTCAGCCTTCTGCTGACTGAAGAGGAAGAAGGAAAGCAAGAGCCTTGCAACAACCCCCTATCACTGCTGTGCAATCCAAATTGAAGTCTTTGGTGGCTCTGGGAAAGTGGCAGGAGCGCTGCTTGACACCATTAACCTTGACCGTCAGGGTAAGCCTGTGGGAGGAAGAGGCTCTACAACTTATTGCTTTGACCCTATAACGTACCAGCTTAGTCCTAGTTTAATTCCAGTAAATTCAGTAAGGTTCCATCAGGGATCAATTTGTTCTGAAGTTTTTATCAGTGCTTTCAAACATAGAAGTGTCAGGTATTATTAGCAACAGAAGTCTATCTTGTGAGATAGTTTTGAGAACTTGATACAAGCATGATTGTGTTTCATATTGGCAGAGAAGATAGGAAATGCTGTTTGACTCCCTTCACAGCATGGATTAGCAAAATTAGACTTGTCTCCTTTGCACTAACAAGCCCCAGAACAGACTGTGAGCTATTAAATAAAGGAAACTCCTTTCAGACACACACGCACACACACAAAAGCTGTGGGAAAATAAATCACATAGGCTTCTAGGTGGATAGATTATTACAGAGTTCATATCTGTAGGGCATCTTCTCTGCAGGATTTTTCTGTGCACAGTGATATGGCTTTATGGCTTTATTTACGTTTTCTTAACAGTTCATATGACTTGTTTCTTTGGGGAATGCTGCAGTTGCCTGGAATACCCTTTTATATTTACATCACATACGTACACACGATTCTGCCTACATACTGACTTGGTGCCGTGTGACTAGTCAGCAAGTAACCATGATGGGCCTGTTAATTTAACAGTTCAACTCAAGTTTTAATCTCATAAGAGTATTGCTAGATCTTCAGTTTATTTTACCATTTGCCTATTTTTCCTTTCTTTGATTTTTTCATGAGTAATACTTTTGGAACCCAGTCAAATCTGGAAGCAGGTAAATCCTGTTCTCTGAAGCTGCATGTAATATTACTTGCCCTAGGCAAGATTTGCAGAGAAGCTCATTTCTATTAAAACATCCAAAAAATTGACTGGAATCTACCTTGACCTTCAGGAACAGTCAGAGCCTGGATGCCAGTTATCTCCTAGTCAGGAGCTTGAGATTTGGGGCAACAAAGCCCCGAACAGGCATTGTGAACACTTGAAATTTTCTCTGAATCTTTTGAAAATCTGCCCTTGAGGTTCAGCCCTGAGCTGACTTTGTGGAACAGAGCGACTTCATTCATTTTAGTCCTGTGGGCCTTGAATCTGGCTCCAGCTGGTTCCGCTTACAAATAAAGCTCAGCTTTGAGATGAGGTTCAGTGAGGACAATAAGCGTGAGTTAAAATAATATATCCTATGTTTGCCTTTCAAAGCATTTCTCTGTAGGAGCTTTGTGCGCAGACTCTGTTCACACAATAAACAATAATGTTTCAAAGTATTCCTGGAAATTTCCTCCCGTTTCTGTCACCTTAAGAGCATACCATCCTCCGCTTGGTTTTGCAGAGGATTGTGTTAGGGAAGTCTTGGACTCGGGGCTCACACCTCAGGCAAAAAAGCCTCAGTGTGTAATGAGAAAACTGCTGTTTCTTCCTCAGTAGATTCTTCCGAGCAGCAAAGAAGCGTGCCTTTCATGACATTTCCCCCTCTTCATTGCCCCTCCCCTCACCCCCTCAGAATATCAGAACTCCTTTAAACTCTTCAAGGTACCAGACTGCCAAATGTCAGACAGAAGCATAACACCACAAAGTGCCAGAGCTTCATAAGGTACCAGAGAGCTAGTCAAATGCCACAAAAACATTGCTCATGTTCAAATGACATTATTTCAGTTCTGAATGACTGCACGTTCTGACCACAACCACTTTCCTCCTTATTAACTAGTCTCATTTGTTCACACTAGACTACTTTTGCTCACATGCATGTTAGAGGAATGACTGTATTTTCAGAGGATTTGAATAATTGGACATTTGTTTCCATGAAGATCATTAAGTGCATGCCACGTATTACCCGTTATTTCATTAATTATTTATCACTTATAATCTCAATTTAAGAAGTTCTAGTTATCCAGTCATCCAAGAACGCTGTCATGCAACTTGTGACATAATTTCATAATCATTTTATGTTACAAAAACCTGTCACTGCTTCTGGAAGGTGGTGTTACCTGCTCATTTTTTCCCCTCATCCTACACGGTCCCATCTTTCAGCACAAGAATTCACTTGGTCTTTCAGAGAAAGGGGCCAAGAACCTGCCCTAGGTTAAAACTAACACCACAGAGGACAGACAAGCACCTGTGCTGGTGCACAAAGGAACTGGCAGTACGGAGAGTGCACATGAGTTTCTGGAGGAGAACTCATCTTCTGATGGCCTGTGTAAACTGGAACTGATTGAGAAACAACCTTGTAAAATGACTGCTACCCTTGCCTGAGGAAGAACTGGTGCACAGCCAAAGCAACGGGTTTGTGACTGTCCTAGATGGTGAACGTGTTTTAACTTCTCCTAGATGTGGGTGCCTCCTCTTGCAAGGGTGAAGAAACCTCCTAGGTGCCCTTGGGAGGCCTGTGGTACCAGCAGTCTCCACCACAGCACCATATGCTAAACATATAGGTGGGAGTGACAGCATGGTCTCATATAAAGACATCAGGCAGTGGTTCTCTATCCCCACTGGAAAGTTTTATCAAAAGAAAAAGCTTTATCAAAAGAAAAAGATTTAAACCAAATGACCACTTTGTATTACGTTAAGCTTTCTGTTCAGTTTAAGAAATTTCTGCCTGTATCCCTAGTGCTCTCACCATGCTGCATTTCCTTGTGCATTTACAACCCAGTCTAATAACCTGGACTGGTAGCCAAGTCTGTGCCACTGCAGGGAGAGGAAGACTACTGCTTTTAAAGTGCAAGTTAGTGGCTGTCTGAAAGAGTGCTCAGCCAAGGTGTTCTTGAAACAGATAATTGCATCTATGCTTTTCACAGGATAGTAAAAATGAAGATTAACCCTTGCCCAGTCTATTTGTCCTGTGCAGGAATTTTCCTTCAACTCTGCCCCAGACTGGCTTATTTTACAGGCAGAGCTCAGCTGCTAGAAGAGCTGGGCTCCTCTTCTTGGCATGCCTTATCCTTCCACTCTCCCTTTTGGTTTTCATACTGTCTTATGGATTGTTGACTCTTGGCTAATATACTTCTCCCCTGGCCCTGGATAACGTGTCTGATCTTCTGTTTCTCTTGACTCTGAAATGAGAAACAAAGCAGCATATCTCAGCAATGCATGTTGTTTTTTGACTTTGACAAATTGTTTTTGAATTTGATTTTTCTCTTTCCTCCTTCAGCGTCTCCAGTAACCTCGAGTCTCTTGAGCTCCTCTCATCTTTTCTCCAAGATCTCTTCCTACTGTGTGTTCCCAGAACTGTTTGTCATGCAGATAAAGAAAAGCATCAGTTTACTAGAAAGGGAATTGGATGTTTAAACATCACCAGTCTGACACATATTGACTTTTATTTTAGCAGGTAACATGTAAAACAAATACAATGTAAGTTTCTGAGGCTTGGTCAGGCTGCAGCCCCTCCATCACTGATGCCTAATAACAGGCTGTGCAACCCATCTCCATACACTGACCCACCTGCAGGCTTTCTCTGAGGATTTAATTTGTGCTGGCTTATTTACATTACAGCCCTGTGTATTTGCATATTTTAACTCCAAAATGGTACAGTGATAAGCCTTTAGCCCTCTATTCTGCTTTGCATCTGAATCAGACCCTTTTCGGTGGTTTTATGGAAAGCATATCACATCACTGCTTAGGCTGTCTTTGAGCCCACAAGCTGAAGGTGACCCTGTGCTCCAGGCACACCTGCCATGCTCAGTTCGTTATCCTGTACCATGGCTGCTCACCAAACACCAACCTGAAAGTGTGCTATGGCCTGGTCTGGAAATGGGAGACAGTAGCGCCCATGTGTGTCATTGCTGAAAGGTTCATACAGTGCTGCAAAATGAGTGTCAAAGTAGACTGTAAGAGGGCTCCAAGAAGAGCCCCTTAATTCAGGGGTATGCATTGCTTCAGCTACCTGGGCCCCTTAGGAAAATAATAGGAAGTTTAAGGCCTTTCAGGTGGAGATATGCCACAGCTGCAGGGCTGATGACTTCTACTACAAAGTCATTAGGATTAATTCAAAGCATCTGCAACCCTAGTAAAGCAGGTTAGAAAGACGTTTGCAGCATCTCAGAGCTCAGTTTTCTCTGTAGCATGAGGGCAGTATTATCTTTAGTGGTCTAGTGAGATCTGTAAGGGATTGATGAATTGCTGTTCCAAAAAGGTTCTTTGTGATGAGCACGTGGTGGGTGTGAAGGATGATAATTCTCTGACTGACCTGTCCTGCTTCTGAGGATAGCCAAGCTGCCAGAAGCACTGCACAGAGGGTAAGTATTTGTGTGTGTCTCCTCCAGGAGCGATCACAGTTATGTACTTGCACAGTACTGTGTTTCTGTCTTTGTCAAGGCCTCTACCCAGTGTAGGAGGGTCTCAGATGGAACTTAGTGAGCCCCTTCCTGACTTCTTGCTGTCTTCTATGTACTTCCATCCATGTGTTTGTTATGTTGGCTGCTCTGGATAAAGTAGCCCCTTTTTGCAGAAAACTGCCATATCTTTCATTGTGTTAACTTTGTGTTTTAATGCCACGTCGGTCATGTCCCCTGCCATTTTAGTTGCCATTTGTGCTCAAAAAACCCTTAATGCTGGCCTGTGTTTATTGATGATAGAGCTTTTCATGGTTTTGTGAAGAAGTGCGTGCTGCTTTTGATCATGGAGGGAATTAATGCAGGAAACCACTACAGGTTGCTGACCTTTTGAAATCTTAAGCACGAAGCTTTCTTTTCATTTGAGATCTTCTGGAGGTTATTTTCAAAACATAGACGAGCTTTTCATAGTGCAACACACAACTCAAAAAGGCTTTTTAAACATCAGTGTAATTATTAGAGAGGGCAGGGTGTGCACCAGAAAAAAACTTTAACACTGTGTTTAAATTTACTGTAAGCTGTGCTAAAGTAATACAGAAAACCAAACAAATGAATTACTGTCTCCTAGCCAGCTGAAGGTCACAGGTTTTACTTGTACCCATAGCTATTGTTACAGATTGGTTTGGTTTCCCACGAGGGAACGTGTGAGCAGAAATAGGTGATATACTTAAGAAGAAAGAATGAATCTTGTTGAATGTGATGAGCTACCACGTGCTGTTAAAGGCAATCACAGTGCAAAGCACAAAACCATCTTTGATTGCAAGACAGCTTTAAGGGCCCAAAGAACTTCGTGCTTAATGTGCAAAATGAAAATGTATAGTACTTGGCTGGCAGTGTAATTTAGCTTGCTAATTCAGTTGGTAGCTCTTGGAACTGACAGGTGTTGTCCATGTTGCTCTTGCAGGCTGTCTGGGTTCTGAGTGGGAGGATGCATCTCCTAGTGGATCTGATACTTAGTAACATGTTGTGTATTTTTATTTCTGGACTATACGTAACAGGCAGTCCAGTCAACATGGTGTAGAGCACTTTTCTTACGCTGTCACTCTAAGAACGAGGCTGTAGTTTAGTAATTTACTGGTAAGAGGCTGTAGAGGCATCCTGGAGAAATCTAGGTGACATTATAAGACTTTTTTCTTGAGCTGAGACTTGTGGTGATGTGCTTTTGAAACCTTGCAGTTCTCACAAAAATCACACTTGTTTTTAGGAAGTATTTTAACTAATGTTTTAACTGCTTAGACAAAGAGAAGCAGATAACAAAGGAAACCGACATTACAGAAAACTATGAACATAAGTTGCAAGCATTCATGTAAACAGTATGAAACAGGACATGTAACTGAGATCTTAAAGTACTGCAGCCTCCAGGTTACTTTGAAAAGTGAAAACTGAGAGCAAATACTAGATTTTTATTTGAAGCACTGTCAGTCTGCATGAGCAACAGCATGTCCCTTAAATTTTCATGTGTTCACGATGTGAATTGAACATTAAAGAACAAAGTGTTGCATTGTGGTGCTGTGAGACTCTTGGGACTGCTCATGGAGGCCATGGCATGGCCAGACCTTCATTGCACTCTATCAGTTGCCCAGGTCCAGCTCAGCCTTGAAGGCTCTGTGCTGCCCTAGAGCCTTGTTCCCAGCACAGTCCCTGAGTGCAGGCAGCTCATAGTAGTCATAGCCCGATTTTCTGCTTCTCTCAGTCATTCAGATTTATCGGGTGTGCAGCACTTCTTACTCTAGAGGTCAGTATAATGTTAAGAATGGAAATGGTGCAAACTCAATTCTTGTTCCCTGATGAGATGTTCCAGAGTGAACTCTAAATTATACTCCTTCCAATTTAAGATGGAAGAGAAATTTCATACTAGGGAAATGTACTTGTAAAAGCACAACAGCCAATATGGGAAGCTCAGGGGGCGTTAAAGAAAACAATCATTGAGCCTCTTTGTTGAATGGAAGTTATGAATACGCTAGTAGTAATTTTCTGAAGCCATAGACAATAACATAATGTGAGTGGGTGATGGAAGAAATTACATAGGGTGAAATTTAGAGAGCTGACAGCAGCCTATGCATCGCTTAAGACCTATTTCTGAGGGCTTAATTGCAGCTTAAATAGCACACAGGACTTGTGTTCATCTTCTGCATAGAAACAAATTCCGTCTAGAAAGAGCATTGTGAGCAGAACGTGGAAATCATAATCTGATCAGATGTAGAACTCCTGCTTTGGGGAAAGGGTGTTCTGTACTGAGAACAGATGTTGGCAGTGTGGATTTATGTTGTTGTACGTACACTATAAAGGTCTAACGCTGTGTTTCACCGTAGGATGCACTGATCTTAGTCCAAAGAGATGCCAAGAGAATATCAATCTTTAAACAAATGGGAGAATCGAGTAATGAGCACACTCCAGGACGCTGTGATTATCTACTTCATTCGTGAGCTATGTGGCTGATAACACTAAAAGCAGTCTCACTTACGAGTGCTTCGGAGGCATTTATATTACTTCTGGGCTGGCTGTCCACAAATACTCATTCTTAGTGGTATGAGGGCTTATAAAAAATAAATTTTCAGTTTTGTTGTACGGCTGTGCAAGAGAAAGCAGAACTGAAGAGTCGTGTGTTTGCTACAAAATGGTTGCAAGCTACTTCAGTAAAAGAAGATCCAGAGAAATATCAAGGTGGAAAACCACTTTGCATAGGAAATATTAAATGCTTGGGTTTTCAGTCAGTTCCCAGAATGTTTAGAAAAAGGTAGGGTGGTAAAGCCAAACCCGCTGAACTTGTCCTTATCTTTACGTGCTTGGATTTCTTGTAATATTTAACTTTTTCTTTGCATTTCCTGGACTTAGGATTCTTAGTTCTGTGACAATCGATATTCCCTTGTAATGTATTTTGACATATGTTCCCGATAAGCATTTAGCACTTGAAGTCCTAACAAAGGTTATTTCGGTCAGAAAAGGAAGTAAATGCAAGCAGTCTCCCGCTGGCTCTTCTGAAAGCAGAAAGAGACAAAATATTAGGACTACACTACCAGCACTTTTCAAAGCACGAAGCTCTATGAGTTTAACTGTTTTCTTTTTAATTGAGAAGCAACCTGCAAATCATTGCTGTTCTCTGAAGAGATCTGTTATTCAGATGTCTGTTAAATAGTTTGCATGCATTCTATTCCGGTTCAGGGTTTGTTCACAAACCGTTCACAAATTGTCTACTTTTATGATTCGCAGTGTGTGATTGGGCATGTGCTATATTTTCTGCTCTCTGATTTAATGACTGAAACATTTTGACAGGGAATAACAAATGGTGAATGGCAACTAGTAAACAACACACAACTTGGGGCATTTGCAAGCACTTTCAACAATATTAGCAATCGGAGGAACGTTGCTAAAGCCTGGGTAGCCTGACCCCTATGAATGACAATGATTCATATCTCATATCTAGCTACAGTTGTATTTAAGTCAGCTTGTCAATGTTTACCCAGCTCTACAAAGCCTGCAAGGAAAATCACTTACTACGAATGATGCATTTTTTTCTCAATTCAAGCCTTACGCTACTTGTAAGTAGTCTAATTGTGAAACTTGCCCACATAGGAGGAAATTCTCTGTTAAATATATGTATGATTAATGAAAATAACACGCCGTCCTCTAGAAGGACTGTTGACATGGATAAGTGCCATATTCTTGTGTGAGATATAAGCAGAGTGCTACAGCCGGTGTATCTGACTTTGGAAATGCTGCATCACTGAGATACCAAACTAACATGTTCATTTAATGATAGCCTGTTACTTTTCTCCAGGTATAAAAATCAGCCCAGCTTTAGTTGATAAACTTAAGTCTCAGTTTCTACATATTTCTTCACTTCTTTAGCTTGGCAATTGAAAAATGACCCCGTTCCAATTCAGGAGGCTTTGAAATGGTGTATGATGTGATTCTCACACGGAATATTTTTAACATTTTTTTTGATATGTCCTAAGATCCTTGAACTGTATAAATGATTAAGGTTTCATAACACTGCAGGCAAAATTCTTTCCCTTGATCTGAGCTGCAGATATCCTTTGCTTTTTCTGCACACATGGTACTTTCATTTCCATCAATGGGAATTCCACACGCTGAATAAGGAAGAAATATTTGCATTCTGGATAAGTGCCTTATTTGGGCACTTTTTCTTGCTTACTTGTGCAAAGCTCCTACTGACTTTGATCTTGTTGGCGAGCTGCCTGTTGGATGAGAATCCCTGGTTTGAGGAGTTGGTAAATGGCATTTTAATGGCAAGGGTCAGTAATGATTGCCGTACCGTTTTTCTTGCTTTCCCCACCACAAAGCTATCATCTGAAGTAAGGCACTGCAGTTCTTTTCAGAAGATTAATAGTTCTCTGCTAGTAACAGATTTTCCACTAGCCAGAAAGCAGTACACCCACTGATGAGTTTATCATTTGAACTTTGAATCCAGTCGGGAAGTTGAGACGTAAACTCTTCCATGATGGTGATTTGTGGTATATTTCCAGTTTTCAGGGTCAGGTTATTAACCAGTGTAACAGTGATATAAGCACATGTCGTTGAGAACATGAATCAGAGGAAGCATCTGACAAAGACCTCACTGTGCAGGCAGCTTTCCTTGGAGGCTGTGCAAGTCTGATGTGTGTCACGAGGTTCCAGGTGTCAGGCTTGAATATACCACAAGTATTAACAACATGTGTGTGTATATAAAACTGTTCTTGGCTGCATTTTTTGGTGCTCAGGATTTTATGCAGTGGCCTAAGGAAGGATTGTCATGTTGTTCAAAGTTCTTAGTTTTTCTTTGCCTTTCCCTACTGATATTGGATAGTCTTTAACTTTTTATGTAGAATGAATGCTTGCCATTTTGTATTTGGTAATCTCGTTATGTGTTCCTGTTCAAACGAAGATGCTGAAAGAGTATAATATCTCCAAATTTTGAATGTGTGCTGTCATCCTGGAAGTTCTAAAATGTATTATGGAAACTGGGAAAAAGCGAGTGGTGTAAAAAGAAGTATTTGTGCTGTACAAACGTGAAATCATTACCTGTAGAAAACTCTGATTTTTCTGACGAGTTTCTATCCTCAATTGGAATAAAAATTGAAAATCCTTGTGAACAGGAAGCTCTGTAGAGCAGTACAGCGTAGAAATACTTCGCCTTTTGTTTAGAACTGGTATAATGTGACACGTCTCGGGAACATGTTATGGGAACTGCAGTTTAGGTGTCCCTTGCCTCCATTCCGCTGCAGGGATTAGATGTTCTTGCAGCATGGTCTATCCCATGACACATTCCATTTTATGGCTTCCACGAAATACTAAACACAGAAGAAACCAGAAACTACTTCCTGTGGCAAGTTTTCAATCTTGCAAAATCTGGTTTTGGTGTATTATTTTTGCCCCATTACAAACTGCTTTGAGGAAAACCTCCCGACTAGCTCTAAATAATAACGAGTTCGGCTTCCTTCTTATTTAATAGATATACTCAGTTATGCTGTGGCAACTTTTCTTTTCTGAGCTGGTTGGTCTGAACAAACCTTTACAGCACAGATAGAAAAAGCCGATCCTCTAACAGCGTTTGAAATAACGCTGCGTCCCTCTTCTGTACTGACTCCTACTCAAAGAACTTGATGTAAGTTGCAGATTTGGGTGTGATTTAAATGCAGTGAAGTCACACAAGTTTTGTGGTCTAGGTAAGTAGCATGTGAGATTTAGTGGTACGTGGGCTGGACTTGAGAGAAGAAACATTTCTGTTCCATTGCAGTGGCTTAAACCAAGCCCAGAGTTGAGGCCTGTTACTTGCAGATCTGCCAATGACCTGCCTCTGCTTCTGCACAGGGATTCCTCTGCTTTCCCTGGAGAAAGAATGTAGTCCCTGTTCAGCAGCTGTTGTCATATATTTACATATCACTGACGTGCAAACACTAGTTCTCCAAGTAAAATATGCATAATAAGAATTCTGCAGATTGCATGCACTTAATTCTGCATGTTGAAAATGTGGGAGGCTGAAACACAGAAGAAGGAGCCCATCCTCACAGCGTCCTGCCTCCTGGGAACACTTTGCTGTTGCTGTGAGGTGGTGCAGCAGCCTCTGCTTGTGTCACGTGAAGTCCTGCTGCCCGTGTGGACAGAGAAGCTCGTAGGCTGGCATATAAATTAAGAATGAGTAATTGGAGAAGATCCCCACTTCTCTAGAAGCAATACACAGACTAGATAATAGGCCTTGGAAAACTAACGAGATGATAGGGTTTCTAACTTCACATTTTCTAATTGCTTCAAATGAAACCCTATTAGAAACAGCTGGTCTGATTATCAACTGATATAAATTGTCATGTATTTTTCAGATTTAAATAGCACTCGGCTGGCCTCACCCAGATGTAAACTCTGGCCTAGATTATGCGATAGCTATTGGCTTTGAATGGAAACTTTAGTGCTACTTTTATAGGCAAATTTATTTTAATGTATTATCAGGAAAATCTAGCACACTTCCAGGTCTCATGTGTCTGAAAAAGTAATCACCAATGCCAGTCTGCTAAGAAGGCAGAATAAAAGCAATGCATGTGTATCCGCATCATCGCTGCTCAGGGCAGCAAGCTGAAACAGGAATCTACACTGTGTGCTGGGGACTGGTAATCTAGGGCTGGGTGCACTGAGCCAAGGGTGTCCTCAGCTTCCTGGCTCCAACGAAAGAGAAAGGCACTGCACTTAAGGGGTGCCAAGATCCTTGTAGAATTGCCAATACATTAAGATAAATGAAAGTAGCTTTCTAGCAAGAGTAAAATGATTGATTTAAACAGATTTATCTTAAGTGATATTGTGGTTCTTCTTTAAAGTAAAATGAGCAAATGTTTTCTTTCATTCTAGGATAGATTCTCATCTACTTAACATTCAGAAGAAATCACAATTCTGGCCCTTACATTTTCTTAACTGGGATTTGGGTTAGTGTTGAGCAGTCCACTGCTGTGGCCTCTTTCAGCAGGGTTCTACAGATCTTTCTGACCCACGTTGAAAGAATTGTTACTCATGGGTCTAAGGCCTAAGGGAATTGGGCTGTGGTATCTGAAGTTCACAGTGATGCAAAATTACAAGAAGGTTGTAGGAGTCCAATTACCTTCCTTCTCCTTTTCCGTAGTGCATTTATTTCATAAAGTGTGTGGGGGCTGGGGGGAAGAATTAGAACAGGATTGAAGTGGGAAAAACCATAGAATTTTTTTTCCAGTAACCATACTTACCTACAAAAGGCCTATTGCCTATAAAAATGATTTCTATTTCTGACCTAATTGAAACTAATTTCAGAGCAGTCAATGCCACTATACATTGTTTTAAAAGAAAGATTTCGAATGAGCTCACTCAAGGAATGAAACATCACTGAAGTTTGTAGATATTTGCAGCTGTGGGACTAATTTTAGTGAATAAATTGTCTGAAAGAATTGAATTCCAAATTACTTCCTAAATTAATGACAGTTTTCCTGCATGTTTCTAGTTTTACACAATTCCATAATCAAGCAATATGGAGTCACGTGAGTAATTAAGGTTATAAACCTAAAGCCCTGTAGTACAGACATCAATATAAATATACTCAGCAATAAAGGATTGTTATGTTAATTGTGTATTGATCAGTTACAAAATTATTAAAAGGCCTCTGTTGAAAAGCACCAGGTTTACAATAGGATGTTAGTCAGTTAAAATTCTTATATCACAGACAGCAAATCTTTTCTCTGATAAAACAGCAAGTCAACAAAAGGAAGCAGATTATAAAACTACAATGAACATGTTCTTTTCGTTTTTCCCAATATAGAAGATGTAAGTAACTATTCATGTTATTGCTATTTACATATTAATCCAAATCATCTGTTTCATCTTGGCCTTGCAATAGTTGATCACAGCTGCTCCCATTTGGAGTTAAAGGATATCAGATAAATTTAAAATTGATCTTAGAATTTTAAAGGACTTGTTCTACCAAAATGCCAATTTGAAAATGCATTTTATTTGATGGTACCATTCTGAAAAAACGGACTCAGTACACTGGGGATAAAGCCTGAGGAGAAAAGTACAAACTGAGTGGCTGGCTTAAAGGCCATATGAATTAACAGGCCTCTGAGTATTAGACTCTATATTTCAATATCTTAATTACTTTCAATATCTCATGTTTTTCTGTCCAGTCTTAATGACTAAAGTTTACTAGAGGGTACTGCCCCCCTTTCTGGACAGTCCTCAGTGAGCTTTTCTTCACCTGCAGCTTATGTTATTCTGTTGATGGCCAGGTTTCTGAATGTGGATACATTTATTCAGAAATCATCTGTCACATTCTTTCTTCCCTATGATCTCCTCCTCCATTTTTTTTGCTTTTACACCAGTGAACATTGCTGCTTTTAGAAGTTTCATCAGATGAGTGCTGCTATAGGTAAAAACGTTTCTTCATGTGCCAAAAAGCTGATGTTCACGTTCATTGGATTAGAACATGTCAGCTGATGAAAGTTAATCCTCACTGGACTGAAAGCATAAGGTGTTCTGTTGATACACACCAGTTTGTGGGGCTGGAGATCCTCTAGATAGACATCACTGTTTTTATGTGAAAGCAGGGAATGGGTAGAGGAAGGAAAAGCAAATACAGTGCAAAACATCATTCCCTTCTTCATGTTTTGTTTCCTTCAGCTGTTCTCAGTAGACTGTCATCTTCCCTGTCACGGATGAGAAAGACAAGCACTGCTTGAACCAGAATCTGGCAGTAAATCTCCTGCTTGCTTACATGGTTGCTTCCATCTCTCTTTCTGGATAAATTTGCAGAGTAGTTGCCAGTGCCATTTATCAGTGAGTAGGTCTGAGGAGGGAGCATTTGAATGAGACACCTGCTTAGAGGCAAACATGGAGCCTTTTAAATCACAGACCTTGTGCTGCTCTTTATTTTTGGACTAAAAGAGAAATATGCATCTCAGTATTTACTGCCTTTTTATTAGGAGAGGCTGTTTGCCATTGCTTACAGATTTTACTCATTTTAATAAAGCCACATCTTAATCATCTGGGCTGAAATTAGGAAATATGCTTAAGATCTTACCCACTGAAGGAGAACGAAAAGACTGGAATTGCTCTTTAGCTAGCTGAGAGCATCAAGCAGAGACTTGCGCAGATAAGCAATCCAAGTGACAGTGCAAAGACAATGTGGCTTGACTTGTCTTCCCAACCAGAAGAAGAGTGTTTCTCACTTTGAGAACACCAAATGTCTGTGACTGATCTTTCATCTCTCTCTCTCTACGTCCTTTGTGCTGAGTGAAGACCATGGGGCACCTCCTGGGGATGTTTTCCCAGTCTGCCTGGTACCCGAAGTGAGTACGTGCCAGGACCTCCCACATGCACTTAAACCCACCCAGGAAGGCTGCTCCTTTCCCTATGCATCTGGTGTTCAGCCTTGCTGATGTGTTGGAGGTTTTGGCAGGACTTGAGCTGCCAAGGTCAAAGGTTGTTAAGATGCTGGGACTTGTGCCACTAGGCACCAAAAAGCTCAGCTTTCAAGGCCCTGTCACAATTTTATGCGTGGAAAGTAATTATCTTAAAAATGTGGAGGAACAAAGGGATTTTTTTTCCCTTTTAATCCCCTTACATCTCAGTTTTGCATCTGTGAGAAGAGAACAATATAGCTTCACTTTTATGAGCAGCAGTATGTGTTGTATTCCTCATGAATCATGCAAATGCTGTGTGATGTCCCATATTCTCGTAAAGTGTACAAGGAAACAAACAATGCTATTGTCAGAGCACAGCAGCAACAGAGGTGGGAGGGAAAAGGCTGAGAGATTTTTCCAAGCAGGGAAATACAAGTAAAGCACCAAGTAGTTGCTCTTCCTGCAAATGTCTTCCCTGTTTTCACTGACTGAAGCGGAGGTTCCTGAAGGAAGGTGACATATGAGACGTACATAATTTAAATATCCATGTATAGCAGGATGGAATTAAGCAGTGATAATTCTGGTGATTCTGCGCTTTCATTACCTAATTAAAACGAGAGCTTTTCAGCTGACTGCAAGCCCCATGACAGGCCTTGATAAAATGGTACAGTGGAATAAGTGTTAGCAGTGTTTGGGGATCCCCTGACTAATGCAGCTGATTTATCATAAATTCCCCTTTTGTGATGGCCCACTCGTGGCAGGGCCTGTGCTTGCAGGCTGTTCACTTGGGTTCCTGGTTCTGGCTAGTGATGGAGGACAGCACTTCTCTATAACTGTTTTACCCCTCCAATGAGCTCAATTGCAGGTCACAGTGCAAGAAACGTTCCTCTACTGTCCGAACTGGTCCTATGCTCTCCGACACTTCCAAATCACATAATCAGTTTCATAAATGCTCATAAATTCAGAGTGCTCAGTAGGTGAGTTGCCAGACACATCACTTGTCTGGTGCTGAAATATTTTAATTCCATCTCCCTCTCAAATATTTTTCACACATAATGGAACATTTTGGCACTGTAGATATCCTTGAGCCTGCTCAAGTGTGGATGTTCCTGTTCTGCTGCTATGAAGGCCGCAGATGAGAAGAGGTGGTATGACTCAGTCTTATTAGAAGGTATTAAACTACTTCATCTTTTATCCCTACAAGCAAAACCCGAGAAAGGCTGTGGGTGGCTATAATGTCAGAGTCTCAATTTTTTTCTTTGTATTTCTGTTGCTCAATAAACATTAATGCACTGTAGGAGAGTTAGAGATTTTATTTAGCTGGAGCTGTAAAAGTGCTTGTTCCTCTCTAATTTCATCTCATTTTTTCCCTTTTACCGCTGATGACTGGCATCATCTGTTTGTCTCCTGGAGGGTTTTGAACTCAATTATGACGACTGTCTCTTGCTACCCTTGTTTTCTGTGCACAACTTCTATATTCCCATTGTCTTAGATTAAATTTGCCCAAATCCAATCCCTATCCTTAGCAAATTTAAGCCTCAATATGGGAAAGAATGATCCTAATTTTTAATATGGGAATTATCTTGTTGACTTGGGAACATAGTGAGCTTTCAAAAGCAACAACGTTGTTTTCCTTAAAACCCATACAGATGTTCTTGTGCTTTCTGCTCTTCTCGCAGCCTCCTCAGCCCAAGGTGCATAGCACATGGTTTGGCACCTTGGTTTCACGGTTCATTAAAAAACTGCCCTGTCCCTGGTGTTTTCACTCAAGAAAATTGTATTTAATTTAAATACACGCCTAAATTAGGACCAGGTCTCAAAACATTGGGGTCTTATGACTGCATAACAGAACTGCTTTTTCCAAAGTATGCAGCTCCTTTCCACGCAACCCTCCAAAATTAATATTGTGCAAAATTAAACTTCAGTCCAAAATGCAGGAGGGGAGGATATTTTTAATGGAGATTTGCTGTTAGAATATCTTCTTATGCCAAGTGTAAACGAAATAATTTTTAAACAAACCAGAAATATCAGAGTTGTTGTTTCAAGCTACAAGATTAAAATATGTACAGAGGCTTTATTTAAACTTGTGTTCCCTTCTTTTATTAAACCTCTGAGGCAATTCAATGATTTGATCTGGATTTACAAATAATTGCAGTTGAGAAAGATCTTTCTCAGAGAAAAATGTTATTCACAAAAATACTTGTTTGGCTGTAGCCAAGTAGCATATGGGACTGTGTAATTCCTCTCTGCAGGATGCATTTAACCCCAGGTGACGAGCATACTGTCAGTGCTTAGTAATTCTCAGTGGAGAATGTGTCGGGGATGATGCTGTTCCTGGGACCTCAGCTTATTCTATGCTTACCTGTAATAGACCCGTACCTGAGGGTGCTGGGCTGCCTTTCACCAGTTCCTTTTTGTGCCCTTCAGTTGATAGCCCATGAAACACACCTGCCAAGGAGAACTGCGCAGCAGCAGAAATGATCTTCAAACCTCAGGCTATCATAAACCGAGCAATAAGTATGTTCTTGGTTGCTGAACCAGGCTTCTTTTTAAAATTCCTTACTGCCTCCTTATTGCTTATTGCCCTCCCATAGAGATCGAGGGTAGGGGAATGATATAATGTTTGGTAGTAAATTGGAGACATTATGGCCACAGGGTTCCACACTCCCTAAGAACATTTTTGCTGTGCTGTGTTGGTAGAAACTGAAAACCATAAGTCCATCCTTACTTCAGAGTACACTGATATATTCATTATAATGACTGGAGAAATGAAGGATACTTGGATAGCTGAAGTTTTGATACAATATGTAAGACTGAATGAAAAATACAATAATTTAACATGGTTTGCAGACATACAAAAGGTTTACTCACTGCACGTAATGTGCTCAGTAAAATAATATCCTTTAATGTGCTGAACTCTCCGTGCTTTTCGTGAAGCTGCATCTAATTGTACTGCTCAGAGTTGACTAATTCTGCCACTGCTTTCCTTCGAGAGAAATAGCATTTCAAGACATGACTAACACTCTAAGTAGTCATTAATTCTTAATTCAGAATGAAAATGAAACTTTTATACTATATATAAACTGAGTACCATACAGATACATGCAGTCAGGTCATTAATTTTGACATTAATATTGGTTAATATTAAACGTTAAGGGGAGGGTGGAAAAAATCCCTTAAAAATAATAGCAACGGCCAAACAATTTACTAATATAAATATTGATTTTATTGACATCTACATGTTAATGTATTATAACAAGGCTTTGTTTGTACTGCATGATAAAACCCACTGTCTGGGAATAGTTTACATTTTGAACATTAAGAATGAGCTCACAATCATACCAGTGTGAGTGATCCAATACTACTTATATTTGTGTCAAGAACATTGAATCTGACAGACCTTGTTTTCAGTTTGCCATAGTGAAAGAAGGTAGAGATGTCTGTATGTCATTCTCCAAGTAGACTTTTCTCTTGACAGTACCAGGGGAGCTCTCATGCAGCTAGGAATCCTATTTTATGGGTCTTGTGGGCTCCGCAAGAGAGAACCCATCAGACAGACTGGTACTATAGTCGTGTTTTGTTACTGCTGTGGTTGTGGAAGATGCCATAATAACATAGGCTAGCAGAGACCTATTTAGAACAGGTCAGCTTGATGCTGTGTGCTCCTGACCAAACTGGATCCAGCTGTGTCAGGGATGTGGTGGATGAGAGCATCCCAGCGTTCGAAGGAGAAGAGATTCAGTAACTAGTTCTTCTGTTTGTTACCCATGGGTCCAGTTGGCTGGTGAAAGTATTTGGTCAGGTTTAGGCTCGTACTATTTTTCTGCAGCAATGATATGCCTATGGTCATGAAGAGGCACTTAAACACAATACAAGCATACAGGCACCTTCCTCCAGTGAATGTACTGACTCAGAATTTTATCTATATTTTATTCAGAACAAAGGCTATAAAAAGCAGATATATCAAGAATACGTGGTGAATATGAATAGGAATACATGTATAATCGTGATCAGATATATACATGAATGTCTGTGCCAGAACCAATGGTGGGACATCCTGATGACTACTTGGGAAGAAAATTTAAGTTTAGCATCCCTTCATGCCTTTGATCTTTGCATCAGAACTGATAAGTAATGAATTCTGGAAGAGGCTCTCCTGGCATTTTGTGTACAGCAGATTATAAAAGGAAGTAGCATCTTTGAAGGAAGGCATGAGTTCCCTACAAATTGTTTATTAACATAGGAAGGAGGTAAATTAGTTTAATTTATTTGATATGTAAAATAGTGAGAAATGCCGTGAAAATCCAATGAAAGTGGCGAAGACAAATCATCCAGATTGATGGTGGGGATAGTGCCAGAAGAGTGGAGCATGGGGTCCTCAGGCTTGCTTAGCTAGAAGATGAGAATAAAGAAATCATTCAGAGAATGGGCTAATAAAAGTTCAAAGGCCCTCTGAAGACATGCTCAAAAATATTCCTTCTGAAGATCTGGAACTGAACCCAAAGACTGCTGGAACATTTTAATGTGTGGGAGACTGTATTCATCTTAAAAACCATCCCTTTGCAGCCCCTGAGCATTGGACTGAGCAGCTTTTTTTCTCTTTTAGTCCTCTTTTTCAGGACCTGGCATTATATACCTCTTGGGCAGCAGTCATTGGAAATAGGCTTACCTGATCCCTTGTGATAACTGGAGATGAGCAGCATCCTAAAATTAAACCTTCTAATGAAGAGCTCAGGATGGGAATTTTGCCTGTTCAAAGGCCTTTCCACCTTTCTATTTCTTAGAAACAGTGCTGCACAGAAATCACCAGCTGTCTGACTGCCAGCCTGGTGACAATACAATTCTTTTCAAGCCCCTGACCAATTGTTTTTTTTCATCTCTAGGATTGGCTGTTACCTGCCTCTTGCATTCAGTCTGTTAGAATAAAGGTAATGAACTTCAAACAATAATTTCAATGCAGCTCTAGCTTCTGTGCTGGTAATCAAGACACAATGTACTGCTGAGGATGCGCTCTGTATTATGCAACTCATTCACCCTGTAATTATCCCTGATCCCCCCCTGTTGTAGCTGAACAGCTACAGATGCTGACGTGACCATTCTGTGTGGCTCCCGCTGTTTGTTAACTGCTGAGATTACAACCAAATTGGTGGTGGTGAGCTGGGGTCCAGGGCTGTAGAGATTTTTAAAACCCGAGTTCATTTGTTGTCAGGGTTCTTATGAATATGTCTGATAACTGAAGCTTACAGCTCAGTTGCAGGATTTGTATGGTCAGGATCTTATAATATTTGCTGGCTGAAGTGCTAAAATACTTCAAACCTTCCCCTTCTTCTTGGTTCTTCAGCAGAAGCTGGCCTGGGAGGTTGCTTGAAACATTAAGTGATTCCAGTACTACTTCAATTTGGAGTTTTTCAGAGATCAACTGAATGATGGAATAAATGAGAGGGGGGAAAAAAAATCTATCTGAAGCTGCCCACTAGAAGTGTGGAAAAGGAAGTGCAGTGGGTATAGCCAGAGCGACTTAATTGACTTAGATCCCATCCAGAGACCACCACTTCAGCCTGTCCATGGCTCTCACCCTGATGGCTGTGCCCACCTCTCTGCCCCACTGTCTGCCAGCATCTTGCTGCAGCAGCGTACCATGCTCTGATACTGTTTGTGCAGCTGTTGGCACAACCAGCTGGGGTTAAACAATCAGAGATGCTAGGCCATGACCTTCTTTGTCCTTCTTCCTGTAGCCTGGTACACTTACCCTACTCTCTGATGTCCTACTGTACTTCACGCTGTAAATGTGCCAATTTCATCAGTCTGTTCTTTGGAAATAACTCTTCCTTTCAACCCCACCGTGGGTGCTGGTGTCAATGGAAGCCTTGTGCTCCTCAAGGGACTTTGGATCAGTTCACTGATGTTGGATGTTTAATGTGGGGCTTGCTGGAACTCATTAAATAAGAAAAATTGGTGCAGGCTTTCAGAGGAGAATGGGGAGAAAGTACTGATATGGATAAATACACCCCTGTGTAATGTAGTCTCCATTAAGTTCAGCATTTTTTTTCAGGATTCTGAAATATTCACCATTATTGATTTCCACTTTCTCCTGCTGGATTTCCAAATTGTAAAACAGAAGCCATTGCCAAATTCTGCTGCTTCACAGTCAGTGCTACTGCAAGGGTTTGTTCTTGTGTTTTTGCTGGGCAACATTGCCCCTCCTCAGAATGCTGTTCCCTCAGCCTTCTCCTCTGAGCCAGGAGGTCAGCTTTATACCTGGAGATGTTTGCCCACCGACACTGTATGACAATATTCTTCAGTACATATCCTTACCAGGGCAGTGGTGAGCTGGACAAGTGCCCAGGTGATCAAAAAGCCATAGCTCCCCAATATTTCCAGCTTTTTTTCTTCTGTATGGACTAAACAAAATGTAAGGCAACTCGAGCATTTGAAGCACCATCTCTTCTTATGGATCACAAAACTTGTAACCTTGGGTTAGATTCTTTCTTGTACATTTGTTTAAATTCTGTATAATAAGTCGCTGTAATGATGGTAGTTACCAGCTAATTCCCTGCTGAATGCAGTTGAAGTTACATGAGCCAGGATGCCCTCAATGAGCCTTTTACTTTTTTTTTTTTTATACTTCAGCATTTTTGCATTGTGAATGTCAAGAACACTGGCTGGCACTGTGATACCATGAGTAAATGAAAGATGAAATAATTCCTACCTTAATTTGTGTTTTTGAAAAATACCTGAAGCACAGCTCTATTAGACAGTTAGTCTTAGCGAGAGAATTAAAACTTAAACATATTGTACTTATACTCTGCTTTCTATAAGTAAACATATCAAGGCTAGAAGGGAGAAAAGAAATGTAACAGGAGTTTTTCAGTGCAGTAAAGCTTCATTGAAATATAAATGTTATTAACAGTAGTTGTTAACCAGAACATATCTGTTTCAATGGAGAAATAATTATTTTCAGGTAACAAAGTTAGTTAAGCAAACAACTAACATTAAATCATGACAAACGCCAATAATGTACAGCTTTAGAATGAAATGACAGGAGGAAACAACATTAAGGAATAGTGCAAGAGGTATACTTGTCTGTTCTAGAAATAGCTGTATTTTGGGATCAGGCTTTGGGCAGAATTGCTGGCCTTAGAAGATGAGAAAAAATCATTTACCTGCCTTTGTTTCTCACATACAACCCGTGCCTTTGGCTTTATGGGGATTAACTTCATGTGCAAACACAACCTGATCCAGAATTTCACAAATTCACCAAAACAGTTTCGTTGATTTCTAACAATTTCTTGACTTGAATTTAATTAAAGTATGGTTGTTGAACTGTAACCAGTGATATTTGACTGCTGATGGGAAAGGTGAGTTTCTCCCTTCATCATTCCAAACTTGATTCTCTGTGAGGTTATTATCAAAGTGTACTGTTAGAGGGATTTCTGAAAGAAACGAGACAAAAGCTGACAACCTAGACTTGAAAATTTACAATGTCAAAAAGGGTAAAGTAAGGCTGAACGACAGAAGCATTGCTGTGCTTAAAAAAATAAAGCCCTATAGAAACCAAAGTTGCAAGGAGTGTATACCTATGAGCCCTGTATGGGCTCCCATTCATGCACTCCTCCTGTGGGTACAATTATGGTATTTGTCTTTTAAATCTCTGCATGTGCCAGCATGGTGATGAATGGGATAATAATAATTGAAAAGTCTGATGTTACCTAGCAATGATGCAGTTTATGCATTACCACTGTGTTTTAATGCTATGCTTCATGAAAGACGACAAGACTTGCTTTAAGTCTTAATCTTGCACTAACACTATGATCTAGTCAGGTGAGCTGTACTTTCCTTCTTGCACAGATAAAATAGCATAAAAAGTGGATAAGTTGGAGAAACTTGGAAGTAAAGTTCAGGGAACAATTACTCTGCATGCCAGTTGCTTTTGTCCTCTATATCTGGCCTAGCTTCCAAAATGCTTCTTCACTGAGGAATTTCAGGTTGTCAAAATAAGGAAGGATTTTTGTTTGAAGAGGGAAGTCACTTTTTCCTCTCTGTGCTGAGAGGGAAGTTCTTGTCTGGGACCAGCTGTGGCTTCCATTGACATGTTTGATCTCTGTGTGGGCACACTGGTAGGGATGAGATGCAGGATGTGCTTCTTTATCCCTGTTCCTTGCTATTTAGATGGTAAACCCTTCTGGGCAAGGGCTGCCCTCTCCCATGTGAGAAATACCAGCAGCCAGGACTTTGTATATAATGGTCGCTTATTTCTGGTTGAGAGTAACAGGGTACTGAATGGACAGGATTAATGATGGCTGCCCTGAAAAGCTGATTGCCTTTGAGCAGAGAGAGCTTAAGGCCTTGTTGCAGCCTTGAATGTTGCTGCTTGAAAGCAAGCAGAGGGAAGGGTAGAGTGCAGTGTGCTGAGGAAGGGATGGATGTGGTGCTCCCTGAAGAGCTCTCTTGCTCATCTTCCATCACAAGTGATGGGTTGAAGTTCTCTGACCTGTTCCACACCGCTGCAGCGGTAGCATGAAACTCAGTTTCAAGCGCAGAGAGATATACCCACAGCTGCAAATCTGGTACAGGACATAAAGTCTGCCCTCCTTTCCTCCAAAAACTATTGCACTGCTAGGAAAACCATGAAAAACTGGTGAAATTACATCTGTGCTTATCCGTGCCATAATTTCTTAAAGCTATGGGCAGTATCTTCACTGCCTGGCCACTGTAGAGTTCCAGCTCCTGCTATTGGCTCCCACAACTAAAGATTTAATTTTAGAGATGCATATAAAAGGTGAATTAATTTTCCCAAATGTTAAGCCTGAGATATCTGTTTGTTTGACCTTCCAGATCAGTCAGAACTGGCACGAACTCAACCTCCTGCTAAATGAATACTGCCTATTGATTTCAGACAGTCTTACACCACTTTGAATATGTTTAAAAGGCATTCCTTCAGCTTTCCAACGGTTATAAATCAAAGCATTGTGAGGCTGCTGGGGGTGGGCTACCTGGACAAGATACTCCAAACAGACATCCTTTGTGTGGGTGTTTCTTAACAGATCATATCTTTCATGTGGTAAGGCCAGATCCCTGGTTAGAGGCCTAAGACACAGGGCAATCGGGGCTGTCAGATAATATTTTTTGGTAATAAGTTTTGACCTTCATTTCTGTGTTTCTGATAGAGTGGAACTGGTAGAAACTTTCAGACTAAAAAGGAAATGTGCTTCAGTCTCCCAGTGGGGAAAAACTAGGTTTTCTCTTGTGTTTTATATATGGGAAAAAAAAATGTTTTCTGACATACTCTTTAGAGTATAGGATCTTTGCATGGCATTTCACACTTTCCTGGAAGTGGCTGCATTTCAATGACAAGAGATATATCAAGTGTTCAGGATGCTCTGGGTTGTAATCGTCCTCGTATATAGTTACTGGAGCTGACAGATTAGATTAAAGTGAGTAGTATTAAGGCCAGCGTGTGGTGAGAATGCAATCCAAAAGTTGTGAAACACAACTTCTTTTTCGTTTTCTTGGAGGGAAAAAACCAACCTGCTGAATTCAATGAGGTTTCTAACTATGATGTGATAGCAGTAGTTACTTACTTAGCCTATTTAATCTTCTTGTACTTCTGGTATAATTCTCCCTTTTTAAACACATCCACGAAATCTACTTATTCTCTTTCTCCCTTTTGATTTGTGGTTTTATTTTTAATCTTTTCTTCAATGATTCACTTGTAAACTAGAACAAGACAATCATGTATTTATTTTGTGCCTTTGGTAAACTCTGGAGCCTCAAAAATAATTCAGTTTTGAGCTCCTGATCATTATGGAATATTTTCATCTTATTTTTAATCCATCATTGTATGGTCAGTCATTCTTTACAGCTGTTACTACAACCCTTTCTCGTCAATTTGTCCTGAACACGAGGTGGCTTATTTGGTTATTCCTCTTGCAATTTAAGTTTTCTCATCCACGTAATCAAGACAGGCTGATCGGCAGATGGGAAGTAGCTACCTCCATGACTTCTGCACAGACTTTTCTCTTTGGCTGTTCAGTACCTGGAAAGCTGTAACTAAAGGAGTGTGAAATCCTCAGAAAAACAAAACCCTGTCCTATCTCTAACTGATAAAAGCTTTCTTTAATCTTTGTCATTTTCAGGTATTTATGTTCTCCTCTGGCAACAAAGATGAGCTGATCGTGAAACACCTACAGATGACATCCTGAAACTGTCTAGCCTTGCAAATGGCTGTGAACTCCATACCTTGACGATTTTCAGCGCCATTTTCCAGAACATTCAAGTAGGTCTGCTTGACTTTTTTTCTTCTAATGTTTCTGGTATCTTCTAATCATTTATTCCACTTGGCGTCTTTCATACTTGATAATAAAATGTGTGCTCATCCTTAGAATTACAAGTCTCAAAGAAATGCTTAAGTTACATTTAATAAGGCATTCATTGAACAGTATGTTTTCCAAATGCTACAAGATTATTTAAAAAGCGTAATGACGTTTGTTGGCCAAGTAATTAGTACATTGTGCTGTAGGAGATCTGTAAAATTTGTAGTCAATGCCATTTAGTATATAACAACCAAGAACTGTTGTTATCAAACTGCTGGGATTTGTGCTGCTTGTAGGCGAGCAAAGACTGTGAGACAAGAAATGTGCTCGTGGTTTAGTGCACGTAATGAGCTATTGGAAATGTTTAGAGATGACACTGAACACCCTTCTAAAATGCATTAGTAGACTGGTGAGATTGGAGAGGTGTGGAGAGTACTCTGGTTCCAGAGTAAGGCTTTGTGCAAAAGATACTGTGAAGTTAATGCTCTTATTTTGGTTGAATACAGATGGATGCTCTAGGAAGAGTCATGTAATAGTGAGGCCCTTCTGGGAGCTGCATGTCAGCTGTCTCATTTTGGAAGAAAACCGATTTTGGGACATGAGCAAAAGATTAGATCACCTAATTAAACAGTAGACTGATAACAGTAGAAATGTTTTGCTCCATTGTGAGTTCGTAGGATGCTGTAAGCTTTGAAAGTTACACTCTGAACATTTATATAGAATTTGTTTAAGTCTGAACTGTGGCCTGGCAGAATGAACAGGAGGATGTGAGTGGTATGGCTTTGGTACGGCACTGCGTCTGGGCACAAAGCGATGTTTTCCAAAACAGCACTCAGAATCCTTAATCTCTCTGTAAAAGATTAATTAAGCCCATGATCTCTAAGTATTTTGACTCCTAAATGAAGCCTGATTTCTAAGAGTTTGAAGGCCAGCTTTGCGAAGGAATTCAGATGCTGATTTGAAGTTCAGGAATGTGTCACTGACCACAATGACTATTTTCTGTGGATTTCATATTCTTTCTAAATTATTTTTGCTGTTCTCCTTAGACTTTATACTATATAGTAGACAACTTTACCATTCTGGCTAGATTTCCTCCTGGAGTAAGGCACTTACTTAGTATGAGTTGTACCCAAGAAAGATTTGGTATTTGCTCTGTTTCTAGAAAAGAAAAACCAGCCACCCTTAGCTTGCTTGTATGGACATCATCACCTTTTTAATCTGTGCATTTTAAGAGGCACAGAGAGTAAAAGATACTTTGAAGTCCTCATTATTCTGTTTGTCAGCTTTGGACAACATTTGCCATTAGCTTCTAAATAACCTAAGTCTTTCTGTAACTGACGGGAGCGTTCCTCATTCACTGTTCACAATCAATTTATAAGCACTTCCTAATTTGCCTCCTGTTCTAATGCTTTTTGTATACTTGGATGACTTTCTCCTTCTTTTCTGTTCCCTGCAATATTGCAGATATTTACTACTGACCTTGAATTGGTGTGGTATTTTTATTTAAAACAACAAAGTTTTCAATTGAGAATCTGTGCAATCTTCATTGTATTGTTGTACAACTACGTGATACGTGGCTGCTCCAGAAATTAAGCTTTCTGCCTCCGAACCGTTGATGTCTGAGGCACAAATAAAGTAGCACGCTTCTAGCAACAATCACCCTGCTGCTCTGTGGGCACTGCGCTGCTGGCTTCCTTCTAGTGCTTTCCAAGTTTTGAATAGCTGTGGTGATACTGTCAATTGCATTAGGAATAGGATATGTTACAGGAGCTAAACAGAGACAAACCTCTGTTCCACAGAGCTCGGGATGAAGTGAAGGGCTGAAGGTAGCAGGAGATTGTGACAGGAGGGAGAGTGGAAGTGCTGAGGACAGCAAAGCCAAAAGGCAGAACTGACAGCTTTGCAGCTGCCTTTAGCTGCTTAATTAACAGGATGGCAGTGATTTGTACCAAATATAGCAGAATACTTTCCATGTTTTTCCTTATTTCTGTTAGCATAAGTTCTTTTGAAAGAGCTAACCATGACTCTCCAAAAGCAGGGCACCCTGCATGGTAGTATTTATTGTAGAGTTATTTCTGATTATTTTGTACAAGGTTTTTACTTGTAAAATTGCACAGCAAAAACTACAGCAAAAACAAAAATCAGTATTTTTTTTAATTTTAAAAAACAAAAAAAAAAAAAAAAAAAAAAAGCATGCAATTATTTCTCTAATGGCCTCCAGGACAATTCATCCGCAGGGAAGATGTAAATGATGTACCAAGCTGTGAGCAGTGGCACTCCCCACTAATTCTTAAGTGAACACAGTTTCTTGACGACTTCCTGATTAAACTTTCCTCCTCCTCCCCTTTTAGACCAGTTTAATTCAAAGTATCAGCAGAAACAATTTCTGTGAGGAAAACTGAGACGTTCATGGGGCAGTTGAAGTTGCATATCCTTTCCCGTTAATGCTCCTGAGTGTTCATTCAATTCATCTATTATTTATCTTGCCCCTGAGGTGTAACATGAATAACATTTCAAAGGCATTACCTCTAGGCTTCTTGCATATGGTGAAGTAGTATTCAAAACAGGGCCAAGTTTCACACAGCAGTTTACCATAAGAAGTTCACTATTATAATTGTGCACAGACAAAAACTGTTAAAATAGGCAGGTGTTCCTCTTATGGAAGAGTTGCTCAGAGGATAAATCCGTTTTTCCAGCTCTAACAAAGAGTTTTTCTTTGACCTTGGGCTTTAGCTATCTCTGCCTCCATTTTTCACTCTCATACTTTTCTCCTTTAATATTTTGGCTAAACATATGGCTTGTGCTTACACCCACACAGTGATCCTATTCCCTTCAGCCTTTGCTGTGACCTCTTGGCACAGTGCTAATGGGAGCAGCAAACACTCACGCCTTCCCTCTCAGTGGGGAATAAGCTGCATCTGCTGTCATGTCAGCATCTCAGTGAGATCAAGTCATCATCTAAGGTGCGAAGCAGTGTGCCCCCACCCCTGCTATCACCTCCAGGACTGGGTGTGTAAGACAGGCTGTAGTGGTTCCATGGGAATTAAACCCTGCACTTGTCAAAGAGAAGTCTGTCCTGCCCTTAGAGGCACAGATTGACTCTCCAGGGCCAGCACAAAGCACCCCCCCTTTCTTTTTTTTCTCCTTTGCTGGTAATCATAGGTATGGTACAATCCCTGGGCTGAATAGCACTCGCAGTCATGCCAAGTATCTCCATCAGAAGGAGCAAGGTTACTCCAGATTTATGCCAGTGCTCCCAGGAGACGACTGATTTTCAATCATCTTTGAGAACTGTCACTGCAGTGCCACTGAGCTCATAAAAAGGATAAAATGTAAATATTATTGAAGCCTAACATAGCACAGACATTAGGTGTGATATTAAAGGAGTTTTTATCAGTAGGCTCTCCGAAGATTTATATCTGTTGATCAATGCCTTTGCTAAATTAAATACATAAAATCTTTACTTGAGACATAACAAAAAGTCACGAACAATATCAGTATTCAGACAGTATTAGTGACATTCAGCATGACAAACTGTAGGAAGCTAGTTATCACAGCCCTGTGATAGTGAAAACAGCTCCGTTCACAGCACAAAGTTATTACTTATCTTTCTTAAGGCTGAAAGGCTGCTTAAAAAGAAAATCCCTTATATATTTTATATTTACATCAGAGTCATCAGCATACCAGCTAAGCACTGGATGCTTTGTTTCTGTTCCTCTGGTTAGGTTACATGGGAGCAGCTCAACCATTTCTCCCTTCAGGAAAACAAGCAGAAACCTGAGCAACGCAACTGTTGTGTGGTTGGTTTGTTTGCTTTGTTTGTTTGTTTTGTTTCTTAACAGGGTGCCAAACACAAATGAGAATTAAGTGTTTTCTGAGATAAATTCAGAATCTATCTTAAAATAAACCATTTGTAATGAATCAAATGCATGGAAACATACTCTGTCCTGATACTCTGACCTGAATGTGCACGTCTCTTCTATCCTAAACTAGCTGGGGAAAAAAGGAAAGTCTGGGCATTTTGACATGATATATAATTGAAGCAGTAGACCCAAAAACATCTTTTATTTCCTTTGGTATATTTGAAAATTACTAAGTTTCTAAAGCACAGGAACCAATAAATATAATAAGTTATTGTAAGGACCTAGGTGTATCAGTCTTCCATTACAATAAACTGAACTAAAACTTTTGAATCTATATACATTAGGACTATGGTGCTGCAAGATGTGCACCTTGCCAAACAAGTGCTGCAGATGTGCAGGGCAGGTATGTTCCTGAGATGAGGCATCCCCATGGTGCTGGGAGAAGTAAGGGATGTAATCAGCAGCATCTGGCACATCCCTGGTAGGACCTGCACTTGATCAGGACTTGAGCTCTTCTGCAGAGCTGTGAGGTGTCATCAGCTTGGCCCAAGGTCAGCTGGGGTTAAGCCTGAGCACAGCAAGCTGAGGGGCATGATTTCCATGTGAACTTGGAGGCTATCTACGTACCAAGGTTAATGCAGGAGAAGATACAATACAGCCATTATTCTGAAATGTGATTCAGGAGCGTGACACAAAGCTGCAATGTGGAACATGCCTGGAACCAGATTCGTCCCCCGGTTGTTAGCGTCATCATGGCTTTTACTTCATATTTATCCAGTGTTGTTGCTCAAGGTCTGTGGAACATGCCCATTGAATAAGAAGAGAATAACAGGAGAAAGAGCACTATGTGCTCTGCCAACCTGCAGCTGTGACCTTCCTGTTTACTATATATTTTTTTTAAACATTTGTTAGAGGAATGAAGCAGCAAATCACCAACAATAACAGAAAAATCAATACCCGCCTCTGCTTCTTTTATGAGATCTGGAACATGGCCTCAATCTGTCAGACTGAATTACAGAGACTGTGGGTGTCAGCAAGGGCTCAAACAAATAGACCTGCCACTGCTCATTGATAAAAGGCTTAGGTCTATATGAGTGTCACTGTTCTTGCTGCCTCCACCAGGCATGGAGGAAACACCAACCTTTCAGCTGAAAGGCAAGTTATGGAGCACTGGTTGTGTTCACTTGTGCTTTGCATGTGAGATTGCACTAATCTCTGGAATAAAAAAGGTAAACAAACAATTTGACAAATACAAGACTCTGGGGTGTTACCTTTCTAATGAGTGTTAAATTAGGTGGTTATAATTGAATGGAAGGTGATATATCAGCACAGAAACATCATTCTAAAATATGCCATTGATCCACTAGCTAAGAATCCAGTCTTTGACAAAGGTCAATACATCAGAGAGAGGAACAATCTCCTTCCAAACTCATCATTTTCCAAGGCAACAGTAAAGGCTGCATCAGTATAAAGAGGAAAGCTGCTTCATGACTCCAGATGGTAATTAGTTTATATCCTGAAGCATGAAGATTAACATCCTTTATCACTTTTAATTTTGCTAGTGGACCATAGGCTACTGCAATGAGCTTTTGAGTAATAAACCCTGTCATTTTTATATTACAAAAAGGACTTGGTGTGGAAGTCCAGCATGGTCTTAGTGTTGTCCTACTGCCATTTCTGTGAAGAGACAAAGTAGGACAGCTGCTTTTGCCATCAGAGGAAGAGGATTGTCAGGTTTGGGTCTAGAGAAAGTAAAAGTTACCATTAGGAAATTATAGGCACAGAAACAAGCTTATGAGAGGAGCTGAACATAACTTTATTATTACAATATGAGAGAAGCTCAGACCACCTTTGGTTTTCCTATTTAAAGATGCTTGAGACCATGAAATAGGAAACAGCACTAAGCTCTGAGTAACAAAGGCTGCACTGATGAGTTTCCAGCAAACTCATCAACCCGTAGAGCAGTGCACAGCTTTGGCTCTGTGCTGTGCAAACAGCCACTGTGCTCCAGATGAGCCTGCTTGTGCCCAGGCAGGCAGGAGCTCAGCACCCAACCTGCTCACCTCCCTTGCCAGGTTGGGGTAGGCAGTTCCAACTTGGTGCTGCTTGTACTGTTGCTCTTAATGTGCCCCTTTTCAGTAAGATTTTTCTGACTTGTCCAGGAATTCCTGTTGTGAGATAGACAGAATTGGCTTTCCTGCACCAGAAATCCCCCCCAGACTTCTGAAAGTCTGCAGCTGCTTGACTCTGCAACTCACCGCCTCCTTCTTTGGTCTCTTCCTTTTCTTCATTATTTTTCTCTTCTCCATTTACTTCTCAAGCATCCTATTCTACGTGCCTTTCTTTTAAGAGCATTGTTAAGCCTAATCCAGCCAGATAACTCAGGGCTTTGTACAGACCAGCAATTCCTGTTTCATCTTTTAACTAAAATATTCCCTTACTACTTTATTTCAAAATGTGCTTTGAAGATATGAATGTTGCTAGATTCCCATATTAAAAAAAAAAAAGACACAAAATATGATTCCATTCTCCTCAACTCTGAGCAGGCAGCAGTTAATTTCACAGGCTGGTTGGAACCTATGTTCAGCAGAAAAGTCTTTCCTTTAATCTATATCAGCCTTTGCAGCCTTTCTAATTTCATGAAATGTCTCCTTACTCTTGTCCTGTACTGTGGGTAGAATAGGAAAATCCAAAGGGGTTTCATTGCCTTGTTCATTATTGTGTGTCTTTGTCATTCTACAACTATCTATGCATCAATGAAATACTGTTAATAAGGGATCAGAAGCCTTTTGTTGAGAAGATATGGCTGATCACAAAAGACGCATAACTAATAACGTGGTTAAGGCAGATCACACATTGCACCTAGGCTAACACCTGAGAAAGCAGTGAGGAGCTTACTGCTTTTCTCATAAAAAGAGTCAATACTATAAAGGGAGCAAAATAAAGGTGAAAAGGAAAAAAAAATCCCCCTCTTTGAGACTATTCACTTCTATACCCAATATCCCTTTTTTGTTGAGTTTCTTGTTTTGATTCTCAGTATAGCAGCAGGGCTCCGTGAAGGATTATTCTTGCAGCATCTCCGCTTTCAAGACTGTTATGGTAACATTTGCTCTAGCAAAGTGCAAAAATCTTGATGGTCTAGACAAGTCTATGAACTCTTGTGTGACTGAACCGGACCTAAATTTGCAGCCTTCATTAGGGACCTGATTCAGCTTCCTGTGAAGTCAGCTGGAATCTTTCCACGGAAGTCAGAATGACCACTTAGAGGCTAATAGTCTTGTATAGGTTTGTACTAACTTGCTTTTTGGTAGCAACATTAGAATCATTTATACGCAGACCCAAGAGAGGCTATGACAAGCAACGGATATTTAAAGTGATATGTGACAATAAAGATCATGCAGCCTGCAGCTATTTTAATTTTCACAGGAAACAAACAAACAAACAAGCACTGTGTTGAAAGAAATATGACTGTGTAGTATCTAACCCAGGGTCCCCAAATCATGACCCGGCTGGAGCTGACGTGCAAGTCAGATTACCTTGCTCTCTGAAACCTCGTGGCATGCCTTCAGTCAGGTGTTAACCTTGTCTCCTCTAGAGATAGGAGCATCTACAACAAAGATCTGGTTGTTGTTCTCAAACCCCATGCAGGCTGAAATTCCTATCTGAAGTCTGCATTTTGAAAAAGTAAAGTCAGAAAGCAGGTTGCTATGAAGTGTTGGGGAAACTCCCACATAACCAGCTACAGCCTGATTTGTGAAAAACTGAAAGAAAATGGGATTTTGGAAGGTGGGTAGTCAACAAGGCAGGTGGGTTGCTGACATCCAGTACACAAATTACTCAGCATGTTTCTGCTATATATTTTCTTGATTTGTCTTGTAGTAACCTTTCTGCAGAACAGTTTCAGTCAGCCTGTACCCTGTTGGTTCAGTGTTCTTCCCAACTCTGTTTCAGAGATTGCTGCAGTGCAGATTTTAAGCAGTGGAGTTTTCTGCTAAGGTTATGTGAAATGCAACTGGACGTCTGTTTCAGGCAACTAAGAATGCTTCACGGAAACAAAAGCTGTTCTGCTTGATCATTCCCTGCTACTCATTTGCAGAAGTCTTATCAACCATTATAGTGTCAGCAGACAGCCAGGCGCGTACACAGCCTGTCATCTCAGAGATGCACTAAGGATCAGCTTTGGAAAGGGATTATGCTGAATTTTCTTTTCATCTGTATTTATGAGTTTTTTGGCTTGGTTATGCACTGTGCCAATCTTGTGTTTGCCCGGAGGGAATATGAACCACAGCGTTCTTCTTGCCAGCTATTTCCTGAATACCTGTGGTAACAATTTCCAAGGGGCCGTGCAACTTATTTTTTCATCTAAATGGAAAAGTATTGCAGCAGTGCTCACAGCAAACAGTAGGGAATTGAAAGAGAGTGAAGTTGCTGCGAATTGAAGAACAAGGACAAAATGACTTACCCTTGCTTGGAAAATAAGCCACAATGCACAGATGACCTTTTAAAATGAAACACACAAGTATGCAAATGCCAGTGTGGCTGCATGCCTTTTGGAATTGTTTTGCGAGCACAGTTTCCGTTGGCAAAGACATTCATGTGGCATGAACCACAATCAATCAGCTTTAGAGGTGCGAGCAGTTCTGTGGTGCTGGCAAGGCATACTTATTCAGTAGGCATGCATCCATTGCTGTTTCCTACACAGCATCCATGTAGCGTCTCAGTAGTTCAAGAATAGTAAACAAAATTCATATTCACCACGTACAGCACTGAATAATTCACAATCTGAAGTATTTGTCCTGCACATCAGGTAGGGTAGTAAACATAAACAGAAGGATCCTTTGCAGGAAAGCCAGCCAGGTGTCAAGGATGTGAGAGAGAACACCAAGCAGGATTACCTTGCATAGCAAAAATGAACTAAAAAGAGTTGATCCTGTCATTCACCCACGCAGGCTTTTGAAGTCAAGTGACTGTTTAGTGCTGTGGTTGGTGGCTCCAAGAATAAATCTGTGGCACAGAGCTTGGGAGAACTGTGGTTTTACTCGTGCTTCTGCTTGATTTTAAAGAGGTCGCTTAGTCTGTTTTCTTTTCTACCTTCTGTAGTTCAAATAGGAAACCTTTGTATACCTAACACTGACCTAGGGCTCATCTGTACCATGTTGTGTGTCCTCGGAAGGCTGGCATAGCACCTTTAGGCACACTCTTCCATTTTGGGCTTGCCTGGCAAGGAAAGGTCTGCCACTGAGAGCCAGAGCTGGGCCCAGTGCAGGAGTCGAGCTGCCTGCTGCAGGCAACTGGGATGGGGATGCTGGTGAGAAGGCTCAGAGGGTGCCTGTGGAGAAGGGAGTGTGGCCATGGGAAGGACTCTCACTGTGCTGACGTGAGCTGAATGATGCTATCACTGTAGCAGCCTACTGCGTGCAGCTGTAGGGAAGCCTGCGTCACCTGCGTTGGGCTGATTCGAGAGCAGTGGGCTCTTGTCTCATTGCATTTCCACTTGTATGGAAATAGATTACCTGCAGTATCAACCCAGTGCTGGAAACTTGTAGTTCATGGAGATACAGAAACATATGTCTTCAATAGTCCTGACAAAAATGAAAACATGAGTGTGAGTATTGAGTTTTTGCTGGCAACTGATCGCTGTGACTTCTCATGGGCTTCTGCCCTACCCTGAGCTGCCCGTAGTTATAGTGCTTTTAGTGGCTCCGTACCAGAAATTAGGCTCCTGCAGAATGATCACGTGCAGCAATGTTCTTTTCCCTTTCCTTCTAGTGACTATTTTAAAAGCAGCAAATGGCTTTTCTCTTGGTGCAGCTTAATGAAATCCCAGTCACCCAGCAACCAGCCACTTAGCAGGTGAAGCCCTGGACACGACAGAAATGAAAGAAGAAAACCTCCAGGCAAGCACCAAAGTTTTCTGTGCAACTGGTGAGGGTTCCGCAGCCCAACACACAGGGTTTTGGGCTAGCTGTGCTCTGCTGCTTGCTGCAGTGTTTGTCTGACAGCAGGTAGTTAGACTGAATGTAAGTAAATGCACGCACGAAAACCTCAGAAAGATGTTTTAGCAATTAGTTTGCTCTCTCTGGGAGACTTGTTCAGAGGCTTGGTGCAGCTGTGAGTGGTTTGAGGTGGTGGAGGGAGACAACCACTTCCTTACGCTGACTCAGACCTCCCCACCCAGCATGTGAAAGCCATGTTCGTTCTTTAATATTCTTTGGAAAAAGCTTTTCTTTTTTTCTTTTTTATTTTCCCTTCCTCAGAGGCTCCATGGGCACAACTGTCTTTTGCAGTTGCTTTAACAAGATGAGTCAAATTTTTAGAGGATGGATTCCCACAAACTGATTACATGGGTAAAACAGAGCTCTTCAGGAGGGTGTCTCCTGAAATGGCTGCCAGGGGTATGGTGACGCAGAAACCCAGAGCCACTCCTGTAGTGACAGTGTTATGCTGGGAAGGAACCTCAAAACTCACCTCAGGAAGCGTGGCCTGTACCATGCCTAACAGAATGTGCCTACAGTATGCTACCAGAGCTTGGTCTTAGCTGTTTAGTCTGTGAAATGTAAATGGTGAGAAGATTGCTGATGTACAGGATTGACAAATAAAAGCAGTGTGTGTCAGCTGCTCTAAGAGGAGCCTGTGGTGGGGCTGTGCCCCTGAGAACAGGCTCAGCTCATGTGCAGCATGGGCTCTGCTTTGGTGAATTCTCAAATCCTCCAAATAAAAACAGACGTTGGTTAGACACAGGATTTTACACGAGTAGTGCATAATTTTTTCTCCTCTGTTTTGCAAGAAGGATATGGTTTCTTGTGCCAATTTTGGTAGTGTTTGGTTGAAGCCCTGGGAAGATCAAGAAGAGCTGAGGACTTCCTACCCAGGTGATCTCACATTTGTGGTGCTTGCTTCAGTCTGGTCTCATTTAGAGAACAAAATGCATGTTTCTCATCTGGTTTTTATGTTGAACCAAGACTTCCAGATGGTGCTGATTTTCTTCCTGAGTGCTATCCCAGCTGTAATGGCAGGGCAGCCTCATGGTTCTCGCTATTGCCATGTGAGAGGTCTTCTAGGAGTTCAAAGCACACGAGGAACATGTGATATGAAAAAGGCCTTTGTAGTACACATTCACTCTACAATAGTTCTATGCTCAACAACAGGTTGTGGTTTGAAGAAATATTGCTTCTGTCAGCCTTGCATAATGGAAACAGTAATCAGCATCCATTAGGTCAGAATGTATTGTCAATCCACAGTGAAGCAGAAAGGACTACATCTCAGAAAACCTTTTCATTAAGCAAAGAAAATTGATACCAGTGCTTGGCTCAGCCTAACACTTTGTTCATGGAGTTGAGTGAGGATAATGGCTGCGTTTGTTTTCTTTTCATTTCTTTCTCTGTGCGCAGTTATTTTGATTAGGAAATGTCCACCTTTCATTCTAGATGAACAATTCTAAGAACTTTCTCCCATCATTTATCATCGTATGTACACAATCAGTGCTTGTGTAAAAAACAAAGTTAGAACATGAAGTCGGGACAAAATATTCTGGCTTACATGATTAAAGTTATGGAATCTCGTGCTGAAAATTATTTCTTTATCTGCATAGTTAACTACAGTCTCTTTTTTTTCTCTATGGATTGTCTCAGAATAGTACAGATGATGCTGGTGAGTAATCATGTGCTTATGAGCAGATCATCATATATGCGTATTAACAACATTGTTATACAGGCTACATTGAGCCCTGTAGCTGCATAGCCAGCGTATGGAGGGACTGAGGGTTGAAGGGAGTAGGATGGTGTTTTGACAGAAGGGATAACAAAAATTCTTTGTAGTAACATTCTGTGAGGATAACAGAATAATTAATGCTCAGTCTGACTCATTAAATAGAAATCATTTCTGTACTCTAGCCTTGCAAATACCACTATCACATTACCATGACGAACTGATGATGCTGAAAGAGTTGATGGATGAGTGGTCTCCTGCATGCTGTTATCAAATGTAGTAACTGCAGGATTAATTGCTGTTACTCACTCCTATTGCTACAGGATTTTCTCTATGCTTGTCCTGTTACCATTAAGCTGCTCTTAGCGGAGAGGAGGATGCTACCCAAGCATTCACACTCCTACATTGCTGCAGAAGTTGCTGTGCACTGGATCAAGCTTGAATCAATGCACATAGATACAGGGAGTGAGTATGAGTGTGAATAATATGTGTAGGAAGGATTTCTGCTGATATCATGTATAACATGATATATCCTTAATCCCAAATTAAGTGTTTTTGTAGATGGAGAAAGTCTCCCTAACCTTTTAAATGAACAAACTCTTGGAAATCCTGATTTTTGGCTTCTTTCTCTTGCACTGCAGTTCCCCGTTGTTTGTTACTCTACTTACTTGTCTGTCTCTGGATACAAATGGCTCTTTTCACCACGGTAACTGAACATCATGAATAAAATGAGATTGTAAATTCCTTTAGGGGACATCTAGCCCGCATGTGAGTGCTATATAAATAATGATCCATCTAGAAGGAAGGTGCTATACAAATACGAGGCTGTTATCATGGTTACTTCCATAGTATGTAAGCCTGATACTGGGTGTAAGTGCCACAAAGCGTTTAACAAGTCCCTTATTGCAGAGTCTAGAACAATTCCTCCTCAGACTAGCTTTCTTCTGCCCTTGTGTGTTTATCTCCTGGACTTTTGGACCACAGTTGTACATTAAAACGTCAGCTTTATAGTTGTTTTCCACTATCACACGTAAGAAGTGTTAAGCTCAGTCATAAAATTGAAGCTAAGGAGAAAAAAAAAGTGCATCTAGCATTATTAGGCAAGCTTCATAATGCCAGCACCTATCTGTTCAGCATTTTCTTTGATTCCGTATATGTCTTATCACAAATCTGGGTTGCTGAGGAAGGATTTTTCTGGCAGAGATTTTCATCCTTATCTGATGTATGTATTCTGGGGAAAAGATCTATTCACTATGTTATTTCCTCT
>JACDJE010000006.1:3497945-3579309 GCA_016647715.1 Pavo muticus
AAAAAAAAAAAAAAAAAAGGAAAATAAGGAGGAAAAGGAAGAGGAAGAGGATGAGAGAAAGAAAACCTGTAATCTTAAAAGATGTTTCTACTCCTTAAGGTAAAAAAAAACACATTAAATTCACCCAATAAATGCTGACAGAATACAGCAGTAAAAACCCAACCAACCAAAATAAAAAATAAAACCACAAGTAGAATTAACAAAATTCTGTGATAAAATTGTTTTAATCTTCATAGGTGTCCCTAACCTAAGCCTTTCCCCAGTTCAATCTTTCTCTAACATTCACAGAATTATACCTCATTTACACTATGCTATTGTGGAAAAATCAAAGAAGAAAATCCTAACAAGAACAACAGAAGAAACATATGCTAATTGACATGGGAACAGTTACACCTTTGCATTAGTAATCACTGTGCCAGCATAGCCTTTGGTGATATCCTTATGCCAGCAGAAGACAGCTTTGTTGGCTTAGCTGGTATTAATTGAGGAAATTATATAAATTCAAGAGTAAAAAACCTTGTAAAGCAGCCAATATATATGAGATTTGTCATCACAACTGATATGTGGCACAGGGTAAGGCCAGCAAAATGTGTTTGATTAAAAATAGTTACTTTTGATTGTTTTTCAAGTCCAGTTCTGCACTGAGAATTACTGCCATTCACTCTATCCCCAGGTAGGACACATTAGCTACTCTGAATCCTGGAGTCTGTGGCAGTGGAACAAAACATCCAGCTACAGGGCACTGCAGATACCTTTAAAATGTTGCGTTTGCATTATAATAGACTCTATTAACATTCACCTCATTTGAAAGGTCATAACTCCTATCTGAGAAAAGCAAAATGTCTTAAACTGCTCTAACTTAAATGCTAACAATTGTCTGATAGTGGCCACGGTGTCACCCTGACATCCCAGGAAGGTCTGACAGCCCCAGCACTGCACCACCAACAGCACATCGTGGTTAAGGGCAGCGCTTCAATGCCACATCCCAACTGTCACAGACCAAAATTAAAATATTCCACTGATCATTTTGCTCTCCATCACCTGGGCTGTTATCCTCCCACCGCACTGCTGACAGCTTGTTTCCTGGCTTTGCTTCCCAGAATAACCCAAATGTTACAGCAGAGAGTTTACTGCAACATTTAAAATCAAAACAGTACATCTCTACGATAGTTCAGGGCTCATTTGCTGGTACTTCATCTGGTAAATTTACTTTTAAAATTCTCTTAAAATAAAATTCAATATATTTTCACTCACTATCTTCCACTAATATTTGAGAAAAGCAAAATGACAGGTGGGATCTTTCCTTGCTTCATAAAAGGTACCAAGAATATTTATTTCATTTTATTTTACTCAGACAAAACCTTATCTGCTATCAATAAAATCATCCTTTATGTGAAAACTGCAACAGTAAAGAATATGAAAGCCAACCAGTTCATTAAAAACAGACCACAGCATATTACTTCGCAATAATTATCATAGAAAGTTAATAAGTTTGGGTTCAAGTCATAATTACCTTTTGCCTCCTGATGTAAGTTACTGCAAAGTTTATTATCAACATGATGATGAAATGGTTGCTATATAAATCTGCAGATACTGTTCTGGAATTTTATTACATTTTTAATTTAAAAATACATTAATCTAGAAGGCTCCCAGCACTGTAACTGGTACCTTTACTAACGTTTTGGTCATTTAAAGAAGTCTGAAAACAGCTCATGGCACCCACATTGATTAAGCGGGTTAAATTTAACCTACATTACGCAAGTTACCTCTTGTTCTAGCTCCTTGCTTAGAGCCATTATAGAGCCTGCTTTGGGCTACGATTAATAGTCTGCTGGAAAAATATTTCGAAGCTCAAACTGATTTCCCTTCTTCTAGCCACAAAACTTCAGAAGTGTTTCTTTAGACCCTATTTCAAAAAGAAGATAAATCCTTTGGGAAACAAGTGACTTAACTCTCTTTTTTTCTTAATCAACATCAGCTATCTAGTCTTCAGCTGACAGTGAAGAAATAGGAAATTAATTTCTGGCCATGCACACATTCTGAAATCAGATAGTCAAGTTAACAGTCATGTACTGCAATAGTCAGCTTAAAGTGACTTGGGTTTAAAGGCTCAGTACATTGGATGAAAAACTGAAAGCATTCTTTGGAGTACAGAGCAGAAGTGAAATTTAATCCCCTTATAACACTCCTGACAATAAATCTCACTTCCTAATACTGTATTTTAAAGGTATTGACTATTTCTTTTTCCCTGTATTCTCTGGAAAATAAGGAGACTTTAGCTTAATACTACCCAGGATATACCCTGACTTTATGCAAACCAGAAGTTATTTACTTTTGTCGATATTTTTATCTATTTATATAACTTGAAATCTCTAAATTATCTCACACCAAATTACTGTCATGTCTTCAAACTACCTATTTTTAAAAATGCATGGTTATTTCCCACTCATTTGATTGACAATTTTAAAACTAAAGAAGAACATAATCTACTGCCTGGAGTCTAAGTTTACAACGACTGTTTACACGGGTTGATAGTGATAGGAAAAGGGGAAATGGTTTTAAACTAAGACAGGGGAGGTTTAGGTTAGATATTAGGAGGAAGTCTTTCACTCAGAGGCTGGTGACGCACTGGAACAGGTTGCCCAAGGAGGTTGTGGATGCCCCATCCCTGGAGGCATTCAAGGCCAGGCTGGATGTGGCTCTGGGCAGCCTGGTCTGGTGGTTGGTGACCCTGCACATAGCAGGGAGGCTTAAACTAGATGATCTTTGAGGTTCTTTTCAACCCAGGCCGTTCTATGATGCAAAGTAATCAGGTGTGCCTCATTTCTTGTTTCACTTTGAACCTTGTCCCATGGTGATACGGCATGAAGGCACCACACTCGGTATCAAGTTACGAATTTTGAGAATGCTTTATATTGTATAGCTGAATTTTATAACCTTGCTCTATTTGAGAGCTTCTTTTCCTGATTTATTGCAATTTAAACCAAAGCACCATGTTCCAGCCAACATCCTAATAACATTCTCTCTCTCTCAAATAACAACAACAACAACAAAAAAAAGTGTACAGCTTTTCTGCAATACTTCATTCTTAAATTCCTTCTAATGCCCATTTTTAAAAAAGTTCACGGAAGCAAAGAATTTTAAGATTAATGAGGATAAACAAAGAAGCACATAATAAACAAAAACGCAAATCTAATTACTGACTTTAACACAAAACTAATAACTAACTTAATTCCCACTCTCCACTGTTTGGGTTCTAAGTATATCTATATATATCTCAGATGTCTCCCCCTATGCCCTCCCACTCCCTCTATCACATTATGTCTCTTGAAAACTGCAGGGCTAAGGGAAAAAGGAGGCAATGTGAGAAAACTATATATAAATGTTTAATCATTGCTGATGAATCTGCTGCTTGGCTTTTTGAAACATACTGATGAGAGAACGATCATCATTTTATTCTAACAAATTTTAAGCCAACCAATCATCTGAATTGCTCATTCATCTCTTTTGACAAAAATGATGAATTCTGTGTCAGGTGTGAAATCTTTCCCTTAAGCTTCTTCAAATCAACAGGAAGACTACAAATTCAGCCTTCACTGTTCTCATATGCCTTGCTCTGTTCAGCATATTTGCTTTAGTTATTGTTATTAAATAGTTATACTAGATTTCTTATCATGAAAGCAATTTTTTTTTTTTATCTCTGCAGAGCAACTGAGGACTTCCACAAACTATATGCTCCAGACATCGATAGTCATACTGTTATTTCAAAGCACAATGTATCATGAATGCATTACAGAATTAAGCAAGGCTTGTTGCGACAGGGCCGCCTTACTCAATAAATTAAGGTTAAAAAAAAACAAAGCCACATGAGTTACTGTGGTTAAAAAGCTGCTGTGTTCACCAAAAAACAGGCGGACATGGACTGAATCTTTCTAGACAGTCAGCTTGTAATATTCTTTCCAGAAATCTTTTACCACACAGAATTCCAGCCTTCTCAGGGAGGTAAAACAAACACCACATCTGTCATACAAAAGGTAGAATAAGTTACCCTTCAGGTGATTCTATACTGCAGCCTCCAAACAAACCTGTTTGAAAAACAGACTCCATGCAGCTTTTTCTCAAAAAGGAGTACTTTTTGACAGCCCAAATTCATGCCTTCCATCATGCATTTCAGCAGTTGAAAATTCCTACAACGTTAGCAATCTGCACGCATCCTACCTGTTCCTTTAAGAAAAGTTATTTTATTGTTTATTTAGTCTTTGTTTACTGGTTGTTGAGAAGATCAGCTCATCTTTAAAATATCTAGTCAGCCATGCATGGAGAACAATACTTGTCCTAACCACAACAGCTTAAGACACAAAGTGTGAGGCCTCACCGCCTTCACATTTAGCATACATAACTACAAATGCTAACACAAGTCATAAAATTAATCAGCCTTTTTTATGACTTGTTTTATTGTATTCCTATTCCACAGTAACTTTCCAAAGGCAGTAAATAAATGATACAGTACATACGTTTGCCCTTAAAATTTGCTTTTACGATTATCATTGCACTTAGTGGAGGTTGTAGTGGCTAACTTAATTTGCCTCCCCAATTCCAAGACCATTGCTTTAAATCACTTAAAATAACAGGCATTATAATAAAAGGTATATTTTTTTCCACACTTTTTTTAAATGGTGACAGATAGACTATTACAAAACAGAAATCAAGACAGAATTATTACTTTTGCATACATCTCTTCTGGAAAGCTGTCTGAAAGGTGTTCCTCCCTTGAAACACATTGCATCACCTTTGTTAGAAGACTGTATTTTCACTTTTATTTTCCCCAAAAAACCATAAGTTAGTTCAAGCAATAATCTGTAAGAGTTTGCTGATGGCATCATCTCTGAAGATGAATGCATCCTTTCTTTTCATCTAGCTCTATTCAAGTCATTTCACTTTTGTCATGATGACTGTTTTTCTGGTGGAACTTGTTGAGAAAGGTGCCTGAAGGTTTAGAAAACAATACTATGTTTATTCTACAGCAGATACAAATCAAGGAACACAGAAAGACACAACACTATTAAGAATTACATTACTATGCTAGAGGCAGAAAAAAAGGCATAGAACAATACTGCTCATGGAGCCTTGATGTTTAAGCAGTCCAACAAGGCCTAACAAACTGTAATAACATCTCCCTAGTGAAGATATCTAAGATAGTGGGATTTTTTTAGTCAATAGCAAGAATTAGTGCTTAATGCCTTACACTTAGAGACTTCGTACTTCAGATATTGACTTATATTTGCTGAACGCTAGCAAAAGAGAAAAGTTATACCTAACTACAGTAAGGTTGCCAAAGATAAAGGGACAAATGTCTTTTCTGAGAGCATAAGTTCTATTTTTTTTTTCCATAACCTCTTCTAGAAAGCAGCTATGCAAAACATCCTTATAATCAGCTATATCTCTCGGCAATACACTGTTCTAGAAAACAAACGTGGAATCCTTGAAGAATATTTCATAGTTAAGAGAAAAAAAACATTTTAAAAGCATTACCTGTACTTGACAGTTGCAGGGGGACACACTTGTCTTTTTGGACTCTATTCTCAGGTACGGAAGCAAGTTTTTTGGCAAGTACTGCAGAAATGGGTTGCACTAACAATGTGGTGAGGTTCAGTCGATGTTGTCTGTAGCTTCCATCTTAAATAGCAGAAAGAAAAGAGTGATTTTGTTAATTATAATTAAGAATTTCTGAATAAAGTGTAAACCACGTGAAAAACCAACCATCTACAATAAAGATTAAGACATATAATTTAGATAATCAGACACTATTTTATTCTTATCTTACTGAAAAAATATTTCTTCAAGAAAGTTTACCTCAAAGTTACATGTAGATGTTACATTAAGTAGGGAATAGTTCCACAAGAAAAAAGTTTTTCAGAGTCCAAGCAGATAGAAGATTGTGTGGGATTTGACAACAAAAAAAGAAATTACTGTATAGTTAAAGGAATCAGCGAACAATAGAATTATTGATCAGCAGCAATTTTCAAATTCAAGTAAAGTGAACACAACATTACAGGGAAAAGCAGATATTTAAACTGCTTGAAATCAAACAGAAGTATCTGTGTGCACCGAATGATGTTGCTACTGGTAAGGTTGTTTGCTTTGCTGCAGATATGAAAATATTTAAGTATTATAAAAGTTATGCTACTTAGCAATACACGTTTAAGAGGAGAGCCATTTTCACACAAAAAGCTTTTTTTGTGAACTCTGAAAAGAACACACACCATGGAGCAAGCACATTGATGAAATACTACAAGCTGATGTAGCGTGGTTCCTTTCACACACAAAGAAACCTGAAAATTTGAATATACACATTCCATTTTAAAGAATACAGTTTGATCATCTCATTGACTCAATGAGTGTTCAACACAGCTAAGATGACTGCCTTATTTTATAATTGCAGGTGTTTTTATGATGGAAGGTTGAAGGTGCAGATGAAAGAGGTGTGGAATAAAAGCACATTGAACAGATAGGTATATATCTAGTGGAAGAAGGTACACATCAGAAAGCATCAGAATACTTCATTTACATCTTTAAGATCTTAAGAAGCAACGGCACAAGCATCACTGTATCTGAAGAATTAAGAATAAGCATATTTTAAAATGTCTATTTGAAAATAAATGAGTTTCCCTACATGTCTGCCAACATTTAAACGTGGGAAGGTTTCTGGAGATAACAAGACATATTGGGAGAACAGCTGGCGTAACTGGAAGGGAAGGCAAACTCCACAAACAGAAATGCTCTAACACACTTCAGGACAAAACATTCAGCTATTTTTCCTGAATATTTTATTTGGCCTTATAAAAGCATTGTATCTTCCCAAGGAAAGCAAGAATCTTCTTGCAGACAAAAAGCCCACCATGGAAAAGGAGAGGAAGACTACAGTATGGGGCAGAAACCAGCTCTGCAAAGTTCTAACAGCCTTCTAATGTGCCTGCGCAGATGGAATAATCCCCAAACTTCCATTCAGAGATTCAGATTACAAAGCCTCTCTCCAAGACATCAGTGCAACACATTTTTCTGCTGACATGGACTCCTTTATAGCTGGGAGGTATCCTTTACATTCTGTGTGACTTGCAATCACAAGGGGAAGAAGCTATCAGAAATCAGCAGCGAATGTTCTAATAAACTTATAGAAAATCAGGAACAGATGTGATGTTACTGAACCACAGCATACACAACCACATGCATCCTCCCTCTTATGTTTTATTTTTTGTCTCAGAAACTCTTGAGACATCTTCCAATTTGCCCTCAATCATAATGCAAAAATCAACCAACGCTGTAACATTTAATTACGGAGAAAAATCTGTTATTCATCTTCAATACATAACAGAGATCTTTTCAGCGTTCACTTCTTTTAAGTGGAAAGATGAAACTGATCTAGAAGTGATAATTTAGAAGGTAGGCTTTCTTTTTTCTTGCCTTATCAAAGCTGGACAGGGCTGAAAATCCCTGAAAGTTACTTCAGTAAATTGATAGTAAATTCAATTTGCTCAAGCTTTAGCAGTCTATTTCTAGAATCAAAAAGAATCGTGAAATGCCCATCCAAGTAATGTGACTGAGACACTATTTTGTCTACCATTTGTCAACCTGCAGACTATATTACAGGAGCAATGAACCTCAAAATGCTGTAAATGAAAAACATCTATCCGTTCTCCATTTATCCACAACTTGAGCTTCACACCTGAACAGACTGTGAAAGACACACATTTGAGAACAACTTATAGGAGAAAACTTCTCATGTTTAAAACAATAAATCATTTTAAAGTATAAAGTACAGTTTAATGCCTAGGACAAAAAATATGGATCTGAGCTACAGAAAGGGAGATTTACCTTATCTGGAAGAAAAATTTTGACTGTAAGAATTCATGACTACCTGCCTCAGCAGGAGGCACAATTTCTACAACAGAAGTCTTTTTAAATAAAAGATTATTAAAAAAACTGTCTGGAACAACACAGATATGGTTGATCTCTTCTCTGAGGCAAGGTGCTAGATTAGATGTCCACCTGACATCTGTTCCAGACCAGGATTCTACGAATCTTTAATAACCGAAAAACTAAACTTATTTAACTAAAAAAAAGAATTGGAACAAATATTAAAAGCGCTTTCAGGAAAAACTTTGGAATTACTTTCCCTCTACCAGCCATTTATTAGCAATCACAAGAGCATCTTTGTCCTATGAGATGTACACAATGCCATCTGCATCATGACCAGGAATCGAACAAGAAAGATCCACAACCTATCCCCCATGTGAAATGCAGTTCATATTGAATAATTTTGAGACTTCCAGGGCTGAAGCCTTCCAGTTTGTTTTTAAATCATGGGCTTGGTCAAGTACCAACTGCAAAACAGCACAACTCGACTTCACAAGGAAACTGACAACTAAGAACTTTGTGAGGTTCTCATATCATCTTTCCCTGCTGGATGCCAGAATCCTTAGAGAACACAGCACTTTCAGGATCTGGGAACCCAACAAATGCTTTGAGAATAATTTAATATTAAGATTTTGCTTTTAATTAAAATTTCATTTTATAGCATCAAAATAGTTCAAGAAACAGAATTCTTTACTCTGCAATTCTAACAATACAACCTTGCCAGGCCTAAAACTGCTATTCATTTAGGAAGGACTCCAGAGAATATTTTGCAATGCAGGAAGAAAAATATGTTAATCAATTATTAAGTTTATTTGGGGAGTGGAAAAAGAGGTAATCTTTAGAAAGTTTCTCACGCAGAGCAAGAATTGCACTTTTCCAGTGATTTTGTTTTGGGTTTTCTTCTTTACCATAAACAGACAAACCCATTTCCTGCTCAGTCTGCAATGCTTGCTTGTAACCTAACATTTCACAATGTTATGTCATGTAACTTACTGACGTTAGTAATATATTCTGAGATATCTGAAAAGGCTTTATGAGAATTTAACGTGTTCAACAAGTGTTAATTGTGCATCATATTCCACTCAATTCTGGATTAAAGTACAATTTTATCATCACTTCAATGACTAGTCAAGCCTGAAATCAGAGCACAAGAAACAGAAGAAATTTAGTCACAATGTCATATTTCTCTATTCAAAAGAATTTTACTTTATCCACATCTTCTCCACAGTTGCACAATTTGCCTTTTATTTGTATTTCCAAAAAAAGAGCTTATGGTATAGGAATCAACTTTCTGTTCACTTCTATTTAAGTTCCACATTCAGAGAACACCATATTTCATCCTTAACTGTTTATTAAAGTTGTCCTCTGCCAGGATCTGATAAAACAGAAAGTTAATAAATAAAACCATCTAAGAAGTTTACTGATAAAATTCATTACCGTAATCCCGTCTGTGACCTGAAACACTGTTTTAATGACCCCACCAAAAAAANGGAAGAAAGTATTTTATATAAATTTTATAAAATGAAAGGCAGTAAATTTCAACCTGAAATAAAGAGCATTTACAATTATTCAGAGAAAAAGCAGAATAAACCACATTTCATTCAGAGAAATTAAATTAGATCTTCAACTCTCGAGGATTATCACAGAATCCAAATATTAACTCTCAAGATTAAAGAAACACCTTTTCTTCCAAAAGAATGATGTGGTATGAAACAAAATGAATTAGCAGTGTGACTGATGTGTTTTAACAAGTCCATGCAGAGTTCTGCTGAATGACTTATTCAAGTGTAAGACCTTCTCTATGAGATGGATTCACAAAGGAAGCGCTTTTGACAGATTACTAATTGAGTGTACTCTGATACACAGTGAAGACCCTCTCTCCAAATCTAGACTCATAAAGATATTCTTTCCATATTTCAGGGCACTGAGAGAGACCAGGAGAGCAGTTATCATAGATTCATAGAATGGCTTAGGTTGGAAGGGACCTTAAAGACCATCTAGTTACAAATCTGTAATGATCTCGGGACGTCATATGGGTTAGAAAGAGTGCAAAGTGTTTTGGTTTTCTGTTGGTAATCTTACTTTATCCAAAGGAATTAATTCTTCTCTGTTGTCAGTACACTGCAATGTAGCAATACAAATAAGTGGTAAAATGCCCACACTTTATACTGCTTATAAAATTAAATATCTGCTCCTTGAGGGCTTTTTGCCTCTGCTGCCTGAAAGGATTTCTTTAACTGAACACAAATAGACTTTGATTTTAAAACCATTCTTTATCTTTATTAGAGTTAAGCATATACTGTCATAACTTTAAAAAGTAGCTTCCTACTAAGAATGCAATAATAAGGTATACAAAAGATGAAGAATTTATTAAACAGATACTGATGCATTCTTTTTGTTATTTGTCTTGCTTCTATTTCACAGTTCGGCAGACAGTATGTCTAAACATGACAGTTACTACGTTTCAAATCCTGGGACAGCTATTTACAAAACATTAGCAAGAGTAGGCAAGTAACTTCAAATTATTCTACGACATTAAATCTTTTATTGAAACTAAATCCACTGTGCTAATTATTTTCTATCTTGCTTTAAAAAATAAAATAATTCTAGTGAAAAGTGCAGCACTGAGCTCACAAAAAACTCAGTTATTATTTCAGTAACAGGGATAAAAATTAAGATTCGCTGCCTTCCTCATTGTATCACTTAAAATATGAAATGATTGGTCCTGGTCCTAGGAAACTGTAGGTAAATTTTCACCCTTTCTTTTAAAGATGGTTAAAGGGTATTAATCAAGGGAAATGTGGTCATGGTTTTGATGATGAAGTGTTCTACCCAGTATGAAATGGATTGGGTCAACAACACTTCACAATATGTCAGTAGTCAAGAACAGTGTTCATTAATGATGTAGAAACACTTCAACTTTTAGGTAGAATTAGTCACATACACAGTATGCTCAAGATGATCTTGATTCCTATGATGTTCTCATTACGTTACCTACATACAGTATCAAAAGAGGAAGGAGTTTTTTGTTTTATACCACAAATACCCTTGGGTTCTTAATGCTTAATTCTGAAGGTATACAGAACAGTAATTATTATTCAAAGAATTGTATAAACTAGCTTAAGGCATGAGTCTAACACAAAATAAAGCTGCAGAAATTGTGATGAAGAACTTAATCACAGATTTTAGTTCACTGCAATCACATTTGATAATACATGCTTAATTAAGCCAGAGATCAGGCTGCCCAGGCACCTTGGTTCCAGAGAGACGTTTGAGTTATGCGGGGATGCTGTGAATTGAGTCATAGTTTTATTTAACTCAAAATTCTGCCAAATTTATAAAATCAAAATACCTTCTGAAGTCATATGGACAGCTCATGTATTAATTCAAATCATGCAATACAGCATATTTTATAATTAAAAGCACCAACATAGTTACTTGTGCATCATATGGCAAAGTAGAACCTTGACCTCAGCTATGACTCCCAATCATTGTGAAACAAATAATGAGTTCAAATGATGAAGGACTACTTACCAGGAAAAGCAGATCCTTTCAAATATCCAATAACATTAGAAATTGTCTTGTACGTTGTGACTGACTGAATACTGAGACTGATTATTTTTTTGTCTGTTAAGAGATACAATGAAAAAAACCACTCAGAAAATGTTAAAGTTCTGCTTATGCAGCCAAGAGTTCTGCACACCACAGATGTAAAACAGATATAAATCCCTCCCTCAAAAAAAAAGANAAAAAAAAATAAAAATCACAAATTAAAAAAAGTCTGACTGAACACTGAACCAGAACTGTATATACCCACATCTCTGACTTTCTGTTGCATTAATAATAGAGCAGTAAAGTTTTGAAATATCTGAAGTGAATGGCTCATTAATTTTTCACCTTAAGCTTAATGGAAATTTGACAAACAGTTTTATGCTGAGAATAGAAACTCCAAGAAGGACTTCATAGCACAGTGTGAGAATAAATTATAGTGTAAAGGACAGAGTGAAGTGTGTTTGGTCAAATAAGATGGCTCTGTCACTCATTCACCTGGAGAGAGCAGTTAGTTCAATGCATCTCTGTGGAAGAGGTATTCTTCCACTTATGCATTCCCAGCATGTCTTCTGTGTTGCCCTTTGTAAACACTTGATCTTGTATTAACCATGATCAAAACAAAGATGTAAAAACTGACATACCTCAGATATTTGTACAGTTTGTACTTTGAATGTATACACCCTCACACAACTGTACTGATGTCTTCAGCAGCTGTTAAGCTTCCATTGGATCTCACGAAGCTAGTCACAATTTCTTTTTTCTCTGCATAGTTAACCTGATCTACAACTATGCCCTATGCCAAGACTGAAAGGATTGGACAATGCTTGCTACCGCAAGACTCCATCAGCTAATTGGTGACTCTAGGTCCCAAACCCACACTGCTATTAATAATAATAATAATAATTCTGCTATGCAGCAGCTATTTTCCTGCATCTTCAGTTACTGTTGTTTACAAAGATGTCCATAAGCAATATTACTAATAAAGACAAGATTCTCACATCACAAAAAAACAGTCAATCACACTTCTAATTAATAGTGCTAGAAAAGGCTTGCACAGTCACATTGGTTAATTACACAGCAGAGATTGAAAATTTTTGTTGCTGCTATTTTTGCACCTTGGTCTTCCAATGAATAGCTCCACAAAGTAACATTCTTTTAAGGCAACCCTATTCACTTCCTATGTATTTTTCATTGGCTTTATTAGCAAGAATGAAGTCATACCAAATTGCAGGTTTGTCTCAAGAAGATTCTTTGAATTCAGATCCAGTCTAACCTCTGATATAAAAATGTTCCTATCTGCTACAATTTTCAAAGTCACTGAGTAAAGTAAGATGCACATTTTTACTTCTTAAAGTCACTATTAGAACACTGGAAGAAAAATAAATTGTTTTGGTCCGTCCCTTTTTGCTTTAAATTGATATAGTGAGAATGCTTATCCAGACCAAAAATGTTGTTCTCCAAGCACTTTGGAAATGAAAAATCTGTGAAAATACCACATCTTCTCAACATTAGGATGTCAAAAGTCAAATGCGTTGTTTTCTGTACATAAAGTCAATTGCATAACTCTTCTCCCATCTTTCTAAAACAAATAACGTTCTGCGGAAAGAGGTATTCTGATCGTTGTGTACTGCAAACCTTGCTGATCACCCTATAATGCTCAAAATGTTTTTCATTAATAGGAGGGGGAATAACTTAGCTTAAAGACTTGGACAGTATCTTGGTAAGTATAGTTGAGAAGAATAACTGGTAGAGGAAAACATTATTCAAAAGAAGAGCAGAACCTTGAGTAGAAGTCCTTGGAGTAGAAGTGAAGATAACCATTGTCCTGTTACACCTTTATTCAGCTCTCTATGGATTATCCACTAGAACTGCATTGTGAAGCATTTGTCAGTTTAGAAGTACTTTGCTTCACTAGTCATTAGCATTTCAGGAACAGCAAAACATTTGCTTCTCCTGTGTTTAAAAACCAACCAACCAACCAACCAACCTTTGATATCCTGCAACCAGGGATTTTAACAGCAGCCACAAGTCAGGACTTCCCAACCAGTTTTACAGGACATCAAGTATGAGATTGTCATGGCGCCTGCTGGGATACATAATTTTCTTTGTAGATGTTACATTTTGTTGTATGATGCAACATTTTGGATTTTTGATTAAAATAGTGGTGACAACACACTGACAGTAAGTTGTTACAGAGTACTGCTTGCACAGAGCCATGAACTTTGCTGTTCCTTGTGGTGCCCTGCCAGTGAGGGACTGGCGAGCACAAGGAGCTGGAGAGGGCTGATCCAACTGGCCTAAGAGACATCCCATGCCATTTGACATCATGCTCAGCAATAGAAGCTGGGGAAAACAAGAAGGAAGTGGGTGACTTTTGGAGTGACGGCATTTATCTTGCCAAGAAACCATTACACACAATGACCCCAGCTTTCCTGGAAGTGGCTGAACACCTGCCCGCCAATGGGAAGCAGTGAATGAGTTGCTTGTTTTGCTTTGCTTGCAAGTGCAGCTTTTGCTTTACCCAGTAAACCGGCTTTGTCTCTACCCATGAGTTCTCACACTTTCACCTTTGTGATGCTCTTTTCATCCCAGCTGAGGAGAGTGAAGGAGTGGCCTAAAAATTGCACTCTCCTGTCTCAGAACAAATCACTCTGCCTTAATGTCTGCTTAACATATTTTAAAAGTACTGTCAGTCTCGTTTCTTTTTAAGATAAGTGGAATATAAAGCAACACATTTATTTTGTAAAAGCAAAACTGCTTTGACACATTGACGCAAAAACATCCAATTATTTCACTTCTCTTCTAAAAAAAATTTATAGCAACAATACAAAAAAAAAACCAAACCAAACTTTTCACAGTGCTCATATCACTTTGAATACCCTTTTCCACTTAGCTTGTTATAACGACTAATCATTAAAATGACAAGAACTAGACAAAAAAAAAAAGCTAAATTAATGTTTCTTTTAGACCCAGTGACATGGAAGTAAAACTTTTCCTTTTACATATCCTACACTAAGTTGTGAAAAGGGAAGAGCAATTCTTCTATGGATTAAACATAGCTAATAGATATTTTAATGTGCTAGTAACAACATAATATAGCAGGGGAGAAAAATCCTAAATATTGAATATCAGATACATGTATTTTATAAATCATTCCCTTTAGGTAAAACTACAGCATATCTGCAAGTCTGTTTCAAATGTTCCTATTTGTTCACGGAAAATATTTCCCAGTCTATTATTTGTACTGTGATCTTAAACTAGAATTTGGAAAGAATGTTGTATGTCCATGTGCATACGAGGGAGCACAAATCAAACTGATGTACTAAGCTTGACAGAAGTAGCTTGACTGGGAATGAACACAGCAAATGCACAATTCCTCTCTTTGGGTCATTCCCTCTTAGTTCTTTTTGTAAGCAAGAATTTTGAAAACATCAAAATATACAATGACTAAGGTACTACGTAAGCAGCACAAAACTCTTTCTATACTTAATAGTGTACAATATAGTCTATAGAGACACTTTACTCCTTAACAGGATTGACATACACTTCCATATTTTTGCCTTCAAGATAAGCAAATAGCGTTTCTTTTAAAAATTAATGTTACAATAGCTTTTGCAACTGCAGTATCATATTCTAACTAGAACTTATACAGTTTTTAATGCCGATTTCCTTTTCCTGCCTGGCAGCAGTTCATAGTGAGAAAAGCAGTAATTACAATAATGCAGAAGCTCTGGTCTTCAGAGTCAGCAAACAGCTTTTCTCTAGTTTACAGCTAGGTACAGTAATTGGCAAGTAACAAGTTCTCTTGGGCTTTTTGAAAGACTGACAGTTGCAAGAATGAGAATAGGGAATGACTGGTGTCAGTCAGTTTATTTTATGTTTGCACAGCAGCATCCAGTATAACCAAAGATTCTTCTCGTTCCTGCAAAAAGGATCCAGGTAGCCTCCAAGCATGAGTATCAACTCAAGTCATGCAAACAGGCACAAAAGAGCCTGCTTCCTGTCCTATATGAATTATATTTCCTGTAAAGCATTCCAAGACATAGGCAATCTCTGTCTCACTGAAAAGTTAATGGGCTGGCCCATTAGCTTGTTCCTTCAAGAACTAAATCTTGTTCTTCTGTACTGATGATGACCACTGTGTAGAAGAAATAAACAACAAACATAGGAACAAGAGACTGACACAGATTTCCTTCCCTCCAGCAATGATCAAGACTATAAATAGTAAAATAACTCTTGCTTAAGGTGAAGTATGCTTGCATCAGCTAACATATACATCAGGTTATATATGCTATCCTAAAAACAACTGTTCTGGTTAAAAACAAGCATGGCATCCAGCATACCCCTAATAATGAGATTTATTATTACTAAAAATAATAAAATCCTATAACATTCTGCAAGAAATTGAATGGAAATAGAAAATCTCTAAGAAAACACTGAAAGTGACAGGTCTAGGATACCAATTACTTTGTTTATAGCGTATAAGTAACATTGCAATGATTCAGAACCACATCTTGTCTATATATTTGGTCAATAACATAAAATAAAAGTGTACGTGTTACCTGTAGTACACTATGCTTCTCTTACAGTAAGATATACCTGTAATTTATTCTTCCATATTTGAAACCATGTGAAATCATTTTTCGGCTTAAGTTTTTACAATATATGCAGTCATTAAAGGTTCTAAAGTCTCCCCATTTTCTCATAGATTGTTACCCTTTCTTCTCATACAGTACTGCCATTCCTTGTGCCAACACAGTTGTTTCGGTAGCCATACTATGAACAAAAACAACAAACTTTCTTGAAGTTCTCTTAGAACAATTCCCTAACTGTATCACAGCTGTCCTCTTAACAGATAAATCACAAGTGTAAGAGGCAACCTGGGACAATGAGATAGACAGGGTGACAGGACTTCCTCCAACAGTTGTCTCCTAAAGCCTCATATTGACAAATCATAGTTACAGAGGATACTCTTGACCTCTGGGCACAAAGACAATGTTAAAATCATAGAATGGTTTGGGTTGGAAGGGACCTTTAAGATCCCTAGTTCCAACCCCCTGCTATAGGCAGGGACACCTCCTTCTAGAACAGGTTGCTCAAAGCCCCATCCAGCCTGGCCTCAAATGCTTCCAGGGAGGGGGCATCCACAACCTCCCTGGGCAACCTGTTCCTGTGTATCACCACCCTCAGAGTAAAGAATTTCTTCCTAATATCTAGTCTAAATCTACCTTCTTCCAGTTTAAAGCCATTTCCCCACATCTTGTCGCTACATGCCCTTCTAAAAAGTCCCTCTCCAGCTTTCCTTTAGGCCTCCTTCAGGTACTGCTAAAGGCTGCTATAAGGCCTTCTCAGAAGCCTTCTCTTCTCCAGGCTGAAGAGCCCCAGCTCTGTCAGTCTGTCCCTGTAGGGGTGGTGCTCCAGCCCTCTGATCATCTTTGTGGCCTTCCTCTGGACCTGCTCCAACAGCTCCATGTCCTTCTTGTGTTGGGAGCTGCAGAACTGGATGCAGTACTCCAAGAGGGGTCTCATGAGAGCAGAGGGGCAGAATCACCTCCCTCCTCAACCTGCTGGTCACGCTTCCTTTGATGCAACCCAGGATACAGACCCTGCACTTGGATTTGTCAGTGTTCCTTGACACAGAATTATGCTTAAACATGTGCATCAATTCAAAGTTTATTTATGGCTTAANCACATTAAATTCACCCAATAAATGCTGACAGAATACAGCAGTAAAAACCCAACCAACCAAAATAAAAAATAAAACCACAAGTAGAATTAACAAAATTCTGTGATAAAATTGTTTTAATCTTCATAGGTGTCCCTAACCTAAGCCTTTCCCCAGTTCAATCTTTCTCTAACATTCACAGAATTATACCTCATTTACACTATGCTATTGTGGAAAAATCAAAGAAGAAAATCCTAACAAGAACAACAGAAGAAACATATGCTAATTGACATGGGAACAGTTACACCTTTGCATTAGTAATCACTGTGCCAGCATAGCCTTTGGTGATATCCTTATGCCAGCAGAAGACAGCTTTGTTGGCTTAGCTGGTATTAATTGAGGAAATTATATAAATTCAAGAGTAAAAAACCTTGTAAAGCAGCCAATATATATGAGATTTGTCATCACAACTGATATGTGGCACAGGGTAAGGCCAGCAAAATGTGTTTGATTAAAAATAGTTACTTTTGATTGTTTTTCAAGTCCAGTTCTGCACTGAGAATTACTGCCATTCACTCTATCCCCAGGTAGGACACATTAGCTACTCTGAATCCTGGAGTCTGTGGCAGTGGAACAAAACATCCAGCTACAGGGCACTGCAGATACCTTTAAAATGTTGCGTTTGCATTATAATAGACTCTATTAACATTCACCTCATTTGAAAGGTCATAACTCCTATCTGAGAAAAGCAAAATGTCTTAAACTGCTCTAACTTAAATGCTAACAATTGTCTGATAGTGGCCACGGTGTCACCCTGACATCCCAGGAAGGTCTGACAGCCCCAGCACTGCACCACCAACAGCACATCGTGGTTAAGGGCAGCGCTTCAATGCCACATCCCAACTGTCACAGACCAAAATTAAAATATTCCACTGATCATTTTGCTCTCCATCACCTGGGCTGTTATCCTCCCACCGCACTGCTGACAGCTTGTTTCCTGGCTTTGCTTCCCAGAATAACCCAAATGTTACAGCAGAGAGTTTACTGCAACATTTAAAATCAAAACAGTACATCTCTACGATAGTTCAGGGCTCATTTGCTGGTACTTCATCTGGTAAATTTACTTTTAAAATTCTCTTAAAATAAAATTCAATATATTTTCACTCACTATCTTCCACTAATATTTGAGAAAAGCAAAATGACAGGTGGGATCTTTCCTTGCTTCATAAAAGGTACCAAGAATATTTATTTCATTTTATTTTACTCAGACAAAACCTTATCTGCTATCAATAAAATCATCCTTTATGTGAAAACTGCAACAGTAAAGAATATGAAAGCCAACCAGTTCATTAAAAACAGACCACAGCATATTACTTCGCAATAATTATCATAGAAAGTTAATAAGTTTGGGTTCAAGTCATAATTACCTTTTGCCTCCTGATGTAAGTTACTGCAAAGTTTATTATCAACATGATGATGAAATGGTTGCTATATAAATCTGCAGATACTGTTCTGGAATTTTATTACATTTTTAATTTAAAAATACATTAATCTAGAAGGCTCCCAGCACTGTAACTGGTACCTTTACTAACGTTNTTACAGTTTTCAACTTTCTCTAGTAAAAAAAAAAACAAACCCCAAAACTGACCCAACTTAAGGAGCACCGTATCACCTTATATTTAAAAGATAGGCCCTGATAATACCATCCCCATACAAAAAAAAGCAAATTTGTTACTGTGTAAGGGTCTGGTTTATAAAATAACTGGTAAATCTATCATAAACATTTAATAGCTGAGCAGTGACTAATAAGAAAAGAGATGTTAAGCACAGATTAGATCCTATCAGGCAGATGCCTCTACAAAGAATCGTAGCATCAGATCCAAAAGTAACAAGAATCCCTTTGTCTATTTTAAATACAAAATCATACCACACATGCTGAATCAGCCTTCTATATATATTTCTGGTTCCTTCCTGCAAGGGTTTCAGTCAATCAACAGAATGCGTTCTCTGTCTATCAGTATGTAATAAACCATATGTAAGTCTACGTAGACTTCACTGACTAATACCTATGTAGTGATCATTTTTCAGTTGATATTCAGGAACATTTCTGAAGTGGTGTGTGATGTATTTACATTTATTCTGAATAGATATTAAGACAAGGTAACAACTCAGGTTGCATTCTAGTATTACGATACACAGCTGGGTTAATTTTTTCCTCCTTCTTGCCTCTATGCTATGCTAATGAATGTCAAATCAGGATGGCCCGGATTGCTTTCTCTTCTCAATCTGCACAGCTCTGTGGCTCCCCATGACCACATCTGTTTTCTTATCAGCAAAACATTTCTGAAGTTTTTCATTCATAACTGTAGCTATTTAGTTAGCATTTAACTTTTGAAACAAACAACAAAAAAATCACTAAGACAAATCCCCTTACTTTCTCTTTTGAGTGCCATCTGTTAGGCATCTCCTTAGAGAAATCAGCAAGTTTCCGTACTGGCACTATGAACCGTAAATATGCCATCACCTGCAAAACTTATGAAAATAATCCCTGCTGGAAAAGATAATAGTATCGTATAAAATTACCAGAAAATATTGAATTATATACAGTGGGTATCGTATAGATATTACTTGAGGGCTCTTGCTGGCCCCTAAAAGACCAACAAAGGCAGAATCACAGAGCAGTTGAGGCTAAATGGTCCTGTGTAGATGGTAATGCCAAGCAATCTAGTAAATTTAGGGTAAACTTCTTGCCACCCATATACAAAACCCAAAATTTTAAACCTGTTCACATCTCATATCTGTCTTAACCTATCACTATTAAATCCTGTAGTCTCCAGTAGAACCCTACATGCCTTCAAGAAACAGAGAACATTTATCTCCATCTTACAAATAATAGAATTGAATCAAACAAAGAAAATCCTCATATGGAGTAAATACTATTCCTTGACTCCGAATGCTATATTTGTGCCGTTAGCCTCACCGCAGATCTCTTCAATAGGAAAGTATTACTCACCCACATCACTCTACCACTGTCGTAAATCTCATTCAGAACTTATTTGAAAACACATTTGAAAATCTAACCCTAACATTGCCTCTATTCTGATTCTATTACATTTTGGTCACAATTCAGTTCATAGATTTCTGCCTGAATTTACAGATGGATAAAGTTTAGTAATAGCTTACTGACTTCACAGTAGATAATAAATGCCCTTGACTCCTTCATACTGATAGGCAAAAGCACAGACAAATATACAGATATATGGTTGAATGAAAGAAACCAAAGAATACAGATAGAAAAACACACGGACTAACTACAACATGAGTTAAAGCAGTGATTTTCATAAAAGCAATCTGTCACAAGGAATCATCACTGCTATGTTACATCATTTCTTACTCAACACTGGCAGAAGTAAACACAAGGTCTGCTCTGAAAGTAATACCTCCTCTATTTTATTACGTTGGCCCAAGACACCAGAAGTGGATGTTGGTGGCGTGGCAGCAGGAGCTGAACCTTCCCACCAACATTCACTTAAATTTAGAAATGTGAATGAAGGAAAGATGTGTGTTTGAATTCTTCCATGTGGAAAAAATTGACATTCATCAACGCCTGCTGAATGTTTATGGAGACCAAACATGGATGCTAGTGTGAGGCAGTGGGTGGTGTGTTTCAGCAGTGGCAACATCGACGTGAAAGATGAGCCATTTTCCAGATGGCCATGCACAGCTGTTGCACAACAAAATGAAGAGCAACTTCATCAGCTCATCCTTGCAAATCAGCTAATGGGGGTGACTATGTTGAAAAAAAGTATTTTGTAGCTGAGAATTTTTCACTATCAAATAGTGTTATTGTGCTCTTTGTATATGTTGTAGCCTCAGTGGAAATAAATGAAAGGCATTACTTTCAGAGTGATCTATGTAGATGCTGTTATTTGAAAATTCCATTGGCACCATCTCATTAAAGTGACAGCCTGTACAATACAATCATTCTTTACAGTTCCAAGTACTCTATTTCACATATGTGTGCAAGCTAGAATCTAAAGTTTTGTAATAAACTATTTCATGCCAATAGATTTGTAAGAAGAAAGTTGAAATTTGTCCTCAAGTATGTTTTTTGCTCAGAAAAAAGATATATTTATAACCACTGAGAGGACAAATATTATTTTCCCATGCGCTCACTGTTAACAATATTTCATTCTCAAAAATATTATGTTGTATGAGATCACTTAAGTCAGCAAGTCAGAACTGACTGAACAGTATAGTTCTCCACTGCTCTTCATTATAAGGACAAAATTCAAGTGTTTCTTCACATGATTTGAGGTTACCAATACGTAATTTCATTTTATTGACTGCAGTTCAACTTCAGTACACAAGCCTAATATTTAAGTAATAACAGAACAGAAAGCAACAATACTATTTTAGTCTGTAGACCCACCAGATTTTTTTTATTGTGCCTTTACTTTGTATGTGGTTTTTGCACAAGCATCAATATCATCATTATGTGGAAAGACATTAAATACTGTGAAACAAGTGAAAATTTACCAGATAAAAAAAGCACAAGGTACTGCATTTATTACAAATATATTTTAACTAAAATTAAATTTTAGTCAATTTTGGCTTAATTTCATGAAACAATTCCAAGTCCTTTTTTCCTCTAAAATGAACCAAAGAGGTAGCCCAGGACTAAGCACAGAGAGGGCATTAGAAGGACATTCAATTGTTGATAGTCACAGCCATCCCAGCCATGAATGTTGAGTAAACTGTCACAAAGCTAGCTGCTGAGGAGGTGGTAAACACATTTTAATTAAGCACATGTATATATACAAAAGACTGTGTGTTATCATTGTAATGATTTGAGAGGAAAAAGAAATGAAAGAAAGAAGAGTTTTTTTTTTTAAGAACATCTGCCTGCTTATTTAATTCAGTTGTCATAAAACTTCAATCTTACTTATGGGTGGCAGTTGAAAAAGTGGCACTGACTCTTGAGAAGCATTAAAGGGTTGAGAGGGAACACAGAAAAAGAAAACTTGAAACAATCAATCACTCAAATTATTTAATACATTAGTAAGAATTTGCTACAAGATAATATTTATCTTACTTACAGACTCCTACTTCTAATTAGACAGTACAGGACCTGGATTAATGATACTTCAAGTACCTATGGACTTAAATAACTTAATCACAACATTACGTTTTGAGTTATGTATGCAAACTCGATTGTTTAAGCAATAATTTTGTCATCAGAACTTATTGAGCAGAAGGTACTTAGTTTAATAAGATCTTAGATTCATTGGGTTAATTATACTTCCTTTAAAAAATTCATTCAATAATTTTCTGTCTCACACTATAAGAAAGTAGATATTTCAAAGCTTGTTTTTTGTTAAATTCTAGTTCAAATATGAAGAAATAAAAGAAGCCAGAAACTAATCTATTTAAAATCTAATAAAAACTGGTGTTTTTTTCTGCTGCTAGTTGGAAGTATGCTTGCTGTTGTTGGTTCCCTGTAGTCTGGCAAACTCACTGAAAATAAAACTAATTTTCTTTTGTTCCTACGATGTCTTAGCACAATACAAACCTCTACAAATACACACAAGCTCAATTACTACTGTTTTTCAGTTTCATTTGGAGTCCTTCATATTTATGTGCCCTCAATACCTCCCATTTATTTTTTCAAAGCTGCGACTAAAAATGTAGTTTCTTACAAAAATATACATAACGTACAGGTTTGATTTCATAAAATCATTCCATTTAGATTCAAAGCTTCTTAAAATAGTCTTTGCAGTTTCCTACAGGCATAGGACAAATATTTATTTTGAAGAAATAAACCACATTCCATGAGCCTGGCGGAATCTGCGTTTGGGCAGATTGGGCACCCAGTAAGTCAGTGTTCTTCATGGAATATTTCCAAAAGGATTCATCAGGCAACAGAAGCAACTGTTGCTGAGTCTGTTATGCATTCTTATCAAACACTATACTTCGAAAAGCTTCTAAAACACCTGACAGAAGTGTAAGAAATCCTGCACGCCATAGACAAAGTCCATACTAAATTCTCCTTAACCCAACTCCGAATCACAAATACACAATATCTTTTGCACAAGCTGCCACAACTCTTTTATTTTCTTCACAGAATAAACTCATTTTGTTACGGTCAGATAACTTGACATCTTCAACAGTGTTAAGCTACAGCTGAATTAGAATATGCAGCCTAGGGCTGGAAATTCTTCAGTCCAGAAAAGTAAATAGTCCACAGAATAATCAGGAGATTGAAATAATTCAGATGAATTTCTGAATCTCCGAGTGCCTCTTCAGAGCAACTTTTATTTATCTAAATCCCTCATTAGCTTTAATGTCATTCTGTGAAGTTCTCTATCAAGTATACTTTCATCCACGGTGCTTCCTGTCTATATACAATTTAGAAAGAACAGCAAAAGCAATTTCAGAGGTTTGATTGAGGTTGGCAGATGTAGCTACCCTACATGGAACACACCTGCAATTGACAACCAGAGGGTATTTATTTTAAACAAAAAATTGTAAAAGAACTCACTGAGAGGCACTGCAGAAGCGACTTTTTATGACCAAATGCAATTCTAAAGCACATCTGCAATTGGTTACGAGCTTTTTAGCACAATTATTTGGCTTGGATTATTTAGAAAGTCACTATTGCAATCTTAATTGGATTGTTGTGTCCTAAAATTTTACAGAAATATTCCTATTAAACAGTATACATGTATCTTGAAATGGCAAAAGGAAATTAAAAAACAGGTACAGTGTTGATTATCATGACATTTTGGCAATTAAGCATGTTGCACAATCTTATCTTAATCAGTTAAATAACATACAGGACTTAGATAAAACAGAATTTAGGTATATGCACCATTTCATTTTCAATGTTTCTTCAGAGATCTTCAGAGATCTTCAGAGAGATCTCTCTTCAGAGAGAACAAGGGGCTCTAAAATTCAAACTCTCCACAGACCTGTTGAAACATCTATTATGTACTTAACAATTAACGCACTTAATTATTAATGGAAAATACCAAAATACTGATAATAAACCAATTGTGGTTGTTGTTTTTTTTTTGTTTTTGCTAACAGAAATCATGTTTCTCAAATATCCAAGTTATTACATACGAGTATCTTCATTGTTACTTTTGTGGTCAAGAACTGTGCTACATTTTTCATGAACAGATGGAGTTACCCAGTGAATGCTTTATAGATAACAAACAGCAGCAATACCTAAATGGAAAGCAAGGTCAGGTGTTCAAACATATCCCAACACAACCTAACAATGTCAATCTCTAGAGCTGCTCCTTCCTAAAGCAAGGGACTCAGATTATCTTGCAACAGCTAAGCGCCACAATCGGCTACAGAATAACCTCCACTTGGAAATGGTAATCTTGGTTGCATGCAGCTCATGAGGCAGAGGCCATTACCTTAGTTCATCATTTCAGAATAAAGCACGTAATTTGCTGAAAAACAATTTTTAGATATTTTCTGCACGTTCTGAAGAAATCAGAAGCATAAAACAACACAACACAAATTAACAAAAATTTTATTGCTCCTGCTTTAGGAAATCATTGAAGATATTTGTCTATGCAAAGTAAATATATGGATTTGTAAAATTCTTCAGCTCTAGAAAGGCATTAACTTTCTTGTCAAAACAGCACTAAATTTCATTAACTATAAAAGTAAATATAGATTAAAGTAGCAGGTGTATCAGGGATAAACTTGCTAGTTTTTCAAGGAACACTCCTGCTGACAGCAGTACATGATTCTCTTTGAAATAACTGAAAGGCTTTGTTACAATAAATAACAAGTAATGGACAATAAATAGCAAAATGTCAGTTTGTAAAGACAGACTCAAATGAGCCTGCCTTTGCTAATGTCTTCAAAATGCTTACTAGAAAAATTTTAAACACACAAGTAAGCTATATAAGGAAGGGCACAGATCAGCTAACATTTTGTCTACTTTAACAGAAACTAATTTAGACAGCAGTTGTACTATTAACAGCACCAAAGAAGTTTGTTGGGTGTTACAGATTACTATCCATACTTGATAAAATATTGTAGACCCCATGAAGGAGTGGACAGATAGATAAACAGAGTCTGAAATATTTTACACTACTAGCAGTGAAATATGCCTGTGTAAAAAATGAGCCAGTTATATACAAAATATTGTTTGAGTATTAGCTTAAAAAATAAAAAGAAATATTGCAACAGGGATGTTTATCAACAGCTTGTCCAAAGGAGAAAGAATGGGTTCCCTCTGTCTTTTGGTGCAATATTATTAAGCCTTACTACATCGTACGAAAATAAGAAACAGCACCTAATTTAAAGAGAATAGAGTTTCTGTATAATAATAAAGAATAAAATATTAAGAGTCAGCGACAGCTGAAAATGATGTGTGGACATGCACTGGAAAATCGAATTTATTTTCAAACGCCCAACTTCAAAACCTTTTCTGAAATGCTCTTGCACCAGCTACACAAACATGACATTTTTTATCTCTATTCACTTGACCTTGCACTAGTTTAGAAGTGGAAATATTCTGACTGAATTCTGACCCTACAGTCAACTGAAAACTCCCAGAAACTTTAAAATAGTTGGAATTTGAGATTGTTTCTCCAGACTCAGACACTTCTCTACTATGTTTATTCTTTAAAAGCAATCACAGAATTTTACTGTAATTCTTAAACTGCATATGAATATTACTCAACCAAGAGATGAAATTCTTTTCCCTCTCATTAAAGACAATGAAATATTCTTTGCAAATACTGTTTATGTGTAACAAGTTTTTCAGAGCCATAATGTGGGAGTATATAATCTCATAGCTATTTGGACCATAAGAATTCAGAATGTATTCAGGTTATTATAAAATGCAAACCATTTTTTTCCAGTGAGAATCTAAGGAACTTAATGTATCAGACAAAAGTACTCACAGTAAACAACATGTTCCATCTAAAAATTGTTTTCTGACTGTAAAGACTCTAAAATGAACATACTGTCAATCTATCTTTCTGGACAGAATTTGTAGAGGTTTGAAGGAGTCAGTTCTGCTCTTATCTTTCAAGTGAAGTAGCAACTTCAGAAGTTACATCATAGAACAAAACAGTTCACAGTTCTCAATACTCTTTTGGTACAAATATACGTAAAAACACATTACCCTGACATTTAACTCAACTAATACAGGCAACCAGATGGGATAGAACTCATTTTAAGCAATTTAAAGATAAAGAACTATGACAACAAAGAGAGAAATGTTATTGTCGCCTAGATGCTTCCTAATGAATGTTATCCAAAGTTAGTCTATCTATTCACTTCAAACAGCCCATGTAATGGTGTTCATATCTGTACAGGTCTCTCAAGACTTACTATCTTGTTCTAAAAAAGAAGTCAATAATACTAAATACCAAAAGGAATTTTTTACTTTTCAATGCAGAGTTTACTTCATAAACAACGACTGACAAATGGGAAAGGTCAAAACTAAGAAGATTAAGATGATTTCTCAGAAGAAAATCTATTCTCTCACCATCAAGTTCTCTTTGTCAGTATAAAAATAAGACATTAAATGATAATTCAAAGGAAAATACTGATGTGAAGCATAAGAAAAATATGCCATCAGCAAAACATACAAATCACTGGCTTTATATTCCCTGACATTTTGCCTGACTTCTCTGATATAAATGAAGCTTTCCCTCCACAGGTGTCAGGAATTTCCTTCCTCTCTTTGCTCAAAGTGGCAGAGATGCCACGTGAATAGAATTTCCTCCTAGTTGAGCACAGTCTCTGCAACTAAAACATAACAGCCTCTAGTTGAGAACGATTTACTGAACGATGCTTAGTTTTTGGAAATTACACATAGAACATGAACAGCCACCAACCTTTATCAGATAAACTGAATGAAGAGTTACTAGCAATTTTAGGAAGTGCTCCATAACAATTAGAGCATCTTTATCAAGATTGAGAAGATAATGTTGAAAGGAAATAGAAGCTGGAATTTATACCAATTTTAATACATTCCTTTAAGAAGTGACCCCTCCTACAGAGTATGATACAAAGCACAGTAACAATTAAAGATGCTAGAACCTGAAATGGAAGTAGGGAAGTTTTACCTGCATTTTGGAAACATAACAAAAAGCAATGAATTGAGGAAAATCACCAGTCTTAAATTCACAATAGCAATTAAAATTACAGAGCATCAGCACTTAGGTTTTGTTGATACAGATGCTGGACTTTTCAACAAAAAAATAATATATGGAGTACTTTGTCCAGTTATGGTCCCCCAGTAACAAGAGACATGCTGAAGAGAGTCCAATAGAGAACTACTGAGAGGATGAAGGGACTTGGGACACCTTCTAGCTTCCACCATTCTGTGATTCTGTGGTATAAAAAATGATAAAAAGAACTAAAAACTCTTTTAATGTAAGAAAGCAGAATGAAGAGTGTACTAACCATGACTGAAGTAAGTCAGAATACAATAAATTTGTTTTATATTTATATTCATCACAGTTCATCTGATTTAGCAACAATCTAGTGTGGCAATAATAAATGATAGTTCTGAGCAGCACAGGCTAACAGTATTAAGAAATACATGTCATTATTATGAATTCAGCTAAACTCATCTTCCATGACAGGTAACAAACAGGAAATACATTGCAACAAAAGACATATCCTTCAGCTAAAAAAATGTATGCTGAGATTATCCACATAAACAAACCCGCATTTATTATTAAAATAACAAAACTTATATAGCCTGGAAATGCTTAGATTTTTCTTCAGGAAACAAGTACAGTACAAAGAGAACAATGAATATTTCCATTAGAATTTAATTATGATATAAATCACCTGAATGCATCTAAAATTGAACAGGATGGTATGAGAAAATACATATCCATGTATGCTACGATTTGCCTGATGTCCGATACAAGAGAAGGACAGTTTCGATAGCATTATTAATGGCTTGGCAGAGGGAAACATATGATATAGGCTACAAAATGAATAAAAACATATCTGTATGAATTATTCTGCCTATGAGGGAGATAGCTAGGCCAGAAGAAAACTGTAATATTACCACAGTTTGTCTTTCTCTTGGAAAGGTGAATTGTGAAGAATTTCTAGAAAGCCTGAAGAACCTCTGAAGTACAATTCAACTACCAGAGAATTCTGGAGATGTTTCAGTTGTGCCCCTAAGCCTCTTCTGCTCTCTCTCACCAGCCAGTCGTCAAACTTCACCATAGATTTCATTTTTGATTGGTACAGAGTATATCTAACATCGGTTTCTTTTCTGTCCATCTGACTGATTTTACTTCAGGGGAATGCTTTGTTCACCTTATCAAAGGACAGGACAATTCAAAAACATTCATTCACTTTAAAAAAGGAGTATTCTAGTTAACAAGTTTGCTCAGTCTAAAGGTCAGTGAATGCAAAAGAGGTCTCCTTGCAAATGAACTGAAGCCACCCTAGAGAGAAGAATGGGAATTTTTATCATCAGAATAATCTCCCAGTCTTCAGGTGGAGAAAGAGAGTTAAGGGAGAATTTGTTCTGAACACCACTGGGAAGTCTGAGAAAATTTATTGGAGTTTGGTGAGCCCTAGACCACCTCTCATAATTTTACTCTTCAAACAATTCAGGCTGCAGCAGGAATGAAATAGTTTCCTCCTAGAGGGTCTCATAAAGCATTTCTAAATGGCTTCCTGTGGATGGGATTATTTTTAACATGGAGGGCTCCTTTGAAGGACTTAACAAAACAAAAATGTTTCTGTGCTGCAGGGTCAAAATCAGAGCAAGTTTTCACTTCTCTGAAACTGGCCTTCACTCAATGTTTAAGCAATATACTGAATTAAAATAAATTTGTAGTTTGTTTGGAGAATGCTTCAGATTCATACCAAACTCAGGACACAGAAGTCAACACAAGAACACAGTGGAAAAGAAATACACTGTGAAGTGTTCTACTAAGGAAACTAGAGCATCACAGATCATCAAAAATAAACAGGTCAATGGACAAGTGGTAAATGGATTAATGATCATCACTTTCACTGGCTGTTGCTAATCTCTAAGTGATATCTAACCTCAGTCTTCTAAAAAACAACAACAACAACATCAACAAAAAAAAAGCCACCAAGAAAGAAAGAGTTCAGAGAAAGAAAAGATCTTGAGAAGACCTCTTGCTACTCAACTTCGTTTGGGTCCTTTCTTCCATGTACTGAATTTCCCTTATCGTTCTTTTTACTCCAACATGGATGTCATGCTGTAACTTTGAAGGTGCAGTATGGTAAGGCTGAACTCATCTCCATTTCAGTGTAAACCTTTTTTTTCTAGACTTCAAATATTTTAAGGTTTTAGATTATCTGACAATCATTTAGGCTTTTTTTTTTTTAAGAAATTAAGAAACAACAATTATCAAAGTTTCATTCTTCAGTGATAACTGTTTAACATATTTGACTTACAGTATTTTTCCTTTAGTTTGATCCTTGCTTAACATGCAAACCTGTACCCTGAATACAATCAATTCTCCTTCAAGCAATCTGAATACTGCAATAATCAGCAGTTCTGATGACTTGTTAAAAAATCAGTCTTCCACAATCATTATTTATTCATCTCTATAGTTGCTTATATCACAATGTTTCCTTATAGTCATTGTCGATTAACAACAAACTGAATCGTAGAATCACAAGGTTAGAAAGGACCTACAAGATCATCTAGTCCAACTGTCCTCCCATTACCATTGCTACCACAAGCACCAAACCATATCTCGTAGCCCCTCATCCAGACACCTCTTGAACACTGCCAGGGATGGCAACTCCACCACCTCCCTGGGCAGCCATTCCAGTGCCTGACCACTCTCTGAGACAAAAAGTTTTTCCTTATGTCTTATCTAAACCTCCTCTGGTACAACTTGTGGCCATCTCCTCGGGTAAGTAGATCATGCAAAGAATAATGAGATTTTTAGTGCATTAACAAAAATAATAACAAATGTTTCCAGTATCATCCAGTAACCAAATGCAAATGCAACAATGAAGCTTTCGTAAGCATGAATAACTAAGATGGCAAAGAAGGTAAGTGAATACTGCAACATTTCTGAAGATTTTATCTCAAGTAAAGAGTTATCCAAAATGTTTCCAGATCTGTTTTTAATATATTTCTAGCTGGATGTATCCTCTTCTATCTGTAAGTGATCCATTTGCAGTCCTGTCTTATGTAGTAGCAGTCAAAATGAAAGAGATTTACTGGTTTCTTTTATTATTATTATTATTATTATTATTATTATTTGTCCTGTATTCTGGTTATGCTCTGCAGAAAAGGACAATATTTTGTAGAACATTGTTCTATGAAAGCAGTCTGGTAAAACAACATCTAGTTCTCACAGAATCAGAACAGCTGTCAATTTCTTGCTTAAAAAAAAAAAGTCTTATTTCTCTTAATTGATCTCTGTGATCTTTGTATTTACACCACACATTCTCCTTCTTCAGAATAGTAAATATAACATCTATAGAGTAACATCTAAGAGCAAGTAACATCTATTGATTACAGATGTTAAAAATAAAGCATATGGAATGAAGAAGCACTATTAGAATATCTAAAAATGTTTTTTAAATTATCAAGAAGCCACACAAATCACTCACTTAACAGAAGTCAGCAAAAAAGTTTACTACTGAAGTAATACATCAGGCAGATGTAGCAATATATGATAAGCCAGAAATCTTCTGTAACTCTAAACATCAATACAAAAGCTACTTGAAAAATTTTGGCAGAAAGTCTCAGAAATAATCAGAGATTACTACAAGAGAGGGAAACAAATGACTCCCTAAAAGAGCAAATATCTCAACATACCACAGCTTCCAAAAACAGTCTTCCATGTAGTTTCATGAGCTACAAGACTTCTGATTATTAGCTAGATGGAATTTTCTTTCCCTTTCCAACTAGCATTTCAAAAAGCATTTTTCATCACTAAACTATTTTCTTCACGTTGATATCTTCTGAAATCAAAAGAAGCCTAAATGTAATAAGTGCTCTACTGCCTCCTACATCGTTTCTATGATCACTTTGATTATTAAAATTTAAGTTTAAAAAGTATACAATGTCACAACAACATGTACCGAAAAGATGAAACAAAGTACAGTAACCTCTTCTGAAGGATTAATCTTCACAGAAAATAATAGGCTGCACACAAGGATGATTTTTATTAAACATTAGACTATTTCTTTTGCTGTCACACCAAGAGGATCTGAGCCCTGCTCAACTTTCCAAATCGACCAAAATTTAGCCACCTTTAAGATGATTGATTGAGAGGGAAGAGCAGAAGAGTTCTCCAATTAAAAATTACTGTCAAAGTCTTCCTTCTAACTACTACTAATAGCAGCTATCTGAAGCCTTTCTGGAAGACAGGCAATCTGGATATTAAGAAATCATGCCTACAAAGTAAAATAATAATAATAATAAAAAAATTGACATGAAGGCGGATACATACCTATTTTCTCATCACAGCCAACTATTACTGAGTCAGCAGCTACTATTAACTCAGTTCAGTTTTATCAGGATATCAGACAGCTATGAAAAGCAGATACGTATGTAGACATACCTATAGATTTTGAAATACAGATAGAACTGATACATTACGCAACAGAAGCAAACTCATATTTCGGAGAGCCCAGCTGATGAATTTGACTATCAGACGACTACTTTTCCCACAGTAATTTATCTTAGATTGATGCAGGGGTAACTAGGCATTTTTAAGCTCACAACAACTTTTGTCTGATCCAAATATTGAGAAATAAAATTAACAATGCATGTGTTACTTCCAGGAGGAACAACTTGCAAGTTAAAACAAATAACTTTGAATACCATAGTGTGACACCTACCAGAACAGTATGAAGCTCACTGTAATTGAACTTCCAAGAAACCTCCATATAGCTTCTCAGGGATCCTGCTTCACACAGGAACCATGAAGATTATTGTGATGTTGTAAGCAGCTATAATACATACAACGTACAACTCCTTCAGCATCCTTAAAAACTACCCATGAACTACCTAGTCCATTCCTAACAATCATAGAAAAAAAAAATCATACAATTAGGTATTCCATCACATGACTAAAGCATTTTTCACCACGTCAGAAATTCTTTAATAAAAAATCTAAAATATATTTCAACCTGTTATCTTCCTCACTGCACAGCACCTGGTATTGTCTGACAGATCTGTGATGTCTGCAACAGACTACAATAACACAAATACCCATATTTCATCCATCTAATTTTCTCTTTAAATTTACAGCTCCATAGAAAACATTCAACCAATTCTTCCAACTCAGACAGTCCTATTTTTATTCTCTAAATGGGGTCATGAATAAATACTTATCATTGTGTTGAAATCACATTAGACTGACATGCATTTACAACAAAAATTGAAGTCACTTACTTTTTGTCTGTCAACTACAGATGGCATGACTGAAGATTTCTTCTATTTTAATACCAGACCATGATCAATTAAAGTGGCTGCATACTATTGACACATATAGACAGCATCTTGGTTTTTACTCTCAGAAAGTCTGAAGTCCTTTAATACCATTAGCCAAAAGTGAAGGCAAAGAAAGGAAGCGTTGTATAATAACGGTTGGTTTACAAAATGCTGGCTTCCAAATGAAGTGGAAAAACAACAAATGGTAATTCTGCCAAAACCCCATTTGATTCCTGTATCTTACTTTTAGATTCATTTCTTGGCTCAGAACAAGTTTAGAGAAAGAATATGCAGAAGCTGTTCAGGCCTAACTTCTCAGTTCCTTGTTATTCACTACCCTCTATTAAAAAAAACCTAAAAATACTCATAAGACATTATCTTACACCTGAAGCTCTTAAGTTTAACTCAAAAAATATTCAATTCATCCTATCTTCTCTAAGTCTGTGTTTTCTCCTTCTGGGTAAAGTTTTTTCTGTGGAATAGCAGCACACATTACCGTCCAGAGATATATTCTGCTTCTTGCCAGTAAAACTCAAAATCACAGCAGTCTGGGAAGAGAGCAGTGGTAACTGACAGGGGAACGAAGTTTAGTTTAACCTCACCATTATGCTGTATTAACTGTTAAGAAAATCAAATATTTTATACACTGCATGACTACTGTCCAAGTTTTAAATGCTAAAGGTTTAACATTATGTGGTTCAGTTCTACCAGAGAATGTAAGATTTTGATGAAAATCCTTTGCAGACCTGCATTAAACCAGGGTTGGTAGAAATAGCACAGTGGACAAGTTGAAAGACTGCTGATGATTGGAAATCAAGAAAAGAATCTAGACACTTCAAAACATGAGTAGGCCAGCTGTTCTAAAATTAGTCTCCTTGTTATGAGTATTATACTAAATAGGAATAGATTGTCACCACGTGTCAGCTTTAGCTGACATCTGCTATAAGAAAAAACCAATACCTCCCAAGTAGATAGCATAGGCATTTGTTCATTATGTACTTTGTAAAGGGTGGTCCCTATAGCACACCACCATAAATAAATATGCAAATCATTATATAACTATTCCAAAACATCTATGACTTCAATGAGGTTTCAAATAACCCAAGAGGCTTCACTTCTTTTCAGTAACTCAATAGACACACCTGTCAAATGCGTAACATTAGCACATAAGAGGTATTGGAAGTTACACCAATTCGTCCGAACTGAAATTGAAACAGTTATGAAAGTTTCAAAGCTTTATTCAAATCATTCTTGTAGCTTGGTTTTGCACATGAAAAACATGTCAGATAACAAAAAGCATCTGGCAACAAACTGCCCGTTCTTCATCCTGGAACTGTACCCATCACACAGCAAATGCTGGCTGGCACCACTGCATGCAGGACTACTCCATAAGGCAGTGAAGAAAGCACCTCTGTAAGCGGGTGCTGACGCCTCTTTCACTGACACGTCCCCGATGAGCTTCTTGTGCAACACATTTATCACAGACATTCTCCCACATCTGGCCAGTTCTAGCTGCAAACATTTATTTCAGTGCTACTCACCAGATCATTTTAATTGTTTTAGCAGGGGAGAAAAGCGCCTTGCTGCCAAACTGATACAGTCACTTAAATAAAAGTCTTGCAACTTTCTACAAGCAACAGTATCTGAATCTACCAAAGAGAAAGGAGTTGCTGCATCTACAGTCATACTAAGTATGCCTGGGCAGTATTTCTTCAGTGCCTTGTTATATCACTCCTAAAGGCAACCAGCGGAGAGTAACCAAGCAGAGGAAGCCCTCGCATTCACAGGACACCATTGGGCACGACATCCCACTTACTCCAAATGCATTTTGTGAAGCTTCACCCAGCCACACCAAAGTAGCCTCATTTACCACTATCCTTCTGTATCCAAGCTGCAGTAACAACAATGGGTTATTTAGCTTGTGATATTTAGAAGCACGATGGAGGGGAAAGAATACCGTAAGACATCACTAGTTAGAAGATGTAAATTCAAACAAAGGAAAAAATATTAGCTTTGAGCTGAGTGAAGATATGGGGTTAGCCTCCATTCTGATGTTAATTAAGCTGAACTGGCAAAAGTCAACCGACTAAATAACTACAAAAGATTTTCTCATCCTTTTTTTCGTCCTCACCTCAGCCTTCTCTCTCTTAAGGGAAGAGAACAGTACAAATCTGAAAAAAGAAAACAATGAAAAAGTGCCAGCAAAACATTTCAGAAAATTTCCTGATGAGTTACTTTTGTCTTCCAGTGTTTTGCAGAACAACACTATGTAATGTGACGGTACACGTTTATGAAATGAAAAATTATTTTCCACATTTCCATTCCATTTCTTCAGGGGGAGTTTTGACCTGCCTGAAAGTAGGAAAAGGTACTATTATCTTTTTCATGCAGCTGCTGAATATGGTTAGCAGTGGGCTGGAACAGAGATCATACTGAATTAACGATGGTTTGGTTTGCTCCACCAGCAATATTTCAATTATAAAACTATCTGCACCTTCAATTACTTGAACAATCAGCCAAGTGACTTTATGGTGCTCTTGGTACTATGCAGGTGCACTTGCAGGTGTTAGTTTTCCAGTATTTAAGAGTTCCTTTGTAATATCCTAACTTGTGCTATTTTATCCATCTAGTACCCCCAAACACAATACTGCATACAAACATAAATATACATCAAAGATGTCTATATGTCAGATATATGTCAAAACCATGATAGCAATGATGCTCAACTATTAGGAAATAGGAAAGACAGGCCTAGGTCAGTGAGGTAGCTTTACTATAATTAATCCTATAATCTCTCTAGGCTTAAGTTTCACATACAGACATACTAGATAAAAGAATGTGCTAAAGCCCATGTTAGTTTTTCCATACAACTCCTCATGTCAGATCCCACACTGCATAAACAAGGTTTTGGAGCCTTAAGAAAGAAGGCACTTTCTGGATCCCAAAGTGCTAGCAATTTGCTTGCTTGCAGCACAGAGGTGTCATCCTGAACTTGAGAAGCATTTATTTAAATTGCAGCAAACTAAGAAACGTGCTTAGACTGCAGTCAGCAAAAAATTATAAGTGCACAGTTTTGCTGTCACTATGGGGATTTACTTATTTATTTTTTGAGCTATAATCTCAGATTTTTTGTGTGTACAATTACTGCTAAAATTTCCTGCCTATTTGCTAGGTGCTGCTGAATGAAAATCTCTAGTAATGCTACATTAATTGGGTTCTGAAAGCAAACAAACCACACCTAGCACAATGAAGCCACTCAAAATGGCTATGACAGAAAGTATTAGAGGAAAGCACAGCAACGTGTAAGAGAGGGAAGTTAAGTAGTAAATTACTGATGCTACAAAAGCAGTTCCCCTCCCCAGATTCTCAAGCCATGTAAACACAATTGATTTCAGCTAGACTCTGCAGGCAGGCATGCTGTCGTAGTAGCAAATTCCAAAACACCAAACTATTGTGCATACAGCAGCACTGGTTGTTTCACAAGCATATAATAAAACTAACATCTCATTTGCTCAATATTATGTTGAGCTGAAATGCGTTGTGCTAGCTGTCATTCAAGATATGAAAGGATTATTTTTAATCATGATTGCACAAGAGATTTAAATATGCTAATCCTCCTTTTTGAGTAGTGGACCTTCAAAAATTGAATCTGGACACCATTTAAAATGATATTTTTGTTAGATGAGAGAAAGTGGCTTTACTAGAACGTGCTCTGTAGGGAGGAAAGACTGGTAGTTTGAAATTGTCTGAAATGTCAGAAATGTGGAGTCCTCTGCAACATAAGCTTGAAAAGAAAAACAATCCTGATGATAATCTGGATGGGAAACTAGACGCGTGGATTCTGACAAAAGAGGTGTCACGGAGGAAATATGTTTTCCTCTTAACTAAGTCTGCTTTCTAGAAAGTGCATGTTCTGTCATGCAATTTGGTGTTTACCACTTGCATATTCCATTACTCTTCTAAATTTGCTTTTTTTTTAGCTTATAATTTTCCTTTTGGAATTGAGACACACTGTGTCTTATATGGTTCAGTCTGGCATTTGAAAGAGTCTGAAGATACATAAATTGAAAGCAAGCTATTGTAGTATCTTCTCTGGTAACCAGTAACACCTGATTATCAGCCCATAACATCACCCCTTCCCTCTCAATAAATTTAATTGATAAGATTCCTGCATTTTCATTTCAGGTTGTTTTCCTCCTCCAAGTTAAAATTACAAGCAGTATCAGCAGAAGATAAAACAAAATCTATGTATATAATATGCAAGTCCACACTCTCAAACTTGGGGGCCTAAAATATCTTGATTGCCAGCTGACATTATCACATCTTAGGTATGTGCAGCGCCAATTGAAAGCTAGGGAGAAAAAAAAAAAATCAGACCATATTATTTGGTGCCTAAATACAAATGTAGTTGTTTTGTTTTATCCTTCCAGGTTTCAAGAGGCACGTCATGGATTCAAACACCTTCTGAACTCTGTGCTGGAGATATGGAAAACCTGCTGAAACCATTACTTACTATTCTCACTGTTCAATATCCAGTGTTTCCCAAAGATTTACCTCGCTGTTGCACTAACAGATTTTTTCATATAGACAATATCGCAATATATCAGATAGAGCACTGTAATTGGTAATGATAAAATGCTTGGGGTTTACAGCAATCACTAAGATTATGTCAGAAACAAAATAATTTGATCAAGCACACATGTAAACATACACATATCCTGAAATTAAAAGATGGGGCTGCAAACTTTCCTTTTTTCCTAGCTTCAGTCTGCCCTTAAGGAAAACAAAACAAACCCGAAAACAAAACAAAACCAGAATCCTTAATCCTCTTAATGAAAAATAATAGCAATAGAATAATAATAATAGAGAAATGGAAAAATAATAATAATAGAAAAATAATAATAATAGAAACACTATCCTGTATCTGAGTTTTGACTTTTAAAACAATAGACAAACAAGGGCTGAGGACATCTTGTAAGAAAACATAATGATTTACAATAAGACATTTTAGAACATTTGTTGCATATGCATGGTGAAAATTGTCACAGAATGTTCCACTTTTTGTTAACTTCAATGCAGTTGGCTGCTTCAGAGGAGTAAAATATCACAAAGTAGAGGACAGTGAGGACAAACTTAGATAAAAGGCAGGAAGGACACAAATATACAGAATCACAAGGCTGACTAAAAACACATTTCTGTCACAGCATGTACTAACTCGTATTCCAAATAGTTCCCTATATTCACTGTAGAAGAACTGGTTCAATTAGAATGACACATTACAAAAGAGCAAAATGCCAAGAGCTTTTTGATGCATATTTATTGTTCTTTCACTTTTGCAGTAAAATATCAATATCAAATATGGTTTCACAGAGATGTCACCAAGATCACAGATGGGCTCAGCTGTGGCACGCAGGGGGTTGTGGAGGAGCCAGCCGGAACGAGCTGTGTCTGGTACAGGACAGCCCTTGACCTCATTTCACCAGGACTGCCCTGTGTACCTGAGCCTTCTCCCCCAGATCGCCTTGCCAATTTCACCCAATACACGTAGTACAGATTTTCATTTTAAGAATGTAAAATCCCATTCTCTGAGTATTCCAAATGATTGCTCAAACAATTAGCATCATTTATTTTACTCAGTTTCTGCTGAACAATTATCTTAATAAACGTTACTTGCCTAATTAGTGTAGCACCTCACCATATTCACTGCCTTTTCCAGGCATCATAGCATTTTTAAAGCTGAACTACTACATGATTTTCCCCTTCATTATAAAGTGAAATTATTCTTCTAATGACTTAGTCTGTGTGGGACTGTTCTCCTGACTGACCTGGTAAGCTTACATCTCACAACCTCAATTCTGCATCAGGGGTTTGCTCTTGACCTTTTATCCCACTCTGAATTCTGTGAATGCTTTTAAAGTACATCACAAAAAAACAATCCTTGATACTTTACAACATTAAAAAGATAGCCATTAAACATACTGAATATTGTCTTTTACTAGAAATGAGTGCACATAATGAATACTTGTGAACAGAATCACAAGAATGCTTTGGGTTGGAAGGAACCTCTAAAGACCACCTATACCCGAACCCTGTCTCCAACACCTGTCACTAGATCAGTTTTCTCAAGGTCCCATTCTAACCGCGAAGCATGGGAACAAGAATCCACTGATTCCTTATCACCCTTGTCCTCTACTCAGTCAGACCCTATTAGAGATGTTTGAGGAGTGCTCACAGTAATTACCCAGCCTGAATGTGAAGTTCACAATTCAGAATTCTAGCTACGCCATGCATTTCCCCATACGTAATAATTACTCTTTCTACCTAGTCTCTGTATTGTTGCTCACATGACCAGATGTTTACAGTGATTTGAAGCACTGACTACCACCAAATAATAATTTTTAATTATACCATTTGCCTTTCCGTTATAATTTCTACCTAATAGATCTCTAGGACTACAAGTTAATAGTTAATAGTCTAAGATTACATTTCAGAGATGTTATACTATAACATTTTGAAGCTCATAGTATTTTCCATGATGCTGATGGAATTCTTCCCAAAATAATTTCTATTCCATAGCTATACTGATAGGAATCTCCTACTATAAGGCACCTTATGTCAGGGACAGGGCTCTTAATGCTCATCACAATGACACATTTCTATTTACATATTAGGACAGACAAATATGTTCTATCCATATTTTTGTTTACTGAATCACTTTCTGTGTGGAAACTTTGTTTTGAAATGACTCTTAAATATAGAAATGAAGAAACCTAATGTGTCTCTGCCATACACAGGTAGAAGAAAGGAACTGCAACATTCAGAAAATCAAAATAGATTAAAAAAAAATGGAGGTGGGGGAAGTCACCCAAGTTTTATGCCATTCTTCTAAACTTTGTTTTCAGGATACTTTTTACTTTGCAGGTCTCACCTCCCTTTCAAGCTTATTCACGTATGAATAATTTCCTGAGTTCCAGCCATAGAAGAGTTTCATTTCAAAAGCAGCAAAACAGAAGAAAGATTTCTTAAAATGGAGGGCACAAGACTTCGGAAATCAGCATCAGGAAGAGAGAACGATGCTAACAGATGCTCATGTGATTGTTTTAAGATTCATAGGACTGGGAGAGTCTTAAGAACAAGAGAATAAAATTACCAAACAAGGCTGCAAAATCTTTTGCATAAATTCTTTTGATTTTTCATATCAGTATTGTTTTCTGTTTATCAAACAGAGATCAAAGAAATCATTCCATTCATATGCAGTATTACTCTCTAACCCACCATCACGCTATTTCTGCGCATCCTAAAATAATCCATATGGAGCAGCACAGCATTTCATCCTCACTAAATAGAAGATTTGATCTAAATTATGGAAGGCACAAAATCTTCTCTGAATTATTACACAAACTCCATTTAAAAACGTTCTTAACTTTAAGAAGAGATCTCTCCAAGCTTTACCACGTTTTGAAGACGTTTTTTCTAGGAAAAAAGATTGAAGCAGTCCAATATTCTGAAGTCAAAGAAAAATTTGTTTTCTGACTAGAAAAATTTGAGAAACAGAAGGCAGAAGCATAGAAACACAAGTCTCATGCATTTTATTCACCTAGCACAAGACCGTTTATTTACTATCATTATTTAGTAAACTGATGGTTAACACAAAAAATAGCTCATCCACTAAATAATGCTTATATTATTAAGTACTTTTACTAAAAGGGAGAATGGTGTTAGAGCAGTCCCCAGGATTGGAATAGTAACAGTTACTTTGGCAATATCTGAACTGCAGATGGTATCAAAGGCGTGCCAGTAACTTAAGCAGGAGCTTCCAATAAAATTTCTTGTAGTGCACATTAAACTCTGTGAATCAACGTGATATGGGCAACCCTGGGTATCTGGCACTTTCAAACTACATGTTGTCTGTTTAACCACCTCATAGGCCATCACATCCTTCAGGCAAAAGTCTGTGCTCCAGACTTATTTGTATTTGTCCCAGGCTTACGTTACCTCTAACCAAATTTATTCAGTGAAGAAAATCATCACGAGAAAAGACAAATTACTTCCACCTGATCTGCCTTCCAGTGACAGAACTGAAAAAAAAGCTTCTCCAAGCATACCTCTGAGTTCTTTCCAGCACATTATTGCATTCAGTGACCAAAACAGAAATGATTATAGGAACCTGATAGCCTATTCCTGCTTGTGAATAGCGGTCAGAGATTTAAAATCACAGATAAGCCATTTTAAGGGTTCTAGTGGTAAACTAATAATGTGCGTATAAGGATATCATCATTTTCTATATAATCAAGCTTCTTTTTCTCACAGTACAGGCTAGAATGCATGCAGTCAGTAAGACAATTTACTGACAGCAAACCAATGCGTAAGTGTTTAGACGCTGAAGTGACATCTTCATGCTGCTATATCCGTTTTAATTAGCTTTTCTTTTCATGTAGGGCAAATAAAACATTAAAGAGACAGCCACATAGATAAACAAAAAACTATTTTTCAAATAGCTCTGCAAAATGAGCAAGAATAAAGCTTGAAGACCGTTACATTTACCTCCATATCTCCCAGGACACTTCTAAGAAGACTAGGTCAGGTACACTGAGACACCAAGAAAATGTGCAATTGCTTTCCCACAGAGCTGTCAAGGCATTCATGCTGTGAATAGCTAACACCCTTCTTTGACATCCAGGCAAATATTTCTATTTTCTGCCATACTAGTCCTAAAGTATCTCAGCATTGCATCAGTCAATTTAGTGCCAATTCAAGTCAGACTTGAGATGTCTGAGCAAGTAACTGGACTAAATATTCTTGATAAAACCTTGTCACAAACTCATAGACTTCTGCTGAATACATTTCCAAGTAGTTAGATAGTAAAAAAGACTGTGAAGTTGAACAGGTAGCAGACAGGCAGAACACACAGCCACTAAACTGCCAGAAGGGAGATTAAAGTAGTGCTTACTAGTCAAATAGGTTATATCTCCTTATTGTTAGCAGAGTGGTTAAAGAAAACAAAAACACCACAACAAAACCAACCAAATAACGACAACAACAAAAACACCAACCTGTTAAACATTTAAAAACACTAAAAAATTCTGAAAAAATCAGTTTGTCTGGCTCCCCCCCAATTCTAAAGAACATTTATTTAGATAAACATTTGAGGTAAAAGTCTATCCAGGCAGAACTGAGATACAACTTAAATAAAATATCTTAATTCAAGTGGTAATTGTGCTGAGATGTAAACGCTGTTCTTAAGTCTTTTAAAATGTAAATCTCTTATTACATTGGACAACTGAACTTGCACTTACTGACCATATGTTTCCATTACCAATACCATGAAAGGGTAAGAGAAAATGAAGGGAAAAATACTTCTTTCAGTAGGAACAAGTGCCATGGAACTTGCTGAGATACCACTGGAGAAGTAATTCACAGCTTTTTTTTTCATAGAATAACAACAAGCAGACAAATAATATACTATGTGAATACATCAATAAAAATAGAAACAAATAAATTACTTAAAGTGCAGCCTTTGTGCCAAGAGTTCACAGTAAAGCACTTCTGAGCCATGCTGCACTACACACTGCTCCCTTATCAAAGGTTTCCATTCAGGTAAGATTTCATTTAGAGTTTTAATTCCCATACTTAAAATCTGCACAGAATTAAAATGTCCATTAACTGAATATGCCTCAAACAGTACTTACCAATACTGGCATAGCCAGGTGTCGATGGATCTCCTCCACTATTCAAGGAAACCATAAAAGCTTTATCAGCAAGATCTGTGGTCTTTGGTAAATCACAAGGATCAACATAAAGAAGAACACCACCAAACCCTGCGTCTTCTAACAAAGAAAGCTGAGGAGAGAAAACAGGAGTAACTGTTAAGAGAAAATGTCAGAAAACTTTATTACTTTAATTATTGTTGGGATAGGGGCTCTATAATGCATCAGGCTCTCACTCTAGTATCAACACAGATTAAAGACAGGTGCCATTGCAAAATGCATGTCATATAAATAAAGCAGCTATCCTTCGGAAAGACAAAATCAAAAGCCTGCAAGACTGATTCATCATCAAGTGTCCCAATTCATGTAAAAAATATTTTCAAAGGCTAATGACATCAAGAATTCTTACTTATGAATGACGTAACATGTTGAGGAAGCAGCACTAATGATCACATTTGAGATTTGCAGCTATTAGATGTGACACCATTGAATAAGTTTGGCGAGCTGGAGATTATATTCAGATGAGGCATGACTAGGCAAGATATACAAAGAAATGTGAGTGGAGTCAACTTTCTCTCTACTCTCTGGGCACTTGCTTAGACTTAGAATCCTTATATATTTTTATGTGTTATAAATATGATCTTGAAAATGCCTTGGTGTTGAAACTAATCTCCCTAACGACTACTGAGCAGCTTTTCTTAATTTCCCATACTATTAGCAGTACGACATTTCCAGTTAGTTTACCTCTTCAAGGACATGTCTCTTCAAGGACATGTCTCTTCAAGGACACTGACGTCAGACTTGCATAGGATTTTGAGATACAGTTACACTCCAGTAAGGAGAGAAAATAAGGAGTTTACTGTTCATTAAAAAAATAAAGTAGTCTAGCATACCCAAGCCTTGGAGCCTGCCTCCTGTCAGACAGCGAGCATTTATTCTGTTTCATTAAAACATCTCAGCATGAGTGGTAATGGTAATTAACCTTTCAAAAAATCTATAGATCTGGGGTAGCAAATCAGGCAAACCTCCCCAGAGTCAAAGATGAAAGCATCTAAGCACCCACCAAAGCTTAAAGCAGCCTATAAAGATCAGTTTTGACTGAAAAAAATTCAAGCTTTCCCTTTAACAGAGAACTGAAAAATAAATTGATTTTCTTGTGAATTGGGTGAAACTGAATTGAGATGTGGAAATATCTCCACGATACAAAATGAATTTTCTGTGTAAAGCTCTGCATATTTCAAACTGACTGAAGATTACAACAATGGCACAGAACTACATTAATTCTTCAGACAGAAGTAATTCCAGCTTTTAAGGATTACCTTACTACTCACTATGCTCCACTGATGACTTTGCAAATGGCTACTGTTAGGTCTGAGAAATGATACAATAAGAGGAGGAAGATGCATCATAGATAAATGAACAGTCAGGACTGAAAACAACTGTTGCCTTTTCCTTTTATACATCCATATCCAATATTCTTTCATTCATCTCTAGTCTTATATTGGCATGTAGGTAACAGAGATCAGGTCTGTACTACACTTTTGAGGCAAGCTTTACCCCTGGGCTTTGGCCACAAAGGTACTGGCAGATAGGTTAAAAAACCAAGAAGTTGGACATGACTCTGTTGGATAAAGATGCAAGAAGCAGGGTGCCACTACTCCACGTGGCTGACATGAATGTGTTCTCCTACCTCAAGCTAGCACACGCCCGAGTAAATCAGTGGGTTACCAAAATGACCTGAATGCAGGAACAAATCTACCAAGGAGAGCCGTTCCATAAAGAACTTCAGTGTGATGCATTGAGAACTCATTAAGTACAACATCTTTCAAGTGCACTTCAAAGCTTATATACACATTGATGAGTTTTTTAGCATGTGATAAATCAAACTAGCAACAGAGAAAAATGAACCAGATCTCTTGATTTTACAATAGGTTCCTTCTGCTACATTTCACAGTATGGTTCACAACAGTCCACTGACATTTTCTTATTAAATCTAATTCTGCTTTCAACTATATTAATAGTTATTGTATTATAAGCCTACAGGTTTTCAATCATTACAAAATGGTTAAAAAGTATCAGCAATTAAAACAACATATATTTTTGCTAACTAGTATTTAGAGGTTCCTCTGTTATCTAGTTCTCATGTATTTTCATTACTCTTCCAGCAGAATTTAAAAGTCTATATTTCAAAAGACATTTAGCAGACCATGCTAAAAAATATGGCTCTAGCCTTTAAAACACATTCACGTACATGTATTTTATACTATTGGAAGAGTGTTCATCGACTGTATCCTCACTAACGTACATAGATACTTATATTAATAGACAGTATTAGGCTCTACATTAAAACTAGTCACATATTTTTGAAGGCCTTTCTACTGTATCCTCACAAGGTCTCTGAAAGAGGCTCCCGTGTAAGTCAGAACTGAAGCAATTATAACCATACACTGGAAGACTGCCACTCGTGTTGGTACTCTGAAGATTATATACCCAAACCCTAAATTTATTTACGTAAAAATTTGAAAGTTTCAGGTTTCCTCTATCTAAAGCTAAATTCAAAAATTGCACTATTTATTACAAGTCCATTTAGTGTTAACACAATAAAATCTGGATGTAACACATTCATAAAAACCTAAATGATACTCCTGCTTATGTATTAATTACAGGCATAAAAGCATCATCCCCTTTTCACTATTATTCAAGGTAGTCAGCAAAAACACTCACAGGAAGTGGATTTATATTCAAAGGCACAGTATGTGAGTATGCGTGCAAACCAAAAATAAAGTAGAACAAATAATTAGTACTACAATACAGTACACTTTATATAATCTTATTTCTAAGAGAGAAAACAACAAAAAATGTGAAAAATAACATACATGCACTTGTTATGCATTACAGAAGATAAAGATTTCTAGCAGAAGAGATTTCTACATGAAAATTAACAGGTAGGGAATGAGAAAATGTGCAAAACATGGGAGGCAAAACAGTCTAGAGGAATTTTGAGAAAACAAAGTCACATTTCATACTGTGAAATAAAATTCTGACAGATCAACATGTTTATCTTTGGCATATGTTAGAAGCATAGATCTCTATTTTAGAGTATGCTCATCATCACCTTTATATTTGGAGTACAGTGTTTATAATTGGAATAAGACAATTGTATCATATTCACATAACTCAGAGTTGTTTCCAAGAATTGATAGCTCCTTCAATACGTGAAGGAGTAGAACATGCATCGAATGAAAAAGGAAGTTAGCATTTCTAGGCTTTCATCTGTGTAAGCACACAAAATAACCTAACACATAGGCTTCAGTTAATCCTGAAGTTGACCAAACTGCTCTCCATTTAAAATCACACACACTCATAAGTATTATGAATAGCAGGAGCTGCATCTCCAATTGCCATTATATTTCCATGCAATAATCAACATTAATTACAGAAATAACTAACCAGTTTTTAACTAGTGCATTTTTCAATTCATAGACCAATGTGCAAAATACATGGTTCATTAATCTGAGACACAGCTTTACTAGCTGGACAGGCTACAAGTTATTAATTATTCTTTTCTACTGAAGTTCCAATTAAAATCATGAGGCTCTGAAAGGAAATCCCATCTCATTTTACTAATTGGCAGCATGTAAAATTACCAGGCAAGGGTAAAGGGCCATTTAAACTGTTGGAAGACCTCACTGACACAAAGCATTTCTATTTCTGAAACAGATTGCTTGAGAAGAAAAATACGACTTCACATACTGCAGATTTAATTACATGCCACTGTCCTCTCAATTACCTATGATAATACAGGCTACATGGGAGATACAACGGTACCAGAATCAAGACTCACAGCAGAAAAATAAAAAGATACACACCTCCATTTTTGTACAACTCTTCCAAATTCCATATTTCCAACAAGAATGGAAGCTAAGGTCCACTTTGGCTTCAGCTTTCTTTTTGAATATTACTCAATGTTTAATCATGCTTACATTTTCTATCAGAGAGGTCTAAGAAATAGCGAAAAGAATTTAGAGGCAAAATACCATTCAAAAGGGTTTCAGCTTTCACTGATCCATCCTCAAGGTACGGCATTAAGATAGTAAATGAGATGGAGGACATTACCAGTTTAATGGCTGACTCCACGGGGATGATGAAAAGAAATCTGTTATTCCAGTTCAGCTCAAACATTGCCCTTGTCTAAGAAATGACACTATTTTTATATAGAACTAACAGGACTGGGAAAAGAATTTAGCTGCAAAAAAACTGCAAAGAGCTTAAAATGCAAGCAACAGGATCTCATAAATGACAGGCTATTCCTATAAAGGTTTCTGAAGGTAGAAAATGTACTGCACTGGAATTAAACAAAGTGTTACTAAAATACATTGCCACATACATGAACAATACAAAACCATGATGCTTTGCATTGTGGCAAGACCTTAAAACTTTAATGTACTTGCTGTCAAAGGAATGATAATATGAATTGCCATTCTTTGTGGAAAGAATCTGACATCTAAGACACTTTTAGTCATCGCTTTCCAAATTGAAACCGTCATTCAACGTTCTTAGAATGTTATCATTTTTATATCTAAAAATGATTTGAGAGATATCTCTCACATAGCAGTTATCCATTACTGCACTTAGAGCTGACCCATTTCATCATCTGAGGCAAAACAGACACACAACCCAAAATACAACCACAAGAACATATTCTAACATATCCCATCTGTTCTAATGTTGTTGGCCTGAATCCCTGCTGGAAATTCTTCCTCATATCTACAGATGCCATTCACCAAAGAGTCATAAGCTTCCTCTGAGCTATGCTATATTCAAAAGCAGCAGACTGACAGCCTCACCCTTGAGCACCCACATTTTGCACAGAAGCCCGGACACACTGTATGAACATGAATAATATGCTACATGGGAGCAAATGAAAAGAAAAAGGAATCAAAAGAAAACCCAAGACTGGCAAGCAGCATTTGGAATCATAGTACGTGTGCAAAGAACAGCAGCTTCGATGACACTAAGATGGGACAACCTCCAACACCAACAAAAGGAATGAAGTGTTGAATAAAATATAGCTATTATAAGCAGGCAGATCTCAGTCCGGATTGAGAGTTTCCAAGCATTAATGCATAAATCCAAGTCACAGTTCTACTTGCTGTATGCTAGCCTTTAAGACAGATGTCAAAGATGAGGAAAAGCCTCTTGAAAATTTCCCCAACCTCCCTACAAGCTCTGAACCCAAAAGTAGTTTGCTTTGCAGTCCTTGCACAGCAACATTTCTAACATGGTCTTGAATGTGGTATTAAGCTTATAATGAACTGTCTGCGTTGTCCCATACTTTCTCCTTTTGCTGTCTGCTCATCTTCAATACAATTTTATCAAAGAAAAGTCGTTTGTTACACATCAGTTGCTTTCAAACAGGGATTTTTTCACAACAGGGTACTTGGACAATTAAACATAAGCCAGATATACTGCCCGTTCCCTGCACTAGACTTTAGGAACTTTTAATAGAAATTGAGTGCATATTTTATTGCCAGATCTTGCTTACCACTGCTAAGAAATTCACAACGTTCAATCTAATTAAAAATGAAATTGAACTACAATTCCCTAGAAATAAGGGCTGTTTGGACTCAGTAAGCTTTACTTAATTTATTCCAGAAACAAAATAATTGAATTGTTTACAGTCCAGAAAAATAAAGTTTCATTATTTGATGAGCGTATAATACCAAGACTTTTATATTGCTATTGTATTCCTACATCTTCAAGAAATACTACTCACTTTTAAATAACTGTGTAGAGGATCACTGTGTCTATAATAAGCATCATTAAATATTCAGTAAACATTAAAAAGAAACATTCTGGATAAATGTCCAGATGAGTGACCTCCAAAAAGCCATTTGCATTTCCTTGTTCGTACTGAAACAGTTGTTTCTGATGATGTTTATAGTTATTTTAGACTAGGGTTAGACTCTATTACAGAGAGAATTAAGCTGAAGATCCATCATACAAAACACAATTACACAAGTATATAATTACAATCTTGGTAAATCATCAGGAATAATTTGATTAGAGTCTAGGTTATATTTTACTCACTCTATAACTTTAAACCCAAAAAACACCAAACAGTCAATACAACCACAGCCCTGAGACAACTGTATGCAATTCCCTTTTGTTTTGTCCCGCTTTCTCTAGAGAACTGCCGTAATGCCAGCACAAGTCATTTGTAAATACTGTTTTCCCATCTACAGCACTTCACTTACAGAAAACCATAGCAACCAGTCTCCATCACTGACCTGCACTGCATACGAGGCACAAACACCAGAAACATTTTTCTCAGGTAGACTGTCCTCTGTCAGCAAGGGAAGCCCCCACATGTAAGGAGTAGTGGCAAGTCCAGTGAGAGTATGGAGTCCCTTTCTCTTAACCTTGGTAAAGGGATCCCCAAATTCTAGTGCTAGATCTGCTAACAGAAGTGACTGGTATGCTGAAAAATTGAAGAGTTAATACAAGATGTTCTACACTGCTAGACATAGTAAGCAGCAGAAGTCCGTGTACTGCATGCACCTAAAAGCCAGGAATGAGTACAGTTTTGTGCATTTGATTTAGCTTAGCTGTTTGCTACAAGTACTCCTGGGGATTCTGGGTGTCATAGCCATTATTTGCTCAGCCTCTACATTAATTCCACATGATTGCCCACATTTATGAGTGGTTCCCACAAACAATTCTACAAACAAAGTAAGCTTTGGGTATCTAACGGCTCCAGATCACCAGAGTTATTGATGTCTAAAAGGCAAGGAACAATTGGGAAAATTTGTAAAATCTGTAAATTTGTAAAATTGCCAAATAATAACTAGCAAGAATAATAAGTAGAGAGAAAGGGAAACTACTTGCATAACAACCCATCTGCTGCATCAAATACAATTCAAACTTGTAATCTTTGATTCTCTCAACTTGTATAAGAGATGCAGTCCATACCTGGGACATGCTTGGGTGCTTTGAGTACTTTTTACAGTACTGTAAGACAGCAAAGTTAAAATGCAAACAGTCCAACTCTGATCAACCATGTCCAAGATAAAAGCAGAATTTAGACTTCACTAGCACTGTTTGTGATGTTACATACAATCTATCAAGATATTAGCAGATGTTCTCACAATCCACATAACAATCAGCTGTACATTTTTAATTAAGGCACATTTGCTGCCTCAAGTAATTGCATTTTAGGGCATCTGTTAGGTTGTTAAAACACAACTGCCTTCATCAGAACTGTACAAAAAAAATCATCTTCAATTATTTTATTATTCTCACAATTATTGTCCTGAGAGATTCTATGAAAAGCCACATTTCTTCAAAAATATAGAACATGTCCTCAGCTCACGGGGTATATTTTCTGGGGTATTACAATGTGTCAGGGTTTCGTGTATTTAAAATGCCTTGGGTATGATAACACTCTCCGTAGATATTGTATAAGACAACTGTTATTTTTATTTTTTGTTGGTTTGATGTTATGATTTTAGATGGAACATATAATGATACAGAGCATGCTATATGTAAGCCTCAGGGATATCCATGTACCAGCTAGGAAAACTACAGATTATTAATTGGTGGATGAATATTTTAGTTTCATTTATAGAAAACAACAGCGTTTACTTGTTTAGCATCCCCTTAAGTAAATCAATACATGAAATGAACTTATTTATCTTCCTTATTAGAAAAACATTCACAAGCCAGAAATGACAAAATAAATGATCATAAAGAATGTGCCCCCGTTATGAAGTTATTTTGAAAATAATAAATATTAAAGAAATTATTTAAAACCTCAGCCATAAAAGTTCTTCAGAAATTGTCAGTACCGATCCCCACTCCTCAGCTCCCCTAGAAATCCTCAAATCCAAAATTTGGCTAGGTTCCTTTTTTTCCATGGTTGACATTCTTAAAATGGAAGATTTTCCACATTTTTCACAAACTGTGTTCTGTGCTACACAGAACATAACCTCAGCATATCTTTCCTATTGAACACCAGGGCCTATTGTAGAATATGCAGTGAAAGAAAATGCCACTTTACGTATAACTTGGGCAAAGCACAACTGCAGGAAATCTATACAAAAGATACAGCAGCTGTTGAAGTCAACATTTGCAGCTTTTTTTCTTCTTTTTCTTCTGAGGTCCTTTCTCACTACTATTCAGCACATCAGTAAATCAGGGCTTTGGCTCCTCCTGTGACCTACTAAATAGCCCATTTCACCAAAATGAAATAGTAGAAAGAGCTACACAAGGGAGGTCCAAGGTTGTAGTACTTGATGAAAACAGGAGTGGCAGCTGTATTAGTCTGGCAATCACAAAGCACTACAAAGTTGTCCATTTGCCAAGAGTTAAGAAAGAAAAAAATCACAACAAAAAAGCAATAACACTGGTATACAATTAGTTCCAAAACAGCCATCCAAAGTTATGGCCTTGTCTTGTCACAGAGAAGGAGAGAAAAATATCAAATGTAAAAAATATGCTCGAGTTATTGTCATAAAGATTTCTTATGCAGTGATTAAGAAAGGAAGACCCCAGTACCAAAAGCAGTTAGGAAAGATACGCTAGCAACAATATTGCTCCCCATCATTCCTCTCACCAGCTGGGTCACGGACAGCAGCCACAGTAAATTCATATGAGAGATTCACTAGGCCATTTTTATCTCTCTGACAATTTCTTGGGGAAGGTAAGGAAAGACTGAAAGAAAATATCTTTCAAAATCTTGTATGTTAAAAGCAAATACAGTTCTCTCTAATGGCCCCACTGAAAAGATTTAGCACCACTTACAGCTCACAGAACTACACTGAACTGACTTCTAAATGACATAAACATAGAACACCGTAGTTAGATGATGAATGAAAAAGAAATACAATGTAACCCATGATCAATCAATTTCTGTTACACCACTGCTTTCTCTTGAGACAGAACTTTCAAGAAAAGCCTTTAAAGCATACACTGCTTTATTCTCCAGGAAAAAAAAAAAGGAAAGAAAAAAACCCTCACAAACTAAACCACCAACTCCCCAACAAATAAAAGCTCAAGCAAAACACAATATTATGCTGCAAGGCCATGCAATGACCGGTGTGACACAGCAGTGAAGATGACATTTATACCCCTGAGTGTTCAGCGCAGCATTGGGATATACAGAAAAACACAGAACAGTTCTTCAGATAAGCAATTTCTCATGCAACATCTTAGCAAGTGAGACAAGGAGTAAACCAGCATAAATAGAATTTTCTGTATTTGTCTATTAATTGCTTTTCTCTGGTGATAGATCAGCAGTGAGGAGTAATCTTTGCGCTCACAACTCTTTAAGAAGGTGATAAGAAAGCCAATTCAGGGTTACAAACAGCAAGATTACTTTTGCATCACTACTTAATGGAAAATGTAAAAACATTCATTATATTAAGGATACCACTACTACTTGTTACATAAATCTTTTGTTCCCTTTTAAGTCTTCATGGAGTTGCACCAGCTTTACACCAATTTAACTTGCCTGTTATTTTTTTTTGCCAGCCTTAAACTGCCCTTTGAAACAGGGCGTCTAAAGATAATGATCTGCTCACGTGACATTCCATGAAGACACGGAGTTTAAAGGCAGCTCTGACAGTAAAAATCTTCCCGAGCACTGTTCAACTCTTTTCACCCCATGAGACAAACTTTGATTATTAGAAAATATCATAGACATTGAAGTCTGTCTTAGAAACACTTACATTCGTTTCAATTCACAATCACTGATGCTAAGTTCCAGGCTTATCATCTAAAATCTTCTCTCGATTAGAGCACACGCATTGGTTTAACTTCTGAGTATTCCTAATTTTTGCAATAACCTTTCCTTCAGAATTCATGTCAACAAGTTGGTGATGGACAAACACACTTTAAAACAAGGTGTTAAGTCAGCAGGTTCTTACTGCTTTCCAGAAAAGCAAACATGCAATAAATATTAGAACTGATTCTTTTACTCCAGCTGGAAAAGTAAGACTCGACTGAGTTCAAAATGAGGGTAAAAGATCATCAGAAAAAGCTGTGGTCTGCTCTCCACCAATAAACCAGAGGTCTTCTATTCTTTGGTCCAGGCATCTTTTAAAATACTTCCCTCTGTGTTTTTTTGTTTGCTTCCCCTCCCCCCCAAAGACCTAAGCTAGGGAACAAAATTGCTGTAATTGTCCAGAAAGCACTGTTAACTAATCTGTCTTCTTGCATTTGAGTATTTACTTGGATGGCCATTCTACAACAACAAAGTAGTCAATACAGTTATTTCCATTTCTCTGGAGAGGCTTAATATTTTTTGGAAAAACATACATTTAAATTTTGTATGAGTCTTTTAAATGTTTCTGTTCTGAAACACACAGTTCTAAGAAAGACACTTCAGTACGATGATCACCTAGCAACCAGAAGGCAGCAGAAGTACAATTTTGAGATGAAAGATCAGGTAACAACAGAAAGTCTGAGAAACCCTCTCAAGCCTTTGCCCAATTACCCACTCAGTTCCGAATTTACAAGTCTGTGATGGCTGTGGTTCTTTCCAAAGTCTCTCACTCCACCCACATTTGAGACAGATGCAAAAAGAAGATATGAAGCTTTTGAAGGTCACATGTATGTCTGTGTAGAAGATGGATCTGAACTGTACTGATGCTATGTTAATCCTGGAGCAATATACAAGTCCCTCTTTAATAAGAGAATAACTGCTGCTTTATTTACCTTCAGAAGTAGCATATGAAGTACACATTTAAGGAGAAGAATTCAAAGAGCATACTTTTTTTGTTGGTGTTCAGTTAAAGAACGTTTTACCAGTGACATTTCCTCTGTATATTTATATTCTTTAATATTGCCAAAATTATGGTATATTGCTTGCTTTATTCAGTGGTTAATTTCCATAACCATATGCTTTCTGTGTCTACGTGCAGCTTGTGTTCAGTTTCATTTATAATAAATATATCTAACAATAAGCACAGGACTTATATTCAGACAGTTGTAAAATTCCAAGCCGTATATTATCACACTTATTGTGTGAAGTATTACTGCATTATCACCACACATCATCCTTTCTCCTCTAAATTTCCTAAAGCAATAAACATAATGTATCAACCATCAGCATAAAAATCCCAGATGGCTTTAGCTAGAAAACTCAAGTATGTGGATTTCAAGATACATGATATATAAGCCTTGACCAAAGCAATTATTAACAAGTTGGTTTTCAAAATGAAGCTGTAAGATTTGGAATCAATTTGACCAAAATGTTAACAAGATACTATTATGAAGACTTAAGTCAGCACCAGTTAACACAAGCAAGTGTTGCTTCCTCTTTAAGGAGACATACATCTGTCTTTGAATATGATTTTTTTCCTCCTCTTGGAGTACAGTTAAATAATATGATAAAGTAATGCTAAAGATATCTTTTTCCCGAGTACTTATAAACTTCTTCAGAGGCAAACCAAACCATCATGTAACACACCTTGGCCATGAGACATCAACTGACCATTTAAGAAAAAGAAAACTTCAAAAAATCTGCTTACATGAATGTTATTTAGAGACAATAGACTTCATTTATTCATACGTTGTGAATTTTTTTAAATGCCCAGACCTCTACCTCTCACAATTAGCTCATTTCTAATCAATCACAACACACTGAAAATGAATGAAATAAAAAATAAATATTCTCTAGTGAAAAAGTCTCTAATTTTATTGTATCCTATATCACACTTCCAATGCCATTTCTATTGGCTAAAGCAAAATATATTTTTCAAAGATGGTCTCATAGTGTCAAGGGTAAAGTACAGTACAAACATTATAATCTATTTCTTGGATCTTTGAAAACAAGAAAGGTAGATAGTGTTTTGAAAGAGACTGCTGCTACATGTAGTTCTTATACAGAAGAAGGAGGCTATGCACAATTCTCCTAATGCATTCTGAGTGTCTTCACTGTATTTCATTTTTTAAGCTTCATATTTTAAGCCTCTTACACTGGAGCCAACTTACACAGCCAAGCTCAGCCTACGTAAAGCTCATAACATTTGTCTGATATTGGAAACAGTAGATCCAGTGTATCACACATACACATGATGGCCTGCATTACCGAGTGCATACCTATTGAAAGAGAGCAATATCCATGGCAGTCAAGTGTACAATAACTGACTTGTAATACATCACAAAGATTTCTTAAACTTGGAATCCAAGAATCACCTGAGCCAGCAGATTTGAATTTGCCTTTTTCTCATACACGCTATCATATGATAAACAGACAGTGACATGGTCAAGTGGTCAAGTGGATTAAACATTATTCTTTTTTCTCTGAGGCCAGACTGAAATGAGCTGTTAGGTCAGTTCCCTAACGGACAGTTTATATCATAAAACCATCACAGATAACTGAATACTGCTATAAAAGGCAACATAAGCACTTCCCACTCTCAGAAAAAAAAGATTGACTTGGAAATGAAAAATATGCTTCCTTTTAGCAGCAAGGTGGTCGCTCTAGGTCACCTCAAGGCCATTCTGAAGCTGTTTGGTAAAGAGTTCTTATGACGGCTGCATAACAACTTGCGGTGGGAAAACATAAATAAAAGGTTCAATTGTCAGTGCAGGCACTCCTTCAGCCTTCATAAAATGCAAATACTCTGTCCTCTGTGTAAAACATTACCTGTATCTAGACAAAAGTGTCTTGCCCTGACAGACCTCAGTCAAAGCAAATACGATTATTTACAATTACAAGGTTATCACCAGCAATGCTATTTTATGATTTTTTTTTCTTAAATCTGATGAAGAATCTGAATTTTAGAGAAATTTGAAGGGAAAAAGTGATGGGAAGGTGATAGGAACTATCAATTAAAAGCTACTATTTATCCTATGGAATCCCAAGATGATTGTGTAAAGCAGCCTCCACCAATTCTAGCCTCCACCAATGAGCATCAGGAAGCTCAGAAGTCCTTTCACATACAACATCCTTAGTTGACCTCTTTGTATCAAAAAGCCCCCCCAAATGTTTTTCTTAAGACAATCACCATGAATTATCACAACCTCAGTTTTGAATGCGGAGAATTAATTGCACTCAGAAAATTGCTTAGAATCTATCCACAACAGGGAAAGAAAAAACAAAAACAAAGCAGTACAAAAAAAAACCCAACAAAAACCCAAGCATACACACAAAAAAAACACGACACACAAAAGCCAGACCCACTTAGAGACACTGGAATATAGCAGGATAAAATAAATTGAAGGAAATTGCCATTTATTTAGATTTGCACCTAGAGTAAACAATAAAGATAAATTTAACTTGGTTAAATTTTTGGTACTGCCAGTGGAATTAATTACTCAGACCTAAAGACGAAATTTAAATGCCTCGGTTCTCATATTGAAATGCGCAATATTCCTGTTAAGTAAAAAATGCGTTACTTGTAGAAATACTGCCTTCTGCACAGAAACAACATTTCATGTTCAGTCAAACAAAATATTCTGAGTGACTACAGATGTAATTGCCAAGAGTGTGCACACGTATTTGGAACGATGCACTCGGTGTTCTTCTTTTCAAATCCACGTCTACATATCAATAGCAGTATAAACGTAACTTTTTGGCTTAGTTATTCTAGGGCTCCCCTTCACCACCATGTAGAGGAAAAAAAGGAGAAAATGAAAAGAGATAATACCAAAAGCAACCTGCTAGCCCCTGCCAAGTAAAGAAAACAAAAGAAAAAAGAAAAACAGACTTTCCCAAGCCCTGAAGACAAGCATTTATATAGTTTATGCAGCTATGTTCCACAAAATTCAGCTATAGAAAATCTAAAAGTGGCACATTAAATAATACTAGGGAAAATAATCAAAACATTCTGTAGGCTATAGAATATAACGTCAAAAAATCTGATTCTGCTGACACCAGTGAAAAGGCTGGCAATCAGCATTCAGCAAGACCACAGTTTTACTCGAAGTTCTGATCACAATGCAAACTGCAGGTGTATTTGTAAGGCCAGAATTCAGACTTTCACTGATAAATCACAGGCAATAATTTAGCGAACCAGTTCTCACAGACCAACTCTGAAAGCCATGCAGAACATAAATGCATATCCAGTCAAGTTCTGGACCTGGATATATTTCTGTAGCTTTCTTCAAAGCTATTTCTATTCACAGAACTCACTAGGTTAATGAAATTACTTTTTTTTTTCTTAACTGTGTAACATAGATGCATTTTAAAAGGATAGATAACAAAATAAAAACAAAATAAAAGTGGAAAAAAAAAAAGTGAAGGTACTGTCTCATGGTCACTATAAACATGAAAAATAACCAGTGTGTACAGTACTGGCCTATAATTATCCTCCCAGAGTCTTTTGGGTGAGCAGCTGGGATGGCTGATGGCAGGGGGCGTATCGCTCCACCTACTTCTTTATCTGATATTTTCGAAGAACCTTCAGGCATATAGATCTGTTCTGACAGAATGAGATTTTACATATTCATTCCATCTCTGCTCAAAGCTCTCATATCTTCTATTTTCTTTTCCACTTTCTCAGCTGTTGTTGAAATTGAACAGTATGTGCAAGAAACACGTGCGATGAAAAGAGGCCCATATCATTTGTGAACGGTTCCTTCGCGAAGCCCAAGTTCAACAGACATGATGGGCTAGCTCAATTAGTAGCTTAGGCAGAAAAAAAAGCCCTCATATTCCATATATAATCAAGCAGCGGGAAAAGTGCCAAGGCTGGAAATATGGCTAGTGCATCTGGCTTGAACAGTTTAGGCTTCATGATGGAAAGACAAGGTGCATAAAGCATCTGATCAGCTGTGTGGATGTAAGGCTCTGAGGTACAAATCGAGACAATGGATTTCTTTGCTTAGGCTGTGCTTCAGAACAATTGCCTCACAACAAAGCCATTTTGCTTGACTTTGCACTATTTATCAGGACTCAGTAAATTGGACTCATAGCACTCAGTAAATTGGATGATCGCGTTTACTACTCGCTTCTAAAGGGCTTGATAAAATAGAAAATTATGCTTGTCTTCACATCTCTAAAATTCAACAAGAGTTTAAGACGACGTCAGAATCTTTGTTGGTTTGGTTTTTTTTGTTTGTTTGTTTGTTTTTTTAATGAGTCAGCCACCTTCCATTTTTGAATGGAAGCCACTTGCACTCCCAGTCAACCTACGAATGACTTACTAACAGGAGGAGACCTGCTATAAAATGGACATCACAGGAAATTGTGGTTCATAATGGAGTTGGATTAATTTTTGAAAAGATGGATTTAATATTTGTGCAATTAAACATTCAAATGAGTATAGGAATATTTAGATTTAATTTCCTAAGAGAAAAACAAGTGCTCAGTATTACTGAAGATAACAAGAAAACATACACAGTGAAATAGCTAAGTGGAACTTCAGGAACTTTGGTATCAGTCCAGAAGAGAAAGTGAATAGGAACTTCAACTGGGAATACAAATACATACACAAGACAGCAATAACTATGGAAAACATTCTGGAAAAATACTGTCACATCAGAAATGCAAAATAATCGATGTCTACTTTTGGTTATTTATCTTATGCATCCCCTCATTTACTCTGCTAATAGCACACTTCTCCTTCCATCCAAACAAACATGGGGTTTTGTAATTGAAAAGGAAATGAGTAATAACTGAAAGTCCTTTTACTGATGCAACCGAAATGTTAATTAGTAGAGAATATTGACAAGCTGTGCTACAATTATGCTTCCTCCCAGACATCAATTGTTTTTCTCCTAACCCACCCTTTATATATTCATGTTACTGCTTACAAGCCTGAGTTACTTTTCCCCATTTTTACTGTATAGAGTAGGAATTCTTTCTCTACTTTTATTTACTGCAGTACACTTGACTAAAGGGATAAGAGAGCAAATTTTTGTCAACTATTTCATATTCATCTGGAGGGATACAGATTGAATTTATAACCATATCGGCATTGTTTCATGTTTAGGTGGTCTGGGTCACAGTACATCATCCTTCAAACGCTGGAATAAGTACAAGGTAAATCGACATGCTCGGTTCAAATTATTCTGAGTAGAACAGCTTTCTACAAACTGAACAAAAGAGCTCAGTGTGATTTGGTTCCCATCAGCAGCACAAAACCAAGCTTTTGAGGGTTTGTTTTTAATCATCAACAACAGATTTCAAGTCAATATCATCTCTCAATTTTCTTTCCCACAGTACCTCACACGGAGACAAAAACGTATCAGAATTGGCACTTTCACTTTTTTAAGCTCTGTTTTAAAATGTTTGTAAATAAAAATTTAAAATACGACTTTGGGATGAAACATTAAGTGATAAATCTGTCCAGTTACTTTCCTTTTTTAACTCAAGTATGTGTATACTCTGTGGGCTGGGGATGGATTTTTCAGTCACTCAAACACAACAGATTTATGACCTCAATGCAGGGTGTCTCCAGGTTTCTCTAATTAGCTGTTATAGCTTGTTCCTTCTGTTCAAAAGAAGAAGGAAGAATTGTCATCAAAGCAGGTAGAATATAACTGAGAAGTACATCTATCAATCTTTTAAATTTGATATGCTTTCAGATGAAGGAAGACCTCTGATCTTCAGAACAAACAAAATTTCTCACTAGACAGTGGAATAGCTTGTGCATTACCATTCCATGAATCATGAAATCAGGAAGAGGTAAACAGGTGACTAAATGTAGCATTTAAAACAAGATTGACTATAATATGAAAACAATTACATAAACGATTCTTTCATACAGATTATTTGTCCGGCAATTTTTTTGAAGGCACAGGATTTTTTTGTATTGGAAGTGGGAAAAAAAAAATGCAGTGAAGCCTTCTTCCAACTGGATTGTATCTAACAGATTAAAAGAGCTCTTTGAGAAGGGGAAGGTTAAGAACATGAGTGAATTAAAATTTACTAAATCATTGAGAGAAGAAAGGGTTCAAGACCACTAAACGAAAGCTGAAGACTTGTAAGAAGGAATCTTCTACAAACTCCAGGCAGACAAAGACTACAGAAGAGGGACCACAAGGCAACCAGTGGTTCCTCAAAGGCAAAGTAAGAACTAGCATATTTTGTAGGAATGCAACTTGGCCAAGCCACAAACTCTGCATCAGAAAATATGACCATTATCCAACAATCTGAAATAATCTTTGCCTCCTCAAAAGGAACTCATGATTATGGCAATTGTAATAAGATTTTAAATGGATAATAAATAACAGAAATCCTGAGAAACCAGATGCTATTCAAATGAGTGTTACTACTCAGTAAATTACTGAGTGGTATTTAACTACTACTTAGGCAAGTTTAAGCCAATTGTAAAAACAGAACAAAGGAAGTTGTTTTGTAGAAATTTGTGACCAGATGAAACACCAACTACGGTTTTGGGCAAAAAAACCCAAACATCAGTTTTGAACTAATAGAAGGAAGTTCAATCTATAGAACAACAGAAGGTATACACAAAACAATATGAAAAAAGACTGGAAGAGACAGTTTTTTTCAGTCTAAAGAAGAGAAAACTGAAAAGCACGATATAAGAGGTTATTGCAGAGGAAAAGGAGTCTGCCATATTCTCAGCACACAGGACAAAATTAACAGGCTTTACATGCAGTATTGAATGGTGCAGTCCAGGAAATCATTACTGAGGCAAATCCCAAAATTTCTGCTCTGGAAATACTTAAGAAAGAAGACAAAGAATTACCAAGAATCACAGTAGATACAGTAGGTTTACCCTAAATAATGCACTACGTGATCTCTTCCAATCCAGTTCTGCAGGTCTAGTTTTATACGTGTCTATAATTTTTATTCATACTACCTCCACATATGGCTTGAATTTTCAAGAAGGGCTTCTCAAGAGGATATAATATCATTATAAATCTCACAGTACTCCTAGGGGAAGTGAGTATGTAAACACTTTAGGTGCCTTGGAAAAAAAATCATCCTACAAAACAAAAAAAACCCACTGTCCTTAATAATGAAATGCATGTTCAGAAACCCTGGAAGTCTTTTAATCAATATAATTTGTATACATACACACATAGATACACATGTATACAGGTGGAAGGAGCAAGAGCTAGGAGAGACAGAGTCCTAGTTGAATGTAGATTTAAAATGTGATCTTTACAGTTGTGTGTGCAAGCCATAAAACATGCCAGATGGAAAGAATCCAAAGTTGAGAGAAAAAAATGCCAGCAACCTAACAATGTAGAAAGTAGAAATGTGCAATGACTTTCCAAACTAAACTAATTTTAAATGCAGTTTTTAAAATAGAAGTCCTTTTGTAAATGACTTTTATTCTATTTTCCATTTAATAAATCTTTGCCTGTAAGTGGCTACCAAGAATCCCCACATAAAGATGCAAACATCCACATTTCTAAACTTGATGACAGTTAAAAATCAGTCCTATGAATATTTATGAAGGCTGTAAATATTTAAAATAAATCCAGATATTTACACATTAGTACAACATTTTCATTTAATGGATGTAAGAAAAATGTTAATGCGCACACATTGTAAAGATTAAGTAATTTGGCCTCCAGGACTATTGTTACTCTATTAGAAGTTAATTTAGGATAAAAATTATGGCTTTTCCTCGAATCCCCAAACTCGAAGATTAAATCGTGATCCAGACTCACAACATTCTTCAGAAAATGAATCCAGTCATGACATTTCCAGAGTCTGAATATTGACATTACATATTTTGAATATAATATATTCATTATATTCATATATATATATATATAATATTCATTATATTCATATAATGAATATTGACATTGCATATTTTTTCTGGAGAAAAAAAAACACCAAAAAACAACACATCCCCTGGCTTCTTTTATGTGCTCACAGTCGTGACATATACTCAGAGATGCTTTAGGGCAGAGTAGCTGTGCGCTGGTGAGGTGGTTTAATCAGTCTTTTTGTCACCACACATTTTATACCATTGGAAGAGGATGTTTCTGTCTACAAACAGCAGGCAACTCAAGCTGCTCTTTCCAAGAAAGGTAATTTACACCACAAATGTTATTTGTTTCATCACTAGTAATACATATAATAATCTTTCCCCACAATTATGTACCCTTTTTATTCAAGAACGTAGTGAATCTGTTCTAACCTACTGTATGTAACTAGTCACTGAAGTTCACCAGTAACATGAGTTCCAGCAAAAATAATTACTGTTTGACTGTAGCAGATTTTCCTTCTAGCAGAATACTAGAAGGCAGTCACTTTCAATGTGAAGGCAGGAGAAAACAAGTATTTTCTCTGGAAGATGGTTACACAAGTTGTGTTTCATCTACAATTTAAATTTCTCTAGTTTCAGCTTTCTCCTTAAGAAAGATTTTCTCATTCCAAGTCAAACCTCTCTTTACTCTGAAATTATCTGGCTCTTAAAAATGTTCCAGTTTGTAGCCACTAAACTGCTCTAGGAGTAATCACAGAAGTTTGAAAATTGTAATCCTGTCAGTGACTCTGCCTTCTTCCCACTGTAACCTTCTCCAGCCCTTGAACCATTTCTATCATTCTTCACCCCACTTTAAAGCCACCACTGTATAATTTCAATATGGAGAGAAGGAACAAGTGAGACTTAAAAATAAATAAATAATACGAAAACACAAAAGATGAGACTAGTAAAAACATATGAAAAACAGTCTAGATGGCAGTAAAAAAGAGAAAGGCAAAAAATGTACCCATGCAATAGAAAACTCAAAACTGAAAAACAAAGACAAGATTAAAAATTGTTATGAAGATGAAACCTCTTCAGGCATCTTGGTGGAAGTCGTATAAAAATAAGACCCAAATCCTAAGAAAGATAACTGTACAATATAAGGTAGTAATAATGAGAAATTAAAGAACATTAAAATGTGAAAAATGCAAGTCAAATACAGAAAATGGAAAGAACAAGATATATGGATATATATAGATCTATATATATATACAGTGACAGCTCTGTTATGACCTAGTGTTCTGTTTTAATGTGATGTAAAACCAAGCACGTGGACGACAGAGATAAGGAAAATAAAGGCAGAGGAAAGCATCTGCTTCAACAGACTCAGTAAATACAGAAGCAAACTTTAGGGGGAAAAGGCAGACAAGAAATGTACTCAGTGGTGAGATACTGCAACCATTAAGACTAGCTGTTTAATGCAATCTTTCTCTTTTAGTTCAAATATTTCCTACAAAAGACTATTCCTATCCTCCCACGTATTTTCCTCATATTTTTAAAAGATTATGGTCATTTCACAGCCAAAGAGGCACAATTTATATCCTAGAAAAGACAGTTTACAACCTCAGAAAGAAGAAACAAGAAATAAAAGCAAACTTTCCACCTGTATGAGCTCAGCACAGGTTTGAGGGATTGCTATATTTTCCCCTCACAACTTCAGCAACTGTTATTAAAGTGACATCAAATGTATGTAGGTGACCTGCCTCCTTAGTTGGATCAGCAGTGTGTTTTCAAAGTCAATCTCCTGATCATCAACACTGATCACACTTTGGTTCACATTATGCAACACTGAATATGCAAAAATGGATACTTTCAGAAGAGCAAATGAGAGCTCAGCTACTAATTAGCATGTACTCCTTTGGACCAAACTGCAGCAGACAGAGTAGAAATCCTAAGGCAGTCCTCAGGATCAACTATCTTGCTCTGCTCCTTCAGCTGCACTACTTGGTAATTTAGACATAGTAAGTGCATAAAGGAATAGAATTAAATTGGTAAAAGGTCTATTCCATAGACACTGTAGACAACACTATTACAGCAAGCTTTGCTTCTTTATCAAATTCCTATTTTATGAGCTCCAACTGCTATTTCATTATTTTTGTCAGTTGGCATTGAAATACAGTATAAGATCTATTGGCGGAAATGATGCACAACAGCCAAGTTCCAACAATGATAACTGACCTTTCACAAACTTAATTAGATTGCAGCTAAATAATTTAGACAAACAACTAAAGCTACTCGGTTGAAAATGGCATTTTTATTAAGACAAATATTATTCCTATAGAAAAAAATACTAAGTGCTTATTTTCTAAACCTGTGTTGTGGTCCCGATTGTACTTTCTTGTGGCAGACGGAGCAAATCCTGATTCTGTTAATTATAAGATCTGGAGTTACTGTTGTTTTATAATTGCTTCTGTGAATTGGGAATGAATTGTTTATTTATTGGGCTAGTGTATTTTCTGAAAGGCAAAACAGTATTCTGCTTATAAAATATTTGCAATAGAAGGCAGTTACTTGATACTCAGGGTTTAAATGCGTTTTATATGCAGAGTCCATTATATCTAATGTGCAAATGGACTGTTGAGCTCCATCTTCGTGCTCTCTGCCTGGGCTGGAATTACAGGAGAACGAGCAAACACATATGCATGTACTCTTCTCCCTACATAGCTACAGCCAAAGAACAAAGAGGGAGAGAGTGGGAAAAAAACAAGATGCTCACTCTGAGCCTGTGGAAACTCATCCACAGGTTGGTAAATCCCGGTGACTTTACAGGAGTGCCTGTAAAATTAACAGAGGTAAGAATAAATGCCTGTCTGCTTGCACATTTTGCACAGAAACACCATGAAAGTTAATGCTGTTCTCTAGCTCGGTCTCTCTCTCCTTCTGAGGTGGTAAGAATGGAAGGAAGAAGTAGGAAGGCAATGGTATCTTACCCACAGAACACAGCTATATCATGTAATGAAGAAGTCAAGTTACAGTGTAATTTCTTAAACAAATCCATAACAAATGTGGTAGTCCTCCTATAGCGTATGCTATTGCTTACAACCTCACAAGTGCTTGCAGCAGCACTTCTATAGCGAGGCCAAAAGCACTGGAGTTTAGACCCAGCCCCCTGGGACTGGAAAGGGTCTCAGAAGCTGAGGGTCAGGTGAGTAAACAAAGTGCTCTGCTTCTTCTACCCACACGCTCAACCTACAGCCAGCAAGTTAAGTGCTACATATGATAATGTGGAAACAAGATTTCAAGAGTCTTACACATGCAGTTTTAGCAAAGATGCAACAACAACAACTTATCTCAGCTGCCTTTTTTTCCCCCCTCTTACTTAATTATTTCTTTTAAGGATTTCTTTATTTGCCAAAAGGATTATAGTACACCCAGGCAAAATACAGCATAATACTGGGGCGCTCTAAGATATGCAGCAAAATAAATGTTAGACGTTAGAGGCGCTGTAGATCAAAGGGGATAGCTACAGCGCAGAATCCAAAGCAATTATATATTTACTGTGGTAGAATGGGAAAGGCCTCATTTTGATATTTTGCAACTCAAATAATAATTCAACTAAAATACAGTAAGCATAAAACTAACCTTATAAAGTAAAGGTGATTGTCCTAGCTTCAGAAGTGCAATTTTTTTGGTCACGTTTGTAGTGGTTTGAATCCGGATCAAGTCTTCTATGGTCCCATACTGTATATCAACAAGTTCTGCCTGAAAGACAAAATTAAGGACATACTGACAACTATGCAGCAGCGGAGGGTGCTCATTCCACAGAAACAAAGTTATCTGTGTAATTACAAGCAGCTGGGAGCTCTGCTTAACCTTTTTTCTAATAACTGGAATAGGAAGACCAATAAGAGCAAAGAGCTTAAGAATTCTATTTTAGATAGAAATTACATTTCTACCTTGGCACTTTTCAAACAATTCCTCAGCAGTGGTGAAAATCAGAATTTTATTTTTTGCCAATGATTATTATAAATGCTGCTGATTCTGATGAGAATTTCTCCTTATTAGTTAAAGGAATGCAATTAGAACTATGTAAGGGATAATAACTAACCCTCTACTAATTTTCTTTAAAGGAACCAAAGTCTTGTAAAGCATTTCAAGAAAGAGTGAATTATTTAGCAGGTCACGCAACAACACCTAGGTTTACACACTGTACCAACAGACAGTTTTATTATGGGGTCTTGTATGCTCCTTGAGTAACCTCGCTTAAGTGCTTATAAGTTATCCAGCATTAGGTAAAACATTTGCAACAGATTACGCCACTGATGTTTAAGCTTTTCTATTAATATTTTTATATTATTTAAAATCACAACCAACTAACTACAACGTCTTTACAGGATGATCTTCAGCACTTTAGTTATGACACTGCAAGAGTATGTCAAGCATGGACAGTGATGGATAAAACATCCAAGAAGTGTTTCTAAAGATTTAGCAAGTATACATATATTTATTAATCTGTTTATGTTTATATACATATATATAAATATATATATCTACATACACAAACAAAATTTAAGAGTAACCAGCTGCATTTGTCTCACACATTTATAGCAATTAACTCTGTCAAAGACCAAGTATGAAGATAATTAGTCTTGTATGCTGTTTTTAGGAAGATTTCAAGACACCAAAGAAAATCCTAGTCCCTCTAAATCCCTTACACAGTTTTCACATAAAGTACAAACACAGGACAACACAAAAATGTTACACAAACGTTTAAAAAATAAAATGAGATGAGCAGTACAAGATGGAAAAGTTTCTCTTTCAGTTCAGTTTCAGTAACTATGGACTCACTGCCAAAGTCAACAGTTCTGATTTTGCACATCTTCACACAAACTGTTTTAATTCTTCCAACAGTTATTCTGGCAGTGTAGGATGTGTGAAATTTCACTAGATTCCTAAACACAGGTATTTTAAGAAAGTGTTTACCCTTATACAATTCTATCTCAATGTTATGAGTTTGTGGTTTAACACGTGAATTGAATTCATAAATTTCTGTCTTGCCAAAGTCTAAGTCTTCTTAAACACATTTCATTAAATTTTCAAGTTAACAAGTTCTAAGTCTATAAAATGTCATCAATGCTGTATAAACAGTCTTTAGAAAGCTCAACCAAAGTAATTAAACACTTCTGTAACAGGTAAACACCAGATTTCATATCAAGTACTGAAATGTAAGAGCAAAAAATCGTGCACTTCATACAGAATTTTTTTTTTAACACGTGTGGGTTTTTACTACCTAAAGAACATGAAAACTATTTAATGTAAAAATTCAAATCATGACTGTAGGCTGAAATCCAATATAAACTTTCCCTTGTGATCGTTAGATTGAAAAGTATGACAAAATCAAGTGATTTAAGTTTTGGTACCATTGCAAGCTATGATACATTTTACCTAATTTGATGCTCCTGTCTGAAAAGATCTCAAAGAACTAATGCAGTTATACACAGTTCATCTCAAAAGAAGAAAGGGAATTAATTAATCAGCCTACTTCCTTGAAGTTCTCATAATTTTTGCCTCATTTTGTAGAACTTGGCTTTATTTTAATTTGTACCTACAGAAGTCAGTAAGTACACAGAAGTGAAATAATTATTGGTCTCAAAAGTCCTGCAGTTTGAGAGGTTATCTATGAGTTGAATCCTGGGGAGACCTCTAATCCCTTTGGACCCAATGCTTTTACCACTTACCCCCAAGCAAACTGAAAATGAGGGCTTTCATCACTCATATGAGAAACTGCACTGACTTTTCCTGAGGCAAAATCAATACGCAAAGATATGACATGATGAAGTATCAAACCATTTGCTTCAACAGTGTGTCTGTGTGAAAATGAGATGCCTGCCCATATTCACGTGCCTCTTCACGTTATTTTTGCTAGCTGCTCCTCCAGGCTGCTATCTACTATTCTGTAAACAAGAAAACTACATGTTCGCATAATTATTAATGTATTTAGCGACTGCCCTTGGATGCTATTTGTTAACTTATGGATGCAAACCACACTTTCAAGTGCTGCTTGCTGGTCCTTTCCAAGCACCATATGGATTCTAGAAAAGAAGACTGAGTAAAAGTTTAAGATTCATACCTCTTCCTTTCTTGTACACCTGAAGGCAACGTAAAATTTGTAATACATAGAGAATCATTCAGCTCTAATAAACAACAACATCTTATCACATACAATACAGCAACACTGGTCAGTTTTGCTTTTACTGTAAGCGCTGGGGTTCAACCAATTGGATCCTTTATTTCTAGCATAAAAGATTAAAAGTATAATTTTAAAATAACATTAGAGAAAAGTATATTAATCCAAAAAGTGCTACCCTCTCAATAGTCTGCTGAGCAATAGCTATTTATGTTGCATGAAGTTCTATTTTAGTCACAACAGTCTTAACTCAAAAAAATGAATAAAGATGAGGGTTTTGTTTCCTGTTTTTGAAGATCCTTACAATGGGAAATAATTCTCATTTTTATAAATTCCAGATTTAAGAAAGTAGAATACCCCACCCTCAATAACCCATGCTTGATATATTGCTTTCCTGTGGTAGGATAATTTTACTCATAAAACAAAAGAGAACTCATCTTTTTATCAGATGCTGAAAAAGAGCACTTGTATACTTGATTTAGATATGGAAGAGTAAATCCTCTTAACCTAAAACTAGAAAACGACTAAACAATGAGCTGTTTTATCCATTTGAATCGGGTACTTACTCTTCAAATTGTTTCATGCTAAGCTGTCTGAAAGATACGACTATTTAGGAACAAATTGTGATGTGCAATACGTAGTTCAGAAGTATTCCCCCATGCATGAAATGAAGTAAGGGTAGGTAATAAAACAAACATTTCTAGAAAAAGTAATTATTTTATGTTAGACTTATTATTAGTTTCTAAATCCCAAGATGATGTTCAATGAGTTGTAAACGTTCCATCTTGAAAATTATGATAAAAATCCCACAAAATCTGCAAAGTCAAGCACTTTGAAAACGCCCCAATCAGGGTAGCCAAGGGTCTTTTCCCAGCCTCTTTTACTTATCTCCAAAATTAAAGAGAATAAACAGCATTCTTAACCCAGTGACAGGTGGAAAAAAAAAAAAAGATAGCTAGCTCATGGAAAAGTATACATAACTGTATGAAGTAGGTGGCAGTTGGAATCCTGAAGCTGTCGTATACAATCTTAAAACTTCACTTTCTTAGCAAATACTATAGGAATTAAAAATGTAACAAGTTAAATAGAACAAAAATAGATGACAGGGGGTCAGAAACAGATGACAAAGAAACCATAAGTATTTTAGAAAACTAAATCTATGTATAGAATTCATTGTGGACAATTATTCCTCAGAATTAAGACAATTTATCTAAAGAGAAGATAGGTTATTCTAGAAGGACCAATACCTCAGTTCAGTGAGTGTTCACACGTACTACATCCTCTTCTTTCATTCAAATCTATACTCTTTATATGTCCTTCAATATTCAACTACTGTTTTTAGGCTGTCCGCCCAATAAAGGAAACAAACATCCAACATGTGACCAATCACAGGTAAGTGACCTCCAACTATTCATCCTGACAGATGTAAAAACACAAAGATACATTTGCAGATCATTATTTGAGTAGACAGTAGATTGTGATCAGCACCTGAGATTAAATTTTATTAAACACTTTACTATAATTCACTTGCAGAGCTCTGAAACTGAGAGCGAAGGCAACATTCAGCACAGCATAAAAGTAAACTCAAGCTGGCTGTAGAATAAAGTTGGACATCAACAAATACAAATAATACTCTGCAAACATAAAAACATTTCTTCACTAAAATTATGAAAAAGAAAAGAAATAACTGTTGTGTCCAAGTATGCCAACTCATTCATCAGGATAAGTTCTCTTACACTTTCTGTTGGGGCTGCTTCTCCCATTACATCCAAAAGCATCCAGCGGATACTCAATGAACCACTGCGGTCTCCCTCTAATTGCTATCACCCAAACCTCCCTGTTTGCCCTTGCTTGAGCAGCCAGAGACAAAATGAAATACCAGACATCTTGTATAGGAGTGAAAGAACATGGATGGAGAATTAAAAGACCTGTGTTAGTAGGTTTAGTGGCATATGTCTGATTACCACCTCCAGTTTAACTGAAGAGCTGAATGTGCAACTAAAAGTAGCGTGCAGCTTAACTATTGAGGCCTCTTACAATAATGGTACTCAATACAAGAGGGATCAGCCTGCTGTTTTGTGGTTAGGATTCACTGAAGCCAAGTGCAAGCACAGTAAGTTTAGTTTCCTCTTGCTAGGTTCAGCACTACCAAAACAGGAAAAGATGAGGGAAAGCAGGACCATACTATCAGTAATATTTAGAGTTACATCTGATGCATGATGTGTGGGCAGACTTGAATCACAGAATTTCAGTGCTGCTCCACATAATGTGGTATGTTTGGGGGCATCGTTAAGTGCCTATTGGTTCATTAAATAACAAGTATTTAGTTTTCTTCAGATTCATGAAATTCTTTTCTTTGTGTTTTTTGCACCTTACTCTACAAGCTTTTTTTTTTACTTCAATATTCCTATTCATGCATTGAAATATCAGAGTAATTCCATATGATCCACAATGCCAACTAACAGCCAGAAAGGATTCTTTGTGTCTAGTTTTTATCATGTAAAATTGCAAGGACATCTAAAACTGTAATTTGTTCTAGAGTGCAGTACCAAAACAAAAGAAAACAATTACGTCCCTTAGCCTAAGAGTTTGATAGAGTTTGATCTTGCAGAGCAAATTTAGTTGCTAACACATTTCAGGTGCTCTTTCTTCCCCTCACCATGTCTACGGCAACACAGCTCCATTCCAGGCAGGAATGTTCCTTCAGGTTGCTTTTGCTGTTCCAGTATCATTTTTAGAGAGACACTGGAGTTTAACTTTTTGGCTTGCTTGCTCTTTATAGTTTATAGCAGGTTTTTTTATCCTGCTATCTCCCATGGAGACTGAATTAAGATCGAAGCTTTTTTATAGCCTACAGAAAAGAACCTCTTCTGTGTTTTATGGTTACAGAGCCCCCAGATAAATCTGAGTTGGCATAGTCTGTCCCTTGTTGACAATGCTTATCCAGTAGTCTCCTCCCTCTGTATCTATTTTGAACTTTATTTTTCCTTCTTTTCATTCATTTTTACTTTTTCTCCCTCGGTTCATGATCACATTCTTCCAGTTTCCCTTAAAGCAGAAGGAAAAACTAATATCTGAGTGTAATTTTTTAATTCATGAGATTCAGTGAGATATCCAATGTGATGAGCCTCGTTTTTTCATCTTTTCTAGTTAGATTCAAATGCTAATCTACTTTTTAGGTATTCAGAAATAAAACTTTTTTTTCAGTGATATTAAAATTGATATTTATTTTAAAATCTCTAAGAGCATTACTTTGGTTATAAAACACTGAAGAACACAACATCATTTGAGGCTTAAAAACCTATCAGAAATTTCATTATTCTAAGCTTTCATTAAGTGGTGCTGAATGCCTGTCATCTCACAAAGCTCACCAGTGAAAAAATTTAAAATTCTAGTGATTCTTTCTTATATATGAAATTAAAGCCTAATTGATCATCTTTTCCTAAGAAGAAACAGTAATTTGTACTTGCTAGCCTGTCTGGTTGAGCTTACTCAGGGATAGCTGTTCATGTAAATACGTATTCATAAATTACACAGACTGAGGAAAAGCTACCAAAACAAGCAGAATTGTTTAGCTGAAATACTACATTTAAAAAATAAATAAATCATAAAATGTACATGGTAAATTATAATGTTGTGATTTAAACCTGACCTTAAAATTTCCAGTGCAAATTTTATATCAGAGTCCATCCCCATAATGTCAGAATTCAGCAAATTCTAAAGGCCAGACTGCAGCAAAGGACAGGTTTTATTGGCTACTCTCTAACATGAACCATCCAGAGGCTGAAGACCGTCTTCATTCCAAGGCCTTTTTATCATATATATGGAATAAAAAAATACAGCATTCTTTCCTGCAGTGGTTATATATGTTAAAACCTAGGGAAGGTGCTTGCACCTTCCAGAAGATGCCGGGAAGCCTCATATATGCACAGCTACTGCAGGCTGTGGCACAAGCTGCCAGACAGACAGCTACGGCAGGGACGGGTCAGCCCCTAGCAGAGCAGGAGGGGGTACCCCAAGGCACCAATGTCTCCTCTCTCTGCTTGTTCATAGGATCTCTGTGAAAAACAATGAAATATGAGTTTACACCTACACACCTCAAGAAAGAAAATCATCTCCTGTCTAAAATAACAGGTCATAAAAATAGTGTCAAGAGAATGCAAACACTATCAGAGACAGAATGCGTGTGTCAACTGATGTGAAATATTACGTGGAAGTGCTTTTGAGTTTTTTTAAGTGCAACTGAAATATGTCATTTAATAGCTTACTTTAGTATTTTAATTTCTTAGAGGCCAATGTGTCAGTTATGTTAAATTCCTTTACCTTCAGAGCTAGCCTGGCTGTGTCAAAAATAGATATCTAGAAAATAACCCTTCAATATTCAGGCTTCCAATTTTCGCCATTTTAAAATTGCACAAGTTTCAAAGGATGACAAGTTTGTTTGTCAATCAACTCTCATACTAGTGCATGCATAATATAATGAAATACGTACAATGGCTCTATTTCTATGCATGCTTGCTACACACATAAAATATATGTTGTTGTTACTACATGTACTTAGAAGGACAAAGTGGAAACCTGTTATATTAAGCGACAGCGAGGCTACGTGATGTCACGGGATAGTGGCCCCCGGCTCGGTAATTGGACAATGCACCTTTAGGGGGTGTAGACGAAGTAGAACATGAGTGTACTTAAACGGATGCCACGTGGAATAAAACGCCATTTTGCTGTTCATCATATTGGTGCGTTATGCAGTTCTTGGCCCTGATCAGGTAATTGATCAGTTTCGCAAGGGTTGATACAGCATGAACTGAAAGTGCACGGCAACAGAAACCGACTTCAAAAATGCAGATAAGCACATTTATGCACAAGAGGTTGCCCATCCCATCTTGAACTTCCAGAAGCATCAGAGAGAACTCTATTTTCCAGAGTATAATAAATGCTCTTTTACATAGTACTTGTAGCCATCTCTTGGCCAAACGTCACACACTTGAACATAATCAGAGAGATGGCAAACCATATAGTGCCATAAACACATTTGGGAGTTAAAGCAGCATTTTATCAAATCTGGAGAACTAAACATGTAGTTGCAAAAAGGAAAATGACACCTTTCATATCTGATGCGAACTCTTGTATCCAAAAGCATTAGACAAATCCATAGGTCTCCAAATTGCACTTTTAGGAAAAAAAGCTGAAAAATGCACTCTAGAATTACAAATACATTCAAGATGGAAGAAAGGGGCTCCAATGAGAACGGTGAGTGATAATGAATTCAAGCGGACAAAATGATTGACCAAGACAAATTTAAGGAAAAGGCTACATGTGAGAATAGCAAAGCTCTGTGATTGAAGCAGTAGACATTTCCATTTTCAATTATGTAACATTCTGGAAATCAAACCTTGCAAGAAACACATAAGCTTGTGATTCAGGTACTACATATTTAAAATTGTAACAGGAATAAAAGTTCTTCATTCTTCCAGTCTTTCAGATTTTGTTTTCGAAAATGGACTCAACTGTCAGGTGGTCATTAACTGTGGCCCTATGGAGTCACTATTCACTTTTTAGTAATCTGAAATTATTTCTTCTTGTCTTTCAGAAATATTTGGCCTTCAATTTTTAACATGTTCTATTTTTTATGAGCAATGGAAGGAATTAAGCAGGAGTTCAGGATAGGGCTCTGTCAGGTACCCTCACTATAGTGCAATTAGTAGCTCGCCTTTGCATAGATTAGGGCAATGATATGTCTGAGTTGTGCCAAATTTCACACAGACATTTTCAGAGTTAATCTGTGCTAAAGTGTCGGCAGGAGCGCCATTGAGAATTTGTGAACTTGCTTCCTATGCTCTCAGCAGGGACAGAAAATCCTGTAAAAGAAAGGAAATCTCACGCAAAGGACAGGAATTGCTCCATTTTAGAAGAGACCAGTGAACTGTTCACTCTGTATAGTGGTGTTTTGATACATTATATCTCATAGGAAAGATGTTTACATTACAAAACATACATGGGAAAGACTGTAGGGAAACTGCAACCCAGACAACTTGATGGGAGGAAGGAGTAATCTGACCTCTGATAACAGCGGTACGGCAAAAACTTCACAACTGTTGCCCAGTTGGAGATCCGGAGCTGAACAGAGCTTCCCTGATATTCCACAGCCTGCAGTCCAGGTCAGACTCTTTAACAGCAGTGGAGAGTTGCTCAGTATTACTGTAGTAGTACTTTACAGCATAGTTTTCAATAAAAGCCATTCGAGACGTTATTAGAGAACTACTAGATGCCACAGAGATCTGCACTCAACTCTCTCTCTTGCCCTGGTATAATCTCTCCTGCACAAGATGTTAAATAACCAACAGAAAGAAACTGAAATCCGAGAGGTCAGTATGTACTGCCATGAATGCTGTTTCCACCACAAATTTTCCTGCTACATCAACAAGAAGCCCATTTTCTGGATTTCAATAATCACAAGAAACTAAATTCAACAAGCAAGACAAATAATGCACAATCATTATATTTGTTAATTGTAATTAATTCACTAATTATTCACTAATTGTACCATCTACTGAAGAGATTCCATCAATATTTCCTAATTTCTCCCTACAAAGAAATGATCTTTGTTGTCTGTACAGAAAAATGAAAAATTATACAAGTTTATTTTATGCAGAGAAAGTCTACGTGCCTTAAGAAAACAACAATAAGGCCATCGGGAATATACCTGAATGAGCAGTCTTTGTCCATCAGGTCTGCAGGCACAAAATTTCTCATTCTAGATGTCTAGTCTGCATCACATTACATGACACAAACATTTTCTTTTAGTAGTCAGATATCAGAGATTTATAGATAAAAGGACATGTATAAATACATACAATTTTTTTTGGAATAAAAATTTTAGTTAGAAGAATGACAGAGAAATTCATTTGCCAGTAATATTATTTCCAGCTTTCCATGTTACTTCACCCTACAAAATACTCCCCTAGCAAAGATTGTGCCTGGCAAGCTGTGACCCATAGTAGAAGGAACATCTCTCCCCAGAGACAACGCAGCAGGAGCTTTCTTGCATATTTAAGAAGCTTTGCTCTCTAACAGTTGAAGCTGTTGCCAGACCAATTCTATCCTTATTCACCTTTGTCTGCCCCTTGAAGACACCAGCGTGAAGCAGTGAATCTTACAGGAGACAAGACTAACTCTATAAGGTAACATAATTCAGTGGAAGGAAGATAAATTCCTTGAAGCATCTTCTTTCTCAAACACACCTACTCTTGGGCCAGTCACAAGCTGGTGATTGATCATTCCCTTTCTCTTCGAACTGCAGAGCACAAGAACATAAGAAATAATTATGAGGATAGGACAGATATTTCTCATGATTAATTCACATTAAGGCTGCCTTAATGAATGAGATAAACACAGTAACTAATATCCATTACATGAGATGTTAGGCATTAGATTTATTTGAACTTAGCAGAAGAGATTGCATATTGAACAGAAAAAAAAAAACCCTAGGAACTCCCAACTCCAGAAAAAGGAAAACTCAATGTATTTTCATCTTTGTTCACAATTCCTTTTTATATTTTACTTATTAAATGAGGGATACTTCTCTCTCGGGATTGAGACTCGAACTGCAGGTTGCAGTTATAAGTGCTGTATTTCCAACCAGTTCAAAAGTAAAATCTTGAGTGAAGGATTTTTCTCAAGACATTTTAGCCCACAGTTCACATACACACCCAATATACTCCCACAGGTGCATCTGGATACCAAACTTAGACTTGTCTATGGTTAGAAATGGGGTCATTGTTCAGTCCTTACGTTTCTTTTTAACCAGCTGTACCAGAGCAGAAACCACACTCTGCACATTTTTTGCATCCTGCTCTGAAAGGTTTTCAAAGCATATTTGCTTCAAAGGGCTTTCTTTAAGAGAGGCCTTCTTAGCTTTTTGGCCTTTCTTACTATTAAGGTTCTGTGTCCAGGTTTATATCATTCCTGAAAGCACTCTCTAAGGTAGTTCATTCTTTGCTCTTTTATACCAAAATTCTCCAAATAAAGATTTCTCACAAAATTATCTAAAATCTGTCCTCGCCAAATAACTCTTCTCATGGTAGTTTTATCCTCAGCTAGCTTAGACCACATTTAAAACTTACGCTTCTTCTTCATATGCCACTCTTTTCACGTGGTCATCTTAGAAAATTGTATTTGGACTTATCACATCCCAAGACAAGAAAAAGAAATCTGGGGACTTGTTTTGGATTCTCAATGCTATTGCATTTGGAAACATTTCAAAAAGATCTTGACAAAGAGAAATAAAGAAGTCCCGTAGAGAAGCATCGAACAAGTTAATTTAATTACATTAAAGGAAATCCATTTGTAAGACTCCAGCAGAAATGTCCAGTTTCAACCATAGAAGTTACACTGGTAGATACAGATAACTCAAGAAGCAGTTTTGCTTGGAATTCCTCCTCCTTTGCAAACTTGAACAGAAAAAAAAAATCATTAGATAATGTAAAAGTATTCATATCCAGGTATACAGTTCATAGTTCGTATTTGCTAAGAAGATGCAAAAGGAAGTAAAGATAAGCGATAAATTAGCACTCCCTGGAGCTTTATGAGTCTTGTGATCCTGCAGAAATATTTCCATTTGATTTGGGCTACTTTTGCATTTGGGTTTGCACCAAGTACCGTTAACAAGAAGTGAGCACGAAAGACAAGACACTGGGCAGATATCAACCCAGACATCAATTGAACTGGACAGGAACTTGTAACCTGCCTGGTCTAAACCATACAATAAAATAACTAAAGTGAAAAATGTGTCTCTGAGTCATGCATTTATAGAAATATGTCCATGTATATTCTCTCACGGCGACTATCAACAGAAAAAAAGAAGTAAACTCTGGATAAAAATATCACAATTCTCATTAATTTCAACAGGAATTTTACTTACACTGAAATCTGAATAAAGCCCCAAATCTATTTCCAACCTCTTCGCTGTTTTCACCCTTCAGTTTTTAACCATGCAAAGGGAATATATATAATGTTTATGGTTCAGCGTTGCTCCAATTTTTACAAAGGTCTTACTGAAAAATGCCTTTGGCTGATTATGTGCAATGGCTTGGAAGTATTCAGTGATCTGTTATGTCTACAGATACCAAGATGCCTTACCTTTTGCTCTTTTGCATTGAAAAAAATCTCCATTTATTATTGACACTATTATTAAAATGCCATTACTAATATTTTATGACTAAAACATGATTATGATATTCACTAACAACTATAAGACAGCAAAAGGTGGTAGTAGCCATGTACATCTTTGAAATCCTGACCCTCAATGATACAAAAATAATGCAGCGGTGTTAACTGGGCTCTTGTGCATGATGAATCACTATTATTTTAGGGAACTGTACAACTTTATTTATGAATGGTTATATGATATACGCCAGAAAACTGACAGGATGCTCTGCAGGAAATCTTTTCAATGATCATTTTTGTAGTTCTTGACTGGAATTTTAAATTACACAACCTTCACATTACATTTCACAGTTTTCTATATGTATTTATAACGGAATGGCAGCTATGCTGTAGTTAATGCTAACTGTTGTTTTCTGTTTAAAGGTCAAGTTACTCCAAAATCCATATTCTTAGTGAGATTGTCTGGAAAATTTGCTGTGCCTACTTAGCATGCAGAACAGTGGTCTAAATTATGATTATTTGTGGAAGAGGCTTCTGAAAAAACTCTTCTATAAATAAATGATAAATAAGGTTCCTCCAAAATATCCAAATGTTAACAAAATTGCATGATTTTTCTCATTTGTGTATGTGTTACTCAACCTATGGCCCTTGCCATCTGCAAACTGATTGCAGTTGCTAAGGATTCATTTTAGCTACTAAACGTCTCTTCAGAGAAGAAATTTTAGAAAATGTTAATAAAGATAATAACGAACTAAATTGGCATGCCTAAAGGAATTAGATGTACAGATGTATGAAGATTCCCCCAGCTTGATATTTTGCACCAGTGTATCATCAAAAATGACTGTAAGACTTAGGGTGAGATGCTGTGATCATTTAATCTGAATTACATGCACTCCCTGCCTTTGGAATTCAAGATGCGCAAAGTGAGTGTGCTGCTGAAGGCTCGTTTGGAAATTTTGCCTGGGGATAAAAATATCCTGGGAATATTTAAAAGATATTCTAAACAAAACTGTTAATTCAGAAATACTGTTAAGGAAATTACCACTGATTAGCTAGAGGGAAGACAAAAGATAATAAGGGTGCACTAACATTTCCAGCACGGAAAGTAATCAAACCAAATGAAAGCAAACTTTTGGGTCAAGGAATTCCTGATGCACTATCCCTCCCCAGGAACTCAAAACTTCTTTTCTGTACAGAACTAGAAATATCGAGAAACTTAAATTCTGCAAAGAAACAGAAGAGTGCTTGCAAAGTGCTACTAACAACTTAGAGAAGGAGACTGTAGGGCGCACAGTGGGGACACAGCAATAAGTGGCTAAGAGTAGGGGAATCAGCAGTCGAGGAGAGAAAGGCTGCCACCTTTCTGGATGGAGAAAAGGGATGGATGGGCAGAGAAGGCATCTCAGCCCAGGCACGGGAGAATGGCGTGTCTGCTGCACTGAGCAAACCCCCTCTTCCTCATGCAAGACCTGTCAGGAGTGCGCACATTGCTTCCTTCATTCCTGCCTTGCAAGGATTGATGAATGGTGAGATCGCCACTAACTGAGCTTAACAGATGGGTTTGAACTTCTCTCATTGTTTCAGGTTGCATTAATCTCATGGTGGGTTCTCATTTAGCTGAGAAAATGTCACTGAAACAAATGAACCGGAGCAGGCTAAAATACTATCAACAGATGTAGAGAATCTCTTCTGCATATTGCAGTTACAGAGGCAAACAGTCGGCATTCTCACTTCCCTGCTCCTTGCATCCCCTTCAAAACTGATCAAAGATACTGCTGGCTGAGCTGGGAATAAAATTGCCTAATATCAGCAGACACTTGGAAGAGAGAAATGGGTCATCAGTCAGAGAATTTGGAAGGGAGAAGAGGCAGAGAAGTGCAAGCAGCCAGCGAATGTGGATGGGAGCGAGGCTGACTTGCAAACGCGATATGGATGGGCACTGGCAGAACTGCCTTGGAGACAGGAATGACTTTGCTACTATCCACAGAACTCTCAGAACCCTGCCCACTTGGAATGTCCATTTTAAGGACTCTCCACCCAGAACAGCAAAGGACCTAACAGGGAGTTGGTGCAGTCCAACAGGGAATAGAGCAGATGAACATCACATTCCTCCTGAGGCTCACTGTGCACTCACACCACCCTCTGGAGATCACTGCTGCAGGTTGGTTGTGGAGGTGCACTACCCTAACACATCTTACACATTTAGCACCGAAAGGAGCACATGTCTTGGCAGCTCCCCGTGCACATCTCCTCAGAGCTCAGCAGCAATTCCCTGCTCATTCCCGCTCCCCAGGGACAGACTGCAGCCACAGCTCTCAGGCAACCCTATGACGTGAGAGCATGGAATGGCACGTTGTGATTCACCGCAACAAACTCACTCAGAGGCTGGCTAGATACTGTCTGACAACACATTTTGCTTCAGTGCATAAATTCAATGCGATGTGATTTCCCTTTTATACACAATGTTGGTCAAAGAGGCTTTTCCATTTTCATTAAGCAGATAAAAGGTTTAAACTCTATAAATGCGGCTGATATTAAAGTTTTAATAAAAATACATTTCACCTTTTTTTTCTTAGACTGACCTGGTCTGTGGCATATTATTTACATAACCTTCGCAATGTCTATTTCAGAGCTGACAAGACAGCTCTCTCCAGAACTGTAGGCTGCCCTGCCTGTCACCATGATGGGTAAACAGTGTCACCTTTTCAGGGCCCAATGAATTATAGAGAAGCAGTAAAGTGCACCATCCATCACAATGGCACTGAGTAGGTTTTTGAAGTAGATTTCAGATATCACAAATGCTGTTTAGACTATTACCAGAAAGCACAAATTGGACAGCTCATATACAATGGCCATATAATGAATGGACATGACAGGTCGTCAAAGAAAATGAGTCCTGCTATTCTACAAATAACCTTGTCAACATGCAGGTAGAACTATAGCTTTGCTTCTAGACAGACTGCAATAAACTAATGGTTTTATTTGTTTGAACTTCCAGCACACCAAATACACAAAGGAGATACAGTGGAGCAGCAGCATTCAAGCAATATTAGCAATTCAACCTGACTATGTGACACGTAATAGAAGCTCTCTACTAAAGATGTGTCCCATTTGAAAGAAAATTATTCAGATTATGAGTAGCTGTAACTAGAATAGCTTTTCACAGGAAAACCCTCATGATTTAGCAATCACAACCAACAGCAACATATTCAAAATACACAATTTGTAGTTCCACTGCTAACAATCAACTCACTCTCTGATTGCTGAACCCAGCAACAGCCACCACTTTATATTTCTCAAAGTTTTTCTACCCCCATTATCTTAAATAGCGTAGATCATTCCATAGGATTGAAAGTTAGAAAGGTTAGATTGCTACCAATTTCTCCATAGGCTAAACAAATAGGGAAATTTCCCTTTTAGGCAAAATTTGATTTAAAAGCATTCGGGATAGACTTTTAAAAGAAAACAGGAAACATCTGAACTTCTGCGAGGGTGTCAAGTATGTCAAAGCACTGACTGTGGAATTACACCCAGCGAGCCATCCTTTGGTTCAAACACAAGCTTCAAAAGGTTTTGTCAAAGCCAAGGCACACCCTTACTGATGAGTACATAGGCAGTGTAAGTGGTCCTCATTTCTTCAGAATTCAATTATGGAGAAAAGTGTCCTGAAATATAACTAAAAGTGGTACATGTGTTTCTGGTAATAACATCAAAGATTTTCCCTGGTACATTCGATTTCCTTTAATCTGATGAATTTGTTAGCAACACATTTATTTTCATGAAAGAAATCTCAAAGGCCACAACTGTACTTTTACCTCATTACAGTTACTCTTATTAGGTTATGAGAAAATATATTATGTATTGAGTTTCTAAGTGATAAATGCGATAAGCCAAGCCTGTTCATTAGTATTTTTCACTTGTCTATAGAAAAGCTGAAGTGTATAGGATGCAAGACTTATCTTGGCTTACTTCATATCACTCCGTAACATCAAGAGCTTCAATATGAAGTTACAGTTCTTTAGGAGTTTTACTGATACAACCCTAGGACATAATGAGCGTGAAATTAAACCTGGAAAATAGGCATATAATGTACATTAAAATAAATAAATCAATCAAGAGATGGACAGAAGTCTTCTCCCAAGGGGGAATGAATCCTTTGGACTAAAGGGCTTTGATGCTTTCCAGAAAGAGAATTTCAAGCAGGATGAGAAACAGAAGGATCTGAATTTCTACTCAGATTTCTCAATGTCCAAATTTCAAAATGATGTTAATAAGATGTGCTACTTGGCGTGATGCAACTGTCATCACTTTGACTCAGAAGATTTCCACAATGCATTACGTGTAATGAATACACATGATGCACAAACAGTGTCAGAAACAAAATACTCAATAGTTGTATTTTACTACTCGAAATTCAGTAACTGGTATGCTATAAATATTTTAAAAAACAAAGATATCTTGGAAGAGGTATCTTCCAAATTCAACACTGTCTGTTCTTACACATGCACTATTAATGCCCTTCTATCATGAGAATGAATTCATAAACAATAAAAGAAACAAAACCAAAGTCTCCTGCATCACTGGAGGTAAACGTACAATATTTTAGAAAGGAGAAAGACAACAGTACAATAGCTATGCAGTTAGCAATGAAATTTACATTGAAATTTTTATGTTTCGGAAATATATATTGAGATTTATATTAAGTAAGAGGAAAGTAAACAAATGATGACCACTCTGTACATCCTAAATAGATCTGAAAAGCAAATATATGAAGGCAGCCACTGAAGAGGATAGAACAAGGTAGTCCAAGATCTTATTTCACTCAGCAAATAACTAATCCCAACTGGCAGAATCTTTTTGGATGACAAAACTTCCTAACAAAAGCTACAGTAAGGTAAAAATATGAACCTTGATCTTCAAGACAAAACAGAGCAGATGCATCAATGGAGCTGCCACAGAAGAAACTATGCAAGACCCATGACTATAAGTCCAGGAATTAAACTAGTGCTCCAGCAGATCTCACTGCAGAGAAACTCATCTTAACCTTCCTACTGACATGTCTCAAACCAGTAGCACTTATATATCAGACTGCTG
>JACDJE010000006.1:3579474-3590696 GCA_016647715.1 Pavo muticus
CATGAAGTCTTCAGGTCTGACTAATTTTTAACATTTGACTTCAGATTTGGGCCACATTGTATTTCAGCAGCATATATCGGATTATCTTAAGGCTGGGCAATTCACCACGTTTACTTTTCCCAGCCAAGTTCAATGGAAACTGGTGTTTTGTAACTATTCCAACACAAATGACAAATAGACACATTACCTCGAGAGTTCCTTTGGCAGAGTAAGCTGCGTACGAGTACAGGAGGTCTTGGCTATGAAGTGTTTTGGTCACCTTGCTGCACTGCTGTCCATCAGGATAAAAACATTCACCACTGTTTTTCAGAGTTATTGTGTTTGAAGAAGAGCCCGGTAGGTCGAGCAAAACAGAATAATTTACCAGCCGGACATCTTCGAGGCCAAGAGAAGTCCATTGAAGCAGAATGTTCATTGCAGCATCTACATCATCTTCTCTAGGAGATTGTAACAAATCTCTGGAGAAAAACAAACAAGCAATTTAAGATCCCTTCCCACCAAGACCTGCACCTTAACACGCAGGCATCTATAATGTTATCTGAATGAAACATGGGATTCATGACAGATCATTAAACATGCATTTAAAAAATGAAGTCATACTTCACTGTCTTTGCAAATAATTTTTACCAGTTACAAGGCAAAAGCAAACACTTTCTAGAAAAGAAAAAAATATAGAAAAGCTATATGAGAAACAATGCATTGAAATGTAAAGAATCAGTAGAAATTATGACAGCAATTGTTTCAAAATTCATTTCTGTACAGCTGATCAAGTTTCTGATAAAGCATCAATTTTCCCAAACGCTAAATAGAAATGAACACAATCTGAAGCAATATTTCAGGGACTTTAGGGAGGGAGTGGTGCTGAAAATTTGTTACATGCTTGGCTTAAATTTATCAAGTAAAGCAAATTTGTTAAGCAGAACAAAATTGTTTCCCCAAATACTGTTTTAGTTGTAGGAAGGTGTTCCACATCCTTCCTACCTACATTGAAGGACTGCTTCAGCCAACAGCTTGGCAAGCATACGACTCAAGGTTGAAAATCATTTTGGCAGTATTGGCCAGATGGACCAACAGGGACTTCAGGTGAGTTTGTTTGGGCTTATATCACTGGGTTTGTATTACTGTTTGACACCTGCCACCAGGCGGGCCACAGAATAAAAATGGTGACAGCACAGAAGGGCCACCTTCCTCCCAGCAAATGCCAGAAGATCACAGGTGTAGAGAACACATTTTAAGGATAGCTTTACAGGATATAGTTTTGTAGATACATAGTTATAAAAGAAAAGTAGGCCACAAGTGAAAAGCAGCATTATTCAAATAATAAAGCACTCTCTAAATGCAGTACAAAGAAATACAGGGAATAGTTTTTGAGTTTGAGGATTTTCTCATTTATGCAGTAGGTCTGAAGATGTCAAGGCTGAGACACAAGACTAGGGATAACAGAGGTATTAAATTTCAAGCACAGAAATACCAACATTGCCTGAAATTCTTGCTCACAAATTTCACAGAAAGGCCAGTTTTCAAGATAGTTAGATGCTTCATGGTCTTTAGTAGATCCTTGAAAATAACACAGCAATCTTGCACACATCAAAAGCTGAATAATGTGTAGCAACCTTAAAACCATTCCTGCAGGCAATAGATACTTGAGAATTGCACCAATTACAAGTCTGCATTCTTGGGCACCTCTGGGCAAGCCAGGAGTTGCAGGCAGGCAGGGCATCAAATGCCCAGAGAACACCACCATGGAATGTGTAGCATTTACAGCCGTTCCAAAGACTTCCTTCCCTACCCAACAAAACTCAACAGGCCTTTACAAAAGAACATTAGAGTAAAATCCAAGTTGAATAAGCATGCCAATATAAAATGGATTGTTTTTTTTTAAAGGCTCTATTGAAAAATTTATATTGTTACACAGCCTGCATCACAGTAACTAGGTTAGCAGCCTCCAAAGTTCAAAATCTTTACAAGAATGCTGGACTTATGTTAAAACTTCAGAGATCCTGTCAGCAGGAATAACTGTCAAAGGTTATTCTTGAAGTGTTAATCTTTTTCAATTATCTAAAATAAGTCTTCAAGCAACCTACACAAAATGGACAAGGTAATTCAATTTGTAGTATATACTGTAAGGTTCCAATTTCATCTCCTGTGCCTGCTATTGTAATGTTATAAACTTGGGCACTGCAGAGATACAGAAAGTTGTTTGATTAACATAGCCATTAAAAGAACATCCACATTTCCCGTGATGTGGGAAAGGGAAACATTAATAGAATAAATGCCTGCACGAAACTTATCCCAGGCCAATAAGGTTAGGACACAGTGCAAGAAGAAGGATTCAGTTTCAATAAAAGTAATTTAACATTAAAAAAAGACAAAGATACAGTAATCAAATTGCTCCTTGAGTAATAGAAGTTACTTTCCACTTCATAATTGAATAAGCGTGTCTTTGAAACTTTTGTGACAACACATCTGATTAGGTTAAAGAAATGAGCATACTGACTATTTACTCCATAATTTCTTTATAGCATGTTAAAATCAAATTGCAAATTATGAGCAAACCTTACATTCAAATAAATCAGCACATATTAGGCGGCTTTCATAACCAGAAACACAATGCCAAGAGCTTTTGTTCTTTAGATTTCTTACAACAACTGACCCGCACTTCGAATCATAGAATCACTAAGGTTGGAAAAGACCCACAGGATCATTCAGTCCAACCATTCACCCATCACCAATGGTTCTCACTAAACCATGTCCCTCAACACAACATCCAAACGTTCCTTGAACACCTCCAGGGTTGGTGACTCCATCACCTTTCTGGGCAGCCCATTCACTTATCCTTGGTATAATTCTTTTGACCGCACGGACTTAAACTGAGAGGTATTTTAAGCAATTATTTTTATCACACACTAGTTGGCTAAGTGTAACATACAAAAAGAGTATTTCCTAAGACAGATCAAATTTAGAAGCGTCACATTTGTCTGACAGCCTCATCCCAGCTGTTAAAGAAAAAGAGCATCGCTCCACACGTACTACTACATAGTCCATCTACAACATGTCCCATAATGTACTTCTTAAAAGTGCCAAAGCATTAAGATTCATAGCAGTAAGACTTACACCGTGGAAATAAACTGTGGATGATCGTGTTTCTCACTTCTGCACTCAGCAGCATACTCAGTAGGAATCAATAGCAATGCGATTGCCAATTTCCATTTACATTATGACTTCTAATAACCTCAGCCAAATTTTTGTATTCCCTTACATTAAAACAACACTATTCAGCTACTTGTCCAGCTTCAGTCAATGCGAATAACCACAAACGTAATGGTCATATCTAGAGTTGCTGTAACTCTAAATAATTTATTGAAGTGGAGCCACCAACAACGTAGGATTTGGTCTCAAGTTAGAATCAATATTAATAAGTATAACAATAACAGTCAAAATATTACCGAGCCTTAATCTGATGCTCTCAAAGGGATTTACACAAGTTAATTTTGTTTGCTTTCTAATATATATCAAATGTGGCTCAGATACTAACACAGATCAAAACATGCCATACGCTTGTTTTCATGCATACTCTGCTCCATCTCAAATGCTTTCCATTTCTGAACTGAAAAAAATAAACATAACTGTACTTAAAACTCTGAAAGCATAAACCATTTTACCATTTTACCTAAAACTAAGTTTTCCCACTTGGATATGGTGAAAAGACCAAGGTAATGTTTCTGAAGACACACTCATAGACTTCCTTTGTATATTTAACAGATGATTATAAGAGATGAAGGAACACATGTGCGTGCACACAAAATAAAGAAATTTCAGTTTAAAATTGGTAACCACAGGAAACATGGAATTGAAGCAGCTTAGTGGAAAGTCATTTGTTATCCACAACATAATTTCTTTGGACACAGCTTCCTAAAGGAAAGAAGGCAAAGCAGAAAGGCCGGCTGCTTGCTGCTGCTGCTTCTTACAGTGGGACACTGCAAAACACTCTTCAAAAGGTAATGAGAACTTGAAAAGTCACTCTAAGAATCAAAAGATAAAATAACATAACAGCATCACAATTCCTTACCAGGTAATGGTATTAAACTGTTACAGACAAAACAACCACAAAACCAAACCTGAAACTGCAATATAGATTTAATTTTGAAAATCCAGGGACAGAACTCTCCCTCAAGTGTGAATAGCTTTGTGCTTTTCTTTAGTTTTCTTCAAAGATTTAATGTCTATAATTAAACGAGAGTGGAAACAGGCCAATGTTTGCTGCCATATTAAAAATAATAACCTGAGTTCCACTTTAGCACTGTTAAAAATGCAACTAAATTTATTTCCTCAATTTTTAAAGGTTCATTTTTACTTTTTTTGTCTCCACAAATTCACTGAAATTGGTGTTTACGTAACAAATGAGAACAAACAGAATTTTGGAATTCTCAGCTGTTCCAGCTGTTTCCAAAGTTTGGAGGTCACAACAAATTTGCCAGGCAGCATTTTTTATTAACTACATTAAAGTGTTATCTTGGCCAATATACTGTTTACAACTGTAGGTGGTGGCAGATGATTAAAAACAAACATAAGAAACACGATATGGGGTTATTGTATTCACAGACTTCCGTGCATGTGTCTTTTTTCTACCCACAAATGTGGTCCAGGCAGAGTTTTCATGATGTTTACATGCGCTCTGGATTGCAGAACTCATTTCAGTCCTGCATGAGCTGAGACATTGCTACTTTGGAAGCGCTGGACAAGTGAGCGCTCAGCACTCGCACCCACTAACTGCTCAACAGATGCACAAGCTTTTTTCACAGTAGCAGGCAGAGTATCTATTTGTATCCATCACATTTACATTTCCACAGAGCGCTGTAAATGCTTCCAGGAAATACCACCTGCCCAAGCCACATCTGCCTGCATTTTAATTACATATTCCTGTTAATTAGGGTGCTCAACTGGCTGGTCTCCTGCCTGCCCGCTCAGATTTCCTACCATCTGAACTGACTACCCTAAATCTGCAGATTCCAAAAGAAACAATGGAAGTACAACAGAGGAAAAGTATTTACCAGTAGGTTAAAACATTTCAGAGAAACATTCTGATGAAGTTTGCAGCACAAATGCAGTGCAAAGCTGTGCCTAAGCACAAGTCAGCCTCGACATGACCAGATGCTCTTCCTTCCACACACCCATTCCTGGCTTGGCAGGCTGAGCCCCACAGCAGGCACTGCCCTAGAAGACAGCAGTAGGTCCTCATGGGGAGCAGGGCTCGCTGCCAGTCCCACCGTCTGCCTGGTAGGTATTCATGCGCAGCTCATCTGGATACAGCGATGGATGCTTGCTCTTAGTCAGAGGAAATCTGACATCATGTTCATTCACAGGTAACTATATATTGCTTATGCTATCAAAGCATTTACAGATCTACATCAACATGTCTATGAATGCTACAAAGTACCTACAATAAAGACATCAAGCTATTAACATAAAGCAGTATGATTAACAAGTCTTCATCTTCTGCAGAGACTGAATAAATGTAATTCATAAAACCATAAAAAATACATAATGTCAGATGATAGAACACCATCTCTAGATTTGGTTATGCAGTTCCATGGCAGAAAAATGGTTTTGATTTATTATTTTGAAGTCATGTGCACCTTGGAGGACTAAAGTCTTCTATTCAGCAAATGAAGTGCACAAAAGCAGGTGCAAAAGTACTTTTCAACAAACTTTTTTTGTACTGTGTCTAGGTCCACCTGGCTATTAGACTTTCCCAGGGGAACCCAAGGATATGTACCCTCTCCTACCACGTTATAATTGCATGCACAACAGCTGTAGGCCAAACCTCTCATTTTCCTGTGGAATTCTTTGCCACAGGATAGAAGAACAGATTCAGATCTCGGCCCATGCTGGCTTTCAAGCGTGGCTATTTTGTACACTGTTTTGTTCACCGCAGGACTACTAAGCATATTGGTACTCCCCGCTGCATCAGACAGTCAAATCCCTTTTATATGTCTTAAATAAAGGCAACCAGGACAGTTCAAATCTCCCTTGCCAACATCAGGATGCAAGCCAAACTTGCTTCCAGACAGATGGGGAAAGGCATTGAAAAACGACCGATTCTCTCACTCCGTGTTTCTAAGTTTACTGGGAAACAGACACTCATTGTTATTGTGTACTACATACTGCAAAGTCATAAACTGGCCACAGGTGAGCTTTCCAAAGCTTTCTAAGAGATGTGGATGTCAGTTATGCTGACAAGTAGCCAGCATCAAAATCTGTCAAATGCTTCAGAAGATAAGAATGCCAATACTAGTTCCAATGAAGATCTATTGAATGATTGCTCAGAAAAGAGTAAAAACATGGCAAACACACAGAAAATCTCTTCTAGTCTGTTTCAAACTTAGAAGACTTCTGAAAAATGTGCTGAATGTGCTGCTTCTGAGAAATGCTTGGAATACTTGTGTAGGGAAATGCAATGGCAGACAACCAGTTCTAAATTACTCAAAAGGGGGATGATCATAATCCAGTTAAAGAAAGAAGGATTTTCTTATGCTTCCCCAGGATCAGGGCTCACCAAATTCTCCAAAAGGAGGGATCTCCAGGTAAAAATCCTTCCTTTGTGGCAGCCAGCCCTTAAATGAAGCTTAGGGAGGGGTGAAACCAGGTTGCACAGGTGAATTGCTTTCACTTGTGCTACCAGGGCTGGCTGTGTCCCTTCAGCAGGTGCATAATCATTGGCTCAGGCCATGAGTTAGCAATTTCTATACAACTAGTGACTTGGCTGAGAGTATTCACCTGAATTTTCAGCAATATACAGTTCTAAACAAAACTAAGGAGATTATTCAGAGATCTATTTGTTCAATGAACAACATTTCTTTTGTTGCGGAATCTCTCACTGTAGAAATTCCAGTGGCAAAACTGAGTGCCTCGCTGATTCTGGCATCAGACAAAAACAACATAAAGGTATTCTAAAATGCTTTTTATGCAACAGTAAACTCTACACATTCACACAGAGTTCTAGAGCCCATGATATTTTAATGTTCTATCAGCAGAAAACTATTGATGACATCTTATTATTGATGGAGAAAGAAAATTATCAAAAGCTGTCATTGAACCAAATGAAGTGGTTATATGACCTACATGTTAATCTAATGAGTTAAACTCTGTCACAACACTGAGTACATAGCCAGATCTACCAACAAATCAACAGCTGTTCTGTCAACAAGCTGGCCATCTGCAAATGTGCTACATTAAAAAAAAACCCTCTAATCTAGAGTCTACAAAATATTGCATGTGTCCTAGCATTTGAATCTAGAAATCGCTGGGCAAAAACCAGTAGAGCTTAGTTAATTCAGATTCTTTGCAAGTCAGTGAAAAAGACTTGGAATACACGTAACATACCTTACTTAATGAATTTCATACCAACAATTCTAAATATATCATATTTTTTAAAAATAAAAAGAACCTACCTAAAAGTTTTGTATGAAAAATAGAACGGGTGGCAAACGACCAACATTGTTACATTACTTTACAAATGAGTAAGTTTATCAACAGAGCACAGAAGCACAGTCAAATGCAATGGCTAGAGTAAAGGTTGTTCAAACGAGCTCATTTTACTGTATAGTTGCAATGGGCTAAGGGCATGAGCAATCAACTAAGTTTTACTGTCCTGTGATAACCTATTGAATTACTGAGTTTTGATCACTCACAACCACGGAGGCAAAATCTGAAAAGCAATTGACTGAGATATTAAAGCAGATACCTAAGAAATGACAATGTTTAATATAAGCAAATGACTCAAAGACAGATAGGTAGGCAATTACAGAAGTAGACATAGAAACCAGATTGCCCGATTCACATTTGAGGGTTTCAGTTATCAAACCATCCTACACCGTATTTAAAACCATCCTTCACTATTTTTATAAAATCACTCGGTTTTTCATGACACATCTTGCTTAATTATCCAGCGCAGAGGCAGACGAGAACGTCATTTAGTATTTCTCCCCCATCATTCTGAAGACATACTGAAAAAAGGATGGAGATCATTATCTATTTTCAGAATAGTTAATGAACCACAGAAACCTTAATATGGAGAATGACAGTTCCAGACTCTCAAATGGGCTATTATTCAAAATCCTTAAGACCATTTATGCCAGATGCCAAAGGAGGAGAGGGAAGATACCTTTTAAATTGTATACTTCAGTGTAAAAAAAAGTCACTGTCATAATTGATTGTCCCTTATATTTACAGAACGGCTTAGGCAAAAGGCCCTCCGTTTAGGCAAACAAGTAAATTTTGTCTCTTTCTGCTAATGAACTCTCAGTCTTCAGATGCTTACCACAAGGAGGACTGATCCACTACGGTTCTTGTTTTTAATGCGGCAAACTATTTTCAATAGATGAATTGATTATAAGAAAATTTATATATATAAACACATAGAATGGAAATGAGTATACAAGAAACCTCTTTTTCATTTAACAACCTCATTTGCAAGAAAGTACCTGAAAATAATGTCATTTTATTTTAAATCAGTAAGACCATCACTATTGTCTTTGTCCTACTAACTTTGTCCCTGTCGTTAATTTTCCCAGTCACAGGTTTTCTGCTACAGTATATGAGTTGGGGGGGGGGTGAACAACACGATTTAAATCTTTGTCCAATTATATCAGAAGCATTTCAGATCAACTTACACTCTATCCTAAGACACAGCATTATTCTGACAACCTGAATTTTTTACTTTGGACGTACGAGAATATCTTAGCCTCTGTATTATATATAGCAAAGAGAATATACAATATACAACATACTTGAAATTTATAGGTCTAATTATTCTACAAAGGGTTTTACCACTATTTTCTCCTAAAGCAACAAAAGGTTGTTCCAAACAACTCCAGCGGTGAGGTCCAAACAATAGCGCCCAGCATCTTCCAGCAGGCTGCAATGTGAGGGCAGGGCGTACTGCAGCTGGAGGGGGACAAAGAGAAGTCCCCCAACTTGAAAGTGTGGCACATAACTCTGCTTTCCCAGGCTGAGAGCTGACCAGCAAAACTTCACTATGATACAATCTTCTTTTCTTTGCAGACCACAGGGAATATACCAGTGTTTCAATAAAATGAGAGCAGCTGTATAATCAAGTCCAGGTGATACCTTTTACTGTCTGAGAAACGTTTACTTACAGTAAGAGACAAATTCTATAAGGATGTGAAAAGCAATGGATGCTTCACTAATGCTTTTTTTTTTTTTTTATAAAGAAAATCTATTGATCAAAAACATTCAAACGTTGCTTTTTATACAGAGAATCTGCTGATCAAAAAAATCTCAATACTGCCCAACTGGCAATACTTTTTTTCTTTCGTTTCCCAATCATTAGGTTACATGGTGAACAGAAAAGCAATTAGATTGAATGCCAGATGTTATTCAGACAGCACTGGACATCCTTATTTAAACTGTATTATTTAACTTTTGAATAAAACCCCACTTCCCAGAGGACACTATAAGGAATTAAGAAAGCATCCTAACCCAACATCCTAGAAAAACTTAGAAAAGCTACCCATTATTTGAAGATTTAGAATGATTTGGAAATAGATAAACCCCCAAACGTTTAATTTTTAAAATGAAAAAGAAAGTGAAAGCTTCATTTTATCTCAAACATCTCAAAAGTTAACCCTATAGACAGAAAAGCCTCAGCCAACCGGAACACAATGTCATGTAACATTTCTGTTACCGGTTTCGTTTTGTAATCTGTGTATGTTACCTTCCCAGTGCAATTCCACTGAAACTGGAGAGATTTCTAACCAATGTGTCAGCTTGGACATCTGATGAAAACTTTAACAAGTTCAGAAAGGTGCATTACTTAAAATGGAAACCGCAGCTAAAAAAAGGGAGAAAGGAAACAATACAATTTCTACATATTCATGCAATAAAAATGTTATCATGAATGTCATACCACAGGGCTTAGTTGAGATAATCTCCATCTCACCAGCCAAACTCTGTTTCAGGTGAATTTGTTTTATCTTGAATTACTGACATCTTTGAACTGATGCACCACTTTGAATAAAGAACTGAAGAAATAAACACCTATAGCCAAAACATTGTACTGACATTATGCTATATCGCAGATCAAACTGCTTGGGGATACTCAAAAAGCTCTCTCCAAAGGAAGAAGGATAAAATCCCGAAAAGAGAGGCTTAGAAAAGGCTACAGGAGATGATTTGGTCCAAGGCAGGCTCAGCTCACCGTGCTGCCGCTGCAGGCAGATGATTTCCTGCCCTGTTCCAGGTACAGAGTTCCCTGCCCATCCTAAACAATCCCACCATCTCCTGCTGCATTTAAGCACACTACTTTTTCACTTCTACCACAGATGCTGAGATCCATCTTTTCCTTTTTTGCAATTTATTGTTTAAACAGACTTGAAGATTGCTCCTATGGCCTTTCCTCATCTGATCTTTTTTTTTTCTTAAGACAAGTACCTTCAAATCTTTTTATCTCTTTCTCAGAGCTCCTGCCCCAACAATCTGACTGCTCTCCCCAGTACCTTCTGGCCTGCTTCCATCAAGCCTCCACTCCTCCTGAAACTCAGCTCCACAAAACGGACCTTGCAGATATGACGCTTGCATTTAAAATGCATTATTAGCATCCAATTACTATTTGCCCTAATAAAAGACTTTTCTTCTTCCTCTGCTGTCCTTTATTCTGATTTCCCCTCTATAGCTCTCCAGTTAGTTCACACAGCCCTTCAGCTTTATTGACCTCACCCTTCAGAATGGCAAACTTCCTTCTTACATTACTTTAAGAAGGAACGGTCCTGAGTACATTTCCATACACTCATCTAAAGCAGAACCTTACTCTCCCCTGCTCCAGCTTCTACTTTTAAGCTTCTTGGGCATGCTACATTCCTTCTTTTCCCTTTGCAATCTCAGAAGCACGGACTCATTCCCTCAAGTCATCTCTTCACCAATATTTTCCTGCCTGTTCTAGATTTCTCAGAATCTTTGTGCTTCTTTACCTGAAAGTGAAATAAAAAGAAGTGCAGTGCCTCAGGAACAGTAGCCTATGTTTTCATCGAGTAATATTTACATGATCTAATTCATTTTCAGCATCTTTTTCTGATCCAACTAAAATTTCAAAGTCAATTTTGAAGGGATAAAGCATAAATAAAAGACAAAAACAACGGCAATATGCAGATGTTCAGGAATTAGAATCAAGGCTGACAAATGCCCCCTAGTATTGAACACACTTT